>CM053587.1:23679727-23704820 GCA_028646515.1 Pseudochirops corinnae | reverse complement strand
TTGTAACTTCTGTTTGTATGCTCTGAAGTTCAGGGTGCTCACTTTTTCCCCCTGTACTAGGTAAATGATATATGTTTAGTTGATTAAGGTAAGATTGTTAACCCATTTTGAGTTGCTTTCCTTTAGAAAAGCAGATCTAAGAACCTGTGCTAGCAGCCACCCTGGGTGTGCTGGGGTGCTTGCTGATACAGAGCTGCAATACTTTGCTGCTCCTATGCCGCCATCTTGCCTCCGCCCCCCGGATTTGTCTATTCTCAGAGACAGATGAAGCTTATTTCTCAAGAATGGAAAGGCTTCCCCCACATGTGTTGAAGTCTTTACAAATACATTTTTACAGATCTCTGCCATGAACACTGGGCATGGTGCTTCCTGGGGCCCAGTCCGGTGAGCCAATGTCTCAGGCTCTAGGCACAAAAGTGATTGTTATAGCCTCAGACGCTATCAGCCTAGTTACACTTCTGGCCTTAGAATCAGTTTGGATAATGAGTGTATTTTCCCTAGTGATTCAGAAATGAATTAGTTTTCCAGGGACCTTTTTTATGAGTGACACTTAAAACTAAACCTGGTGTTTCACATGATAGCTGCACATAGCAGTTGCATGATAAATGTTTGTTACATTGGTTTACATGTTACAAGGGAAAGAGCATTGGATCTGGAGCCAGAAAATTTGGCCTTGAGTCTTAGTTTAGAGATAATAATCTGTGTCACCTTGGGCAAGTCATTTCATCTCTTTGGGGCTCTGTTTCCCCTTACCCAGTGCTGCAAGAAATTGGTTTACATGGACTAAGTCCCAGCTTGGGGATAGCTCCCCGAATACCCTCTATTTGACTCACTTTGTTTCAACCCATGGTTGCTTCCAGGAAGTCTTAGAATATAAATCAAATGTGGTGAATGTCTTCTAGGCCTTGGCAGATGTGACTAGAAGGACCCCCAACTCTTATGCAAGTATTCAAGGTAATAAGTCATGGTCATGGCAGAGAGCAAAGTAATAATACCATAACGTCAAAGATTTAGAGTAAGAAGGGATCTTAGAAATCATCAAATAGGGACGGCGAGGTGGCGCAGTAGATAGAGCACCGGCCCTGGAGTTAGGAGGACCTGAGTTCAAATCTAGCCGCAGACACTTAACATTTACTAGCCATGTGACCTTGGGCAAGTCACTTAATCTCAACTGCCTGCCTTCCCTCCTCCAAAAAGCAAAAAAGAAAGAAAGAAAGAAAGAACTCGTCAAATACCACCCTCCTCATCATACAGATGTGGAAACGGAACACTATCAAGTTTAAATGATTTGCCCATGGTTATATAAGTAGGAAGTGACATAGCAAGGATTTGAACCCAGACTCTTTGGCACCAAATCCAACTTGTTTGGTCTTATATTATCTGTTGGTCAGTACAATAGAGGATCTAAGTATGGGTGGAATTGATGACCAAAAAACTAAATGCGGATGGTGCGTAAGGTGAAGTCATCTTTGGGGACCATTGCAGGAGACAGAGCCTTACTTTCTGGATGGTTTTGTGGTAGGAGGCTATGACTTTGAGTTTTTGTTTGCTTTTCCTTTTCTGCTGTTGTGAGATGGAAACGAACTTTGTGACTAATACTATTTTAGGGAGTCAAATTATACTATCCAGAAAACTGAAGGTTTTACAGTAAGAAACATGATAGAAAATTATAGTATGGGAGGATATGCTTTGGTCTTTCCGTAGACGTGGTAATCTGCCAGTGCTCTCTGGAATGCCTTTTTTGGACAGTCACACAAATTCTATTCATTAGCACTATGTTGAACAACCAGGGGAGAAGGCCCATTATTAATTAAAATCATTTGCTTCCTCATATTGTGGTGTAGGACATTACTCTTCCAGTTCTAGGGTCACATTTTTGAGCTGCTTCTCCCTAGGAGGATGTAGAGAAAGTAGGTGAATCTTTCCAGGGGAGCCTTTTATTTTATTTTAGAAGTCTACATCCTGGAATGCTTGAATTTGTGGTTGCTAGAGAGGTAACCCCTAGTTTGGTTCTGTTCAGTATCCCCCCTTTCTCTCTAGAAGTCTGGGTCCTGAATTCTCCAAGAACTTGACATTGTTCAGGAAACATCTCTTCCTCTTTCCATGAGGCCAGGGGTCAAGAATTCCCCATAATTATCCAGAAGACTGGGGTCAGGAACTCCCACCACTTTTCCATGTTATTCTTCCTTTTTTCATGACTGCCATCTTAAAAGAAGGCTGAGAAATTATGCCACTGTCTTTCCACAGCTGGTTCGGCAAAGTCAGAGTCTAGGAACTCCCTTCGCTGGCTTCGTGGGCGAGAGCACATCTGACTGAAATGTTCCTCTCTTTCAGGCATCCCAGCTCCTGTGGTAGAGGTGGAGGAGGCTATGTGCCTGCACAGACTTATTATTTTTTTTCCATGAGAGAACTAAGTTCACCCTTAGCTCTTCAGTTCTTTCAATCTCTTGCAAAAAAGTTATGACAATCTGCAATGAGAATTCTCTTTTAGAGACCCACATGAAAGAAATGGCTCTTCTCCATAATAGCCTGAACAATCCAATTCATCTTCAGTTGGTCTACAGCAGCCCAGTTGTTCAATTCATCCCTGATCAATGATAATTGAAGAGATGGCTTTATCCTCAGTAGGGTGTGATGGAGCAAGTTCCAACAGATGCCTAGTAACAACTCCATTGTGAAGACTAGAGTCTGTCTCCACAGGGAGAGGTGATTAAAGTCCCAAACAAAGGTTCACTCCCCATAAACTCATCATGTTGTAAAATAAAGGGTTCGATTGGATGATTTCTAACATAACCTCCAGCTCTATATCTATGATCCTGTGAACTAACTACCAATCCATAACACAACTTCTTACTACTTCTTGCATTACTGAGTCTTGTTAATCACTGTTAGAGCAATTTTAACACCCATGTAGGCTTGAGTGTGTTCAACCATAAATCTCAAATCTCATTAGTTGTGTTGCCCACTACAATACCTCTAATAATGTGCTTCCCTGACCTCACCAACTATTCTGTGGGTGTCCATTAAGAGTAATTGCCTCCCCAGATCAAATGACCCCAGGTAAAAAGTATTCTGGAAGTCTGTGCCCACTCAAAACCATATCTTACAAACCTCATGGATGTGTCTGTCTATCATCTATCTATCATCTATCTATCTGTCTATCTATCTATCTGTCTATCTATCTATCTATCTATCTATCTATCTATCTATTTATTTTTTCTCTCTTTGGAGGGCAGTTGGGGTTAAGTGACTTGCCCAAAATCAAGCGACTAGTGTGTCAAGTATCTGAGGTCACATTTGAACTCAGGTCCTCCTGACTCCAGGGTCAGAGCTGTATTCACTGTGCCACCTAGCGACCCCAGTTGTATTTATTTTTACTTGTCAACCAAAATAGTAATAAGAAAAGCAGCAGTAAAATATTTCCCTCAGGAATCTGGGGCATGTGCTCAAAAATACATGTATTGTTGTTTTTCCTTTGTTTTTGAAGAGGACTCATAGCATAATGGGGTGATGTCTTGAGTTGGCATGAGTTGGATTTAAGTGAGGTAGAGCTGCACAAAATTGTCAGCCTTGGTCTCTCCTCCTGAGTCATCAGCTTCAGCTGGAGTCCTTAGTTAATGTGCTGTCTCTCCTCCTAGGAAGATAAGTAGACTCCACCTTACTTTTACTTTAAGCTTATAGGCTTTTTTTTTTTGCTCTAGCTCTTTTAGAAAGTCAAAAACTTTTACACACTTAGTCATTAAACTAGGAAAAAATCCCCTCCCCCCCCCCCCACCTTTTCTTCCTTCTGAAGGGTCTGTTTGTTTCTCATGACCTTGTCTAGAAATGGCTTTTATCTCCAAAATGAGATGATTGGGTGCCAAGCTCTTTTGAACATAGAGCAGAAACACTTCTTGCTAACTAGAGGCTTCCAAATTTAAATCTATTTTCTAACCTATATTTCCTGGATCTTTGTTGGGAGTCTCTTTCCAACTTAAGATCAGAAAGCCTATGTAACTTGATACTTAATTTTTGTATGCTAAACTTTTCTCAGAGGACATCTATGTAGAAGCTACTCTTCATTCCAGCATATTGTCCTGGGCTCCAGGGGTCTGGAGCACTTTAGTGCCTCAACTCCAAAACTCTTTTGTTCTCCTATGTCCATGAGTAGAAGAAAGAAAAGGCACAAGAGCAGTACTAAGCTGAGGGAGCAAGGTTATTATTTATACACTGTCAAACTACATTCCTGGTCTTTCATAAAACTCTTTCCAAGTTTTGAGACTGAGCTACTTGGTATCTCTCTTTTTCTTCTTATCTTCCATTCTCACTATTTGCTTCAGACTCACATCATTGTTCTTATCACTTCAACTGAGTTCAGCTCCTTGGCGTCTATTGGATATTGGACCAATTTGGATAGAATCTAAGAATTTGGTTGTTTCTTACTGATGTATTATAACTACAGTTGAGTTTTTAAAATAGGAAAAAAAGCCAAACAACTTAGTACTTGGTTAACCTTTCCTTGCTAATTTCTGTGTCCTATATTCCATTGCCTGAATAATAATAGCCAGGCTTACCCTAATATACTAACAGACCCACAGTACCATTTCCTTCCCCAGTGCCAAGTTAGGTCTACAAAAGGCAGCTCAGTGCATTGTTTCTTCAGATAGCATAAGCTTATCCTTTTAAAATAGCCTTGTTATTGTAGAGAGTAACAATTCCCATTCACTTTTGAATAATATCTCTATTTCTTAACTGCTGAAAACTTGCTAAACTCAGGATAAGTAAATAACATCCATGCTTAGTTTAAAGAGAAAAGAGGTGTTTTTTTGGGAGGTAAGAGAAAATGAAGGGAGAATGCAGAGGAGACTGGCACTGGGAAGAATGGAGGAGGAGGAGGGACTTACTAACATCTTTCCACTATTCCATGATAGAATTGGAAACCACTCATTTCACTCTTAAAATGGGGCATGTAATTTTCATAGTCTCAAGTAACTCACTGAGTGATTAATGGGAAAGCTTAAACATTATTTTGGTGAAATGCTGAGTGGATTTCTCTATCCCTCCATAAATAAAGTAGACTTGTACTTTTCTTCCTTTTTTTTTTTTTTCTTTTTGGTCTTTAAATAAACATTTTTACTTTTAAAAGAAAGCTGTTGGGATGGATAGGTGGCGCAGTGAATAGAGTTCCGGCCCTGGAATCAGGAGGACCTGAGTTCAAATTCAGTCTTAGACACTTAACACGTAGTAGCAGTGTGACCTTGGGCAAGTCACTTAATCCCAATTGCCCCGCTTTCCCCCCTCCAAAAGCAAAAACAAAAAAGAAAGAAAGAAAGAAAAAGAAAACTGCCTAGATGCAACAGTAGATTTTTAAAAAGGTGAACCTTGGAGAAATAAAAGAGCACCATGAGATTTAAGAATTTTACAAACTTGAAGATTATTTCAATCTTTTTAACATCCTAATTAAAGTGAAGAGTGGGGAAGAAGGAAAATAAATACTTAAGAAATCTTTAGTTTGGGATAAGAGGGTCCCCAGACTGCAATTCCCAATCCTTGTTGACCACTGCTGCTGTTAGTTGCTCAGATGCCCCATATGATGCTCCAGAGTTACTCTGACCCAGAAGTCAAGTAATGGGTATTTAGTTGTAAATGATCTACCTGCAGACTAACCTCAATTATTCTCTCAGTTATCCTTTTCATATCTAAATCAGTGAGCCTAGCGATTCAGTATGATTTATTAAATGTTTATTTTCAAGATGTTAAATTTTTTTCCAATAGATGTTTAAGTACCTCCTATGTGTGAAGCCTTGTGCTAGGCCCACAAGTGGATTACAGAGATGGATGAGACAAGCTCTCTACCCTTTAGACAAGCCTGAAGATAAGATATATAAATGAAAATAGCATGTGATAAGTATAAAATGAAAAGAAATAATCTTTTGAGAGTTCAGGCAAGGGAGAAAGGATTTCTGATGGAAGGAAACTGGGAAGGTTTTTTGGCATTTGAGTAAGATTTCAGCAGGCGGAGATGGGGAGAAGATAAGGAAAGGTCTTGTGCAGAGGCATGTAGTTTATGAAGCTCTGGGTATATTTGGGAGAATGGCAAGTAAACCCATTTTCTGAGAACATAAGGTTCTTGAAAGGGAGAAATGCAAAGTAAGGCTGGAAAGATTGGTTTGATCCAAATTATGGAGTACCTTGAGTGCCAGGGTAGGCAGTGGGGAGCTGTTGAAGGTTTTAAGTGCTCAGAGTAATACATTAGGAAGCTTAAACAGGTAGTGGTATCTGAAGTAGGGAAATCAATTAGAAGGCCTTTGCAATAATTCAGAGGAGATTATGAGGACCTAAACTATCACGGTGGTAGAGAGAATGGAAAAGAGACAATGGTTAAAGTTGTGGCAATACATAAGATCGACAATTGGGAGAATGTAACAGGAGAAGAGGACTGAAGACAAAATCTTGCGTGATGTGTATATTTAGGGAGAAGAAGTAATAAGAGCCAGTAAAGAGAAGGATAAGTTGTAGGGAGGGGCAGATCAGTCTTCATGGAGGCAATGATACATGTAGGGAGAGAGTTCCTGGGAACTTATTCAAAATCCTATGAACTTTCTTTTTAAATTGTAAAGTGATTAGAGGTAGAAATCCAGTATATTCAGTATAACACAGAAAAACAAAGAAATATAATAACAGCAAGTATAGCACAAAATGGAGTCAGTTATGTTGTCCCCAAAAACCCCTTCTACAAAAGTAGTAGTTGACTACATTTTGGAATATTCTGCATTTTCTCTTGTTAAGAATTGCTGTTGAATTTTTCTGAGATATCTCTTGGAGAGTCCCCTTTTCTGCTAGTTCACAACTCTTTGCCCCTTATTGTAAGTTTGCACAGTACCATATATAACTAACCAAATATTGACTGAGGAGGACTTTTTAAAGGCTTCCCCCACCCCCAAATAGAATAGAGGCAGAACCAATCCTTCCTATTTCCTCCTTTAGGACTTGGTTGGGGTTTAAACCACCTTTTGATCACTACCTACTCTCGATTTCTACCCTCACCACCTTTTCTTGCCAGGAGGGTGGGATTTTACCCTTTTAGCCTATTGGAAAACTGTTCCATAGGTCCATATGACTCCTCTTTCTCTGCTCTTTTAAGTAGTTAAAAAAATATGGGTTATTATTTTAAAATTATAAAAGCTCAGAGCTCTGAGATCAGAATAATTTTTGAGTGCTAAGACAGCCCTTGACCTATTTAATTCTTGCATATTCAAGTTAGTCACTGCTCTTTCCTCATTTGCCCTCTGTATTCAATTAAGGACTCCAAAATAATTGAGATGATTTTATCTTTATTTAGAGAAAGACATCTTTGAAGTACTATATTCCAAACTTGAATAACAATCTAAAACAGGGGTGGGCAACCTGAGCCTCAAGGCCACATGTGGCCCTCTAGGTCTTCAAGTGCGGCCTTTTGACTAACTCCTCTTAATAAAAGGATTTGTTCTGTCAAATTTGGACTCAGTCAAAAGGCTGCACTCAAGGACCTAGAAGGCCACATGCAGCCTTGAGACCCAGGTTTCCCACCCCAGATCTAAAAGGAAATAGAGCTCCATCCTTTTGAACAGAACAAGTTGAAAAAAGAAGGGGAATTTCCCCAGCTGCTCAGGTTTTTTTCCTTCTGGGAGCACTCATCACTTGTCATCAGGGCTTTTTTCACTGAGCAGAGGAGACAATAAACAGAACATGCTCACCTAGCCCCTCAATGCTTAATGTCAATGCCCATTCAAAGAATCTTCCATTGCAGATGCTGCTGCTGCTCTGTCCACTTTGCTCCCTCCTTGGTGTAGACTCATTTAGAACTTCCAGGGGCAGGTGGGACACTCCCTCCCTCAGCTTCAGACCATTCAGACCATTCTGTCTCCTGAGTTGGGAACACTATGAATCCCATGGTGCCTAGTGATGGTTCTAAAACTATTTCCTGTCTACAGAGCAAATAGTGTGACCCTGTCTGAATACATGGTAACATATAAATCAATACCACCATTACAAAACTAACCTTTCTGAGTTTTATCCTGATCCCTTGTTATGTCCCAAAGTTGCTAAAATAAGATTATATATGAGAAGAAGGAAACCATTATTTTTTTTGATAAAGGAGTGGGGAAGAAATATACCTATATAATTATCATATCAATATACATTTTAGAAACTTTCCATTCAAATAAAGGTGTTTTATTAATTTTGTTATCACCTGCTCTCTCTGTCTTCATCACTTTCACTGTTCTCATACAAAGATCACAGTTTATCGTTTGTGTTAATATTTTGTAAGTTAGGCTCAGGAATTTGAACAATGAAGTAATTTTAATACAAGATAGAATGTGGTACTAATGGCAGTTGTGAACTGGTCTAGGCTGAGTTCTACCTAATCCTTGCAGTAATGTAGTGAGGTTTTTGGAGATCCAGAGCAATGGAATTCAATTTAGATGCTTAAGCGTTGAAATCTCAATGGATTTGAAAGAACGACCAGTGGATCAGGAATTAATTTTGTGGCACATTTAAATGTATGTGTGCTTTTAATGAGTGTATAGAAATCAAGTGGGTTGATTGTCAACTTGTAGCTTCTTGTTGCGCCTATGGGGGAGAATTAAGTACATGTGTCAGTAGATTGCATTTAACACCACATTGTCAAAGGCATAATTAAACAGAATATCAGGATTCTCAAATATGATTGTTTATTACATGATGAACTCAAGTTAATTTTTTCTTTTGATACATGGAAAAATATGATTTGATACACATATTTTTGCTCTGATTATGATATTCTGGGAACATAGTTGCTATATAAACTGAGGTCATACTGTACCCAAATATTGCAGAATGAATACTGTAGTAAGACTAAATCAGAATTTGGGGGTTCGTGTGTTTACTTTTGAAATTCTGGATGCAAAAATGTCAGTTAAAATGACCTCAACATATAGAGTTTGTAGAAAGCTTAGCACTTCTCTAGGCAAAACAATAACAGAATCTCAAAGTTGGAAGGAACGTCGAATATCCTTTGGTCCATCCCACACCTGACTGAAAATCATCTCTAAAATATTACTAAGAAGTGGTCATCCATTAGTGAGGGGGAAACTTCATTTAACCCAGTTCTCATTATTAGGAAATTTTTTCCTTACATCTAGTAGAAATATATCTCTGCCATTTCTACATATTGATCCTAGTTTTGTCCCAGGGTCAGGCATTTTATATGTAATCAATGAGATATTCCTTTAAATGCTTTAAGACAGTTATCATGTTGTTCTTAGATCTCTTTCCCATCACACACTTCTAATCCTTCTTGGTCTAGTTCAGAGGTTCTCAAAGTATGGTCTGCATAGCTCTAGGATTCCTTGGGACTTCAAGGGGTCTCTAAGGTAAAAAATATTTTCATAATAATACTAAAATGTTATTTATCTATTAAAATATACCTCCCTTTTCTTTTTGGAAGGGCAATTGGGGTTAAGTGACTTGCCCAGGGTTACATGGCTAGTCATTGTTAAGTGTCTGAGGTCACATTTGAACTCAGGTCCTCCTGACTCCAAGGCTGGGGCTCTATTCACTGAGCCGCTTAGCCATCTCTATACCTCCTTTTTCTAACTGCAGTCATTTTAACTTTTGTCTTGCCACTGGACTTTGATGACTTTGGAAGAAAGAATGAGATTGACCACTTCGCACAATTCTGCCTCACTTAAATCCAGTTCACCTGTGAGTCAAGACATCGCTCTCATGATTTCATTGGTTTTCTTTGAAAATGAAAGATGAACAACAACTATGTATCTGTATTAGGCCAGATTTTCTTTATATATTTTAAGCAAAACAAAATATCATTACAGATTAAATGCAGAAGCAGATGTGAGAATCCAGCTGTCTTCTATTAAGCCAGACATGAAAGATATTTGCAAAAATATGTAAAATAATGCCACTCTTCTTAAACTAATTTCTTTTGTTTTGGAAAATATAGATTTTCCATAAAATATGCTATTTATATTAACATGTAATGGGCTTATTGCTATTTATAAGGAAATACGTATTTTTAAAAATTCAGTTTTAAATTTTAATGCAGCAAATATGAATGGATATAATCTATGTAAACAAGAGCTCTTTGGGATCCTCAATAATTTTTAAGAATGTAAAGGAATCCTGAGTCCAAAAAGTTGGAGTATTGCCAATCTAATGTGTTTTGGAAGCCCTTCCTTCACCATTCTATTCGCCATTATTTGCATAATTTTCAGCTTATCAAATGGCCGCCTGCAAAGGTGGCAACCAGAACTGAACAAAGTAAACCGGATATGATATGATCAGGATGGAATACAAGGGAAATGCTATCTCTCAATCTGGACATATTACTTTTCTCTTCGGGCATCCTGAAGTTACACTGTCCTTTTTCGGCTTCCTCACCAAATTGTTGGACTTTAACGTCACCCTCCAAAACTAAAGGTGCCATGTAGATCAGATATAGGACAATTATTTACTCAATAGCATATTTGAAATTGAGATTTATGCAAAGAGCCTCTGACCTTCTCAATGACATTCTACTCCAAAGCCCAAGCTCTAATTTGTGTATGGTATAATGAGTTTCACTATCAGTTAAGTTCTATACACTTGGATTCCTAGTGGCCATCACTGTCTTGAAGTATAATTGTTCCCTACACTTCCAAACTAGTATTGGTGTGCAGCAAAAGCAATCTGCATAAGGGAACACAGATCTGTACAAATCTACATATGGCATCAAGGCAGCAATGGTGCATATGGTGACGCAGTTGATAGAGTCTTTGAAAGTCAGTTAATACTTTTCATCCTTGCCATCTCTAAATGGTATTGAAAAGGTCAGGTCAAATTGTCCTTCTGTCTTTGATTGTGAGATCATTTAGAGTTTTAGCAACCATTTCACAATTTGTCTTTTTAAAAAGTTATTATTGATGTCTTATTTTAACATCATCATAATTACCCCTAATTTCCCTGTCAAAGGGAAATTCCACGTAATAAATAATACTTTTTAAAGACAAAAAAAGGAGGGAAATGAACATAACTGATCAACACATTGAAAAAGTTTGAAAATATGTGCTCATATACTATACTTGTGGATCTCCTACCTCTGCAAAAGGATGAAGTAGAGGGTGTCTTCTCCTATCTCTTCTTTGGAGTCCAGACTTGTCTTTGTAATTTTGCAATATTCATTTTTTGAGGTTGTTCTTTCCATGTAATTTCTTTGAACATTTTAATTCATTATTTATTTGCTTTTAACATTTTCTTTTTAAATTTTGAGTTCCAAATTCTCCCCTTCCCACACCCATGAAGAAAGCAAGCAATATGACATCAATTAATGCAAAATCATGCAAAACATTTAAAAATATTAGCCATATTTTTTAAAAAGCAAGAAGGATAAAGCAAGTGTGAAAATTATACTTCAATTTGCACTCAGAATTCATTGGTTCTCTCCAGAGGTGGATGGCATTTTTTCATCACGAGTCCTTTGGAATTGCCTTGGGTCATTGTATTAGACAGAGTGGCCAAGCCTTTTACAGTTGGTCATCATTACAACATTGCTGTTGCTGTCTTTCCATTTATTTTGTTGCATTCATGTATATTATTTTCTTGGCTCTGATTACTTAATTCTGCAACTGTCCACATACATTTTTTCCCACGCTTCTCTGTATTCATCATATTCATTATTGTTTATAGTACAGTAATATTCCATTACGTTAATGTACCATGATTTGGTTAGCCATTACTCAGTTGATGGGCATTTGCTTTATCCAATTCTTTGCTATCACGAAAAGTGCTGCCGCAAGTATTTTGGTATATATAAAAACTTTCTTCTTATGAATAGAATCTTTTGTCAGAGTATGGATATTTTAGTTGCTTTATGTAATTCCTAAATGCTTCCCAATATGGTTGTACTGATTTGTAACTCCACTAACAATGCACTTGAGGGTGTCTATCTTCTACAACCCCTCCAACAACTGACTATTCCCACATTTTATCATCTTTGCCAATTTTCAGGACGTGAGCTGAAACCTCAGACCCTGAAACTTGGCAAAGGGTTATTTTGATTTGCATCTCTCAGCCTAATTATCTCCCACTAAATATTTCTCCACCTCACCCTAGTCGCACACAAAGATGGTCATACCTTTGATCTTTCCATCACCTCTTTGTTTAAAAATTCTGACATCCTCTTATTCAACCGTAATCTATTGGCTTTTTGGGTCTCCTGCCCTTCCTTACAAAATCCTCTTGTTAGTCCTCACCATTATCTCAAATTCCGTGACTGCTCAGTTTTCTCCCAAACCATCTCCCCTGTACACTCTCCTTTTACTCCCCATCTTGAACTCTTGGTGAAACAATTAAACTGCCCACTTTTCTCCTCCCTTGAATCCCTATCCAAGCCTGAGACTTGGATTACTTCTACCATTCATCATCTTTACTCCTACGCATGTGCTATTGAACAAAGGTGAAGGAAATACCTCTACTGTTCTGACTGAGTCCAGTGCAAATGTGTTACATAACCTCAACTGAGCCCTCACTGTGGCAAGGCAATCCTACTAAAGCTCCTTTATCAACTCACTATCTACAGTGGCTCTTCCAAACTTTTTCATCCCTTCTCAAACCTTCCATGGCTTTACCTCCCTCCACTCTCTCACTGAGAACTTTGCCTCATATTTTAGAGAAAAAAATGGAAGCCATTCCCCATAGCCTATCATTCAGATGCCTTCTGCCAATTTTTCTTCCTTCATCCCTGTCTCATGGGATGAAATGGTCTTACTCCTTACCAAAGCTAACACCTCGACTCGTTCTATTGATCCCATTTCATCCTGTCTCCTCCAAAAGCTTTCCCATCTATCTATCCCTACTCTTTCATTCATTTACAATCTTTCCTTCTCCACCTCTTTTGCTGGATCCCTCTAATCATAGGTTTCCCTGAGCACTCTGCCTTGGGCTCTCTTCTCTTCTCCCTCTATACCACTTCTCTTGATGATCTCCTCAGCTCCCGTATTTTACCATCTTTATTTTGATGATTGTCAAATCTATTTATCCTGCCCCAGAATTTCTGCTAACCCCCAATCTCGCATCTTCAACTGCCAATCTGGATGTCCAGTACACTTAATACGTCCAAAACCAGAACTCATTATCTTACCCTCAAATTCTCGTGCCGCACCCCCTTCCCTATTACTGTAGAGGGCAACACCATCATCCCAGGTCCTTGAGCTCGCAACCTAGGAGTCATTCTGGACTCTTTACTATCTCTCATCCCACCCCTGCACCCACCTGAGACCCAATCTGTTGTCAAAGTGTTGATTTTACTTTTGCAACATTTCTCAAATATACCCCCTTCTCTTTTCTAATACTGACACCCCTCTAGTATAGGCCCTCATCACCTCATGCCTGGACAATTGTAATAGCCTACTGGTCAGTCTGCCTGGCTCAAGATTCTCCCACCCCTTCAATGCATCCTCCATTAAGTCACCAAAATGATTTTCCTAAAACTCAGTTCTGATCACGTTACCCCTCTATTCCATAAACTCCAGTAGCTTCCTCTTGCCTCCAGGAGCAAATACAAAATGTCCTTCGTAGTCTAGCCCCCTCCTACCTTTCCATTCTTTTTGTACCTTCCTCCCCCACACATCCTCTTCATTCCAGTGACGCTGGCCTCTTGGTTGTTCCAGGAACAAGACCTTCCATCTCTTGACTCAGGGCATTTCTCCAGGTATGCCTATGCCTAGACCCCATGCCTAGAATATTCTCCCTCCTCTGTTCTGACCAATGACCTCCCTGACTTCCTTTGAGTCCCAACTAAAATCTCATCTTCTACAGGAAGCCTTCTCCAATCCCTCTTAATTCCAGTACGGTTTGCCTCTTAATTATTTATTTGTCCTGTATAGAGCTTGCTTTGTATGTATTTGTCTGCACATTGTCTTCCCTATTATACTGTAAGTGCCTTGTGGCTCAGGATTCCTTTTGCCTATTTTTTGTGCTCCCTGGGCTTAGCACAATGCCTGGTGCTAAGTGCACAATGCCACTTAATAAATATTGATTGATTGGTTCATCTCTCTTATTTTTGTGATTTGGAACATTCTTTCATATGGTTGCTGATAGTTTGCAGTTCTTTTCTGAAGAACTACATGCTCATTTCCTTTGACCATTTGTGTACTGGGGAATAATTTCTTTTGGATACACACACATTCACACACAGATATATGTGCATTTATGTATATATGTGTGTATAAGTGTATATATATATATATATACATATATATATATATACACATATAAAATGTGTGTGTATGTGAGTATTCAAAAGAACGTTCTTTTGGAGACATACACACACATATCCAAAAGAAGCTGCTATCTTAAATATGTACGTTATATATTGTATGCATGTAAGTATATACATAAATGTATATATATATATATAGGTATATACACATGTATGTGTATGTGTGTGTATGATTCCAAAACTCTTATCAGAGAAATTTGATACAAATTTTTTCCCTCATTCAACCACTTTCCTCCTCATCCTAGAATACATTAATTTTTGTTTATGCAGAAACTTTTCAGTTTATGTATAACAAAAGTAATCTATTTTTATCTTTTGAAAAGGTCTCTATTTCTTGTCTGAGTAAGACTGCATCTCCTACCCATGGTTATGAAAGATATATGATCTGGTAGCATAAATTTTTCGTGAATTATCAACAGAAGTCATCAAATCCTAGAAAAGTCTGTATTTCATATAGATTCTTTCAACTTGGTCAGATGGTGACTGTTCCTGTCTTCTCTAGATTAGCATTTATTCTATACTGAGAAACTCTATGACCCATGTACTTGACAAAGATTACAATCTGGCTCTTGTCCACTGATATCTTCAGACCAGAACTTTCCAGCTGACGTAACATTTTTATCTGTCCTTTCTCATTTTCTTCCTTGGTTTTTCCAAAGACAACTAGGTCATCAGGTACACCAACACTTCTATGTAGCCCATATATTTAACCAGCTGCTCTGTAGGTCATTGAAAAGTGGCAGTTGCCCTTGAGACTTCCTGGGGACATATGTTCAAATTGGCAGAATCCTGCTGGGCAGTCACAGGCTGTCTTCTTGTTTTTAGACCACCACCTGCTGCTGATAGCTACCATTGCTGTAGCACTTACTATGTGTGCCAGGCACTGTGCTAAGCACTTTCCAGTTATCATCTCGTTTAACCCTTACAAAAACCTTGAGAGGTAGGTGCTATTATTATTGCCATTTTACTTATGGGGAAACTGAGGTAAAGTGATTTTCCTTATGGTTGCAAAGATAGGAAGTGTATGAGACCGGAAGACTCAGGTCTTTCTTGACTCCAGCCCTGGTGATTTATTCATTGGACCACTTGATGGCTTATGAGTCTTTTGCATTTCTCCATTTCAGTCACCAGTGATTTCAGTGAAGACTTTGTAGTGTGTCCTTTCTAGGAGTAAATAGTTCCTTGTTAAATGGACATGGCAGCCTTACTGGGAAGTTACCTTGCCATAGTGAAGGCTTTGACTTGGCTCCTACTGGAGTTTGCAGACTTATGTCAGATGTCAGCTTGTTCTAATATATGTCTTTAATTAGCATTTTTGGATGGTCCATCCCATTATGAGAGTCTGGAGTTTTATTTCTGATTTGTTGATGTACAGAAGATACCTAGATTTACCTAGAAAATCCCAGGGGATCAGTGAATATAGGACTAGAGATTAATGAATAGCTTCAGGAAAGTTGCAGGGTACAAAATAAGTCAGCAGAAATCATCTGTACTTCTGTAGAGAAATAAGATAGAATGGAAACAAGCAAAGGAAAAATTGCATTCAATACATAATACATAAATTATGTGGGAGTCAACCTACCAGAACACATTCAGTAGTTATAGAAATATAACTATGAAACCCTCTTTATAGAAATAAAGGAAGACAGATATTTCGAGAGAATTTATTTTTCATGACTGAACTGTGCCATCATAATACAAATAAAAATCATTAAAAAGTGCTACTTAATTTATGAGTTCAGTGTAACATCAATCAAACGGCCAATTGTAGAACTAGATAAAATAATATTAAAAATTCATTCAAAAGAATAAAAGATTAAGAATTTCAAACTAAAGGAATGAAAACGTGCAAGAGTAGAGAAATCCTATCATTAGTAGACATTTAATTACATAATAAAGTGATATTTTAAAAAGAGATATTTGATACTGACTAAGAAACAGAAAAGCAGATGAGTGGAACAGAGGAAATAAGGGAGGCCCAGAAGAAAATGAGTGCAGTAGACCGGTATTCACTAAACCCAAGAATACAAACCATGTGGAGAAAAAAGAGTCTCTTTTCAGAAAGAAGTACTGGCAAAGCAGTTCTGGAGAGCAGCTGACCAGAAAAAAAAGAATTAGATCATTTCCTCACACAATGTATAATCCAATAAACTCTATATCAGTGGTTCTCAACCTTCCTAATGCCGTGACCCTTTAATACTCGTATGTCCGTGTATCTGCATGTGGGCGGACCCGCCTGGAAGAATAGAGGAGCCGTGTCTCAGTTCCTAAGACCATAGGAAATATGTGTTTTCCGAGGGTCTTAGGCAGACCCTGTGACCCCTGTGAAAGGGTTGTTCGACCCCCAAAGAGTCGCGACCCACAGGTTGAGAACCGCTGCTCTATATGGATAAACATCAATGTTCACAGCAAGAAGAAGCACCTCTTAGAACTGTGTTTAGGGGGACTTCCACAACCATAATAATGAGAGATGTGATCAAAAGTCAAAGTAGTTATTTTAGTTATATAAAATGTTAAAGCTTTTGTATGATCACAACCAATGCTACTAGAATTACAAGAGAAACTGTCTCTGAGAAAAAAAAAATGTTTTTTGTCAGCTATCTCAGATAAAATCCTAATTTCCAAAATAGACAGAGAATTGGTACAATTATATAAGGCCAAGCACCACTGATAGTTGAGTGAATAAAGTATAGGAATAATTTTCAAAAGAAGAATTGCAAGTACATCAGCAATCATGAAAAAATTATCTAATTGCTAGAAAGCAAAGCAAAGCAAATTAATATGAGGTTTCACTTCACACCCTAAAGTTTGCAAGGATGATAAAATTGGAGAGGCTGTGGGAAAACAAGCACTTGGATATACTGTTGTTGTAGGTGTGAATTGGTTGAACTCTTTTTTTTTTTTTTTTTGGCTTTTTGGAAAGGGGAAGGCAGGGCAATTGGGGTTAAGTGACTTGCCCAAGGTCACATGGCTAGTTTTGTGTTAAGTGGCTGAGGCTGGATTTGAACTCAGGTTCTCCTGACTCCAAGGCCAGTGCTCTATTCATTGCGCCACCTAGCAACTCCAGGTTGAACTCTTTTGGAAAACAATTTGGAATTATGTTAGAAAAATTACTAAGCTATTCATCTACTTTGACCCAATGATTCCACCATTAATTATATATCCTAAATGATCAGAGACCAAAAATCTTGCATAGACCAAAATATTTATAGCAACACTTTTTGTTGTAGCAGAAAACTGGAAACAAATCAGGTATCCATTGATTGATGAATAGATGAATAATATGTGGTACACCAATATCATGGAATTTTATTGTGCTATAAGAAATGAGGTGGCTAGGTGACTCTGTGGCTAGAATGCAGGGCCTGGAGTTAGGAAGACTCATCTTTCTGCGTCCAAATACAGTTTTAGACACTTATTAGTTGTGTGGCCCTGGGCAGGTCACTTCACCCTGTTCTCAGTTTCTTCTTCTACAAAATGATCTGGAGAAGAAAATGGCAAACTGCTTTTGTATCTTTGCCAGGAAACCCCCAAATGGGGTCACAAAGAGTCAGATATGCCTGAAAATGACTGAACAATAACAAAAATAAAAAATTAGACAGTTAAGTGACTCAATGGATAGAGTGCTGAGCATCAAGTCAGCCACATGAAACCAGCAGAAAGCCATGACTTGCAGAGGTTACATGTGACATAGGACTAGAGGGCAGTAGGCTCATGGATGTCAGAAGCATAAATTGACCTTTCACATGTTTGCCTTGGCTACATGTTCCCTATGTGTATATATTTCTCTTTATGTGTATCTGAATTCAAATGAGCCTGAGTTCAAATGTGACCTCATACTCTTAACTAGCTATGCGACTCTGGGCAAGTCACTTAACCTCCGTTTTCCTTAATCTACTGGAAAAGGAAATGGCAAACCAGTCCAAGAAACCCCATGGAGAACATTGGCGTGGCGTGGTTCACAAGGTCATCAAGAGCTGAACACAACCGAGCAACATAAAAAATAAGTAATATGAGAAATTCCAAGAAACATGGGAAGACTTATGTGAGCCAATACAGAGTGAAAAAAACCAAATCCAGGAGAATTAAGTGCATAATCACTACATGATATAAGTGAAAACAGAATAAGCACCTGAAGCCTAATAATATTAATGTCAGGAATAACTGAATGCCAGGAATATTTTTGATTCCAGAGTAGAGATGATGAAATAAATATCCTTTCTCTTGAGGAGGAGGGAAGGGAGCAACAGCTTAGATGTAAATACGGTCACTTGGTCACTTTCATCTCTTCTCTGAACAATGGAGTATTCTATGGGAGGTGACAGTATAATAGGAACCGACTGAGGTATAAAAAGCAAAAGGCCTAAATTAATATTTAAAAAGGAGGATTTCATTCTTTAAAACTTCTTACCTCTCTTAGATCAAATATTTTTTTTTTAGACTTTTAGGCCATAGGAGTCTATCTATCCTTTCTCAGATCCCTTTGAGATCTATACTACCATCTAGAGTGCATGTCACATTATGTATGTTTCCTTTCCTTTGGCATGAATTCTAAAATGGAGTAGTCTGTTAACTGCTGGATTCCTATCATTTCTCCTTTAGCAAACAGTTTCTCATTATAGGTCAAAATCAGGCCCAGAATAGCAATTTCTTTCCTTTCTTTCTTTATCATATTCTAGGCTTCTTAAAGAAAAAAAGACCAGCCACTCAGGGAAATAGCATGTTCAGCCCAAATACAAACCACATTAGATTTTTTTGGCTTGGTTCCACTGATTGCTCAGCAAGATGGGTGCCTGTAGGGTACACTGCATGAGCTTAGATTTTTTTTTTTTGTTTCAACATGTTGGGTGCCAGTTTAATTTTCATGGTAATGTAGTATGTCAATTGCCACATCTTGAATTTTAATGTGCCTCTTCCCTAAATGATTGTTCAATGAAATCTGACGCTCAGATATACGACTTTCCTTTGGTGGTGGTAGATAAACCAGTGATGTAGCTTATACAACTGGTAGTAAGCCAACATCAGAGAAGCAATGTTTTAAAAATAACCAAAGTAATCAATTAAAATTCAAAAATTCGTAGAATTTTTTATGACACCTCAGTGGACTCCCTCCCTTATATACTTATGTGTGTGTATATATATCTATATACTTATATACATCTCCACTTTATATGCTGACTTGCCTCAGACAGGGCAATACAAGATTCAGGGTACTCTATAGGTTCAAATACAGTCAGAACCATGACTCATGAGCCCCCATCAGTCTGTTTATCTTTACTAGTCAGCCAGAGGACACAATTAATTTAAGGCAAAGGCATAGTAAACAAGCATATTAAGAAAAGTAGCAACAAAACATTTCCTCCCTAAATCTGGATTATACTCTTTAACAAATGCACACACTATTATTGGGAAGAGTATAGATCCCTATATGTCAGGAATGCTGCTGCTACTGTTTGTCCTTTGTTTTCAAAGAGGACTGTGACATCAGGGAAGTGATGCCGTGACATGTGAGTAAATTGGATTCAAGTGAGGGAGGGCTGTGAACCTACTTCACTTTTTCCTTTGGAGCCATCTGGATCAGGACAACTGGAAATGGCCCAAGATGCAGTGGGAAACCTTGCCCTTTTAAAGCTAAGGCCTTTAACAGGTTTCAGTTTGACTGAGGCAGTGCCACTGGTGATTAAGGCTCAGAATGAATGTAAATAATAATGATTATTTCTGTTTTGGCCAGAAACCCTGAGAGTCTTCCACTCTCAGTTCCTTCCTTCCTTCCTTCTTTCCTTCCAGAAATCATTCTTTGCCTCATTTTTTTTAAGGGGGGAAGGCAAGGTAGTTGGGGTTAAGTGACTTGCCCAAGGTCACACAGTTAGTAAGTGTCAAGTATATGAGGCCTCATTTGAACTCAGGTCCTCCTGACTCCAGGGCTGGCACTCTATTCACTGTGCCACCTACTGCCTCATTTTTTTTATTAAGTCAGGAATACTTTTAGAGCAGACCTGCACAATCTGTCTGTGCATGTCAAAAGTTTTCCAGCAGCCTTAAAAATGTTGAGGAAGTTTGGTGTGATAAGTCAAAGGGCCACAAGTTGCCCTGAGGCTGCAGGTTCCCTACCCCTGGCCTAGAGTCAAGAAGACTTGAGTTCAAATCCGGCCTCAAACACTTATTAGCTATGTGACCCTGGACAAGTCACTTACCCCTGTTTGATTCAGTTTCCTTATCTCTAAAATGAGCTGGAGAAGCAAATGGCAAACCACAGTCAGTTTCTTTGCCAAGAAAACCCCAAAAGGGGTCAGGAAAGACTGAAACAACTGAACAACAACATTTAGCTTCCTTGGTATGTATTTGTTCTCATGCTGTCTCTCCCATTAGCTTGTAGGCCCCTTGAGCACAGGAGCCATCTTTGGCCTCTTCTTGTATCCCCAGAACTGGCACACAGCGGGAATTAATAAATTTTTGTTGGTTGGTTGATTGACTTAGTCCTCACAACAACCCTGGGAAGTAGGTGCTACCCTCTTAATATTAACCCTTTTAGTATTTCATATTAACTCCGTTAGTATTTCAGCATTAACCTTTTTAATAGTTTAGATAAGCCAACAGCCTTTGTAGCTGCTACACCAAAGCTAAGTTCAGGGGGTTCAAGACAATCTTCTATCACCTGCCTGATTACCTTTTTGACTTTCCGTATGTATATGCCTAGCTCTGTTGGTTCAGGCTTTGAGTGCACCCTACAGCAGACTAAAACCTTGCACAGTTTGTGGGGCATGGTCTTTTGAGGAATAAAACTGGAGTAGGTGGGAACACCACAGGGACCTTGGAGTCACCTGGACTCCTTTTCCTAGTTTGGGAATTTGGAATTGGTCAGATAAGGGAACAGGAAACTAGGCTAAGTTTAGGGGTGAGATGGATAACTTGAGGAGGCTTGAAATCTTCTAAATTGTCCAGGATGAGGAATCCCATGGGTCAGGAAGGGGGCAGATGGTGCCAGAATGGAATTGTTCTGGCATTTAAAAAAATATTTAATAAATTAAATATAATTCATGTTTCTATTAACTGCTATATTGTAATATGTTGTGCTTGAGGAAATGGGAGGAAAGGGAGAAGCTGCAAGTTCTTACACTCAGTCAGATCTTGACTCAGCCAGGTGGCCAACAGAAAGAGTCAGGAGGACCTGAGTTCAAATCTCAGCTCAGACACTGACTAGCTGGAGTTTACTAGCTTAAGTCACTTAACTTTTGTCTGCCTCGGTTTCCTCAACAGTAAAATGGGGATGATAACAGCACCTGCTGTCAGAGTTGTTGCAAGGATCAAACGAGGTAATATTTGTGAAGTTCTTGGCACATAGTAGATGCTACATAAATGTTTGTTATTCTTATTATCACGAGCCCATTTTCTTCCATTTTTTTTTCCTGGCTGGATCCTCAATTCCTGGAGTTTCCTCAGTCATTTGCAAACCCTGGTCCACCCTTATTTCACTCTGGCTCCAAAAGAATAGTAAAATATATGCATGACTTTTTATCACAATGATCAGATTTTACTCTAAATTTAGAAATACATTAAAATCAGAGAAATTATGACACCAAATTATACACACCGTCGACACTGATATAAGCAGTGACACCGGAACAAAACTTGGTGTCTTGGGCCTTGTAGAGACCAAAGAAAGAAACATGGCTCCACGATTCCAGCTCCAGCAGAATCATCTTCTGTGATCCCATGAGCCAGTCACCTAGTCTAATCTCTTCACTTTACAGATTGGCATGAAGGTCATAGAAGTAATGTGACTTATCCAAGGTGACATAGTTTGTCAGTGCCAAAATCAGTATTTAAACCGGGTCTTCTGATTATAACATCAATGTATTTTGCAGTGTGCATATGATAAAGAGAATCCCCGGAGACAGATGATTGATATTCCTAATATACCTTAACCACAATTATACATCCCAGCCCTTTCTAGATTGCATTCCCAATGAATAACTGTACTTTTAGGGACACTAAATGAAAAGCACATTGGAGGGTTCAGCCCTCAGGAATCTGCCTGTCCACTTCCTGTAGTTCTAGTCACTGACGGGGCCATGCAAACCAATAGCAAGAGCTTTTGGGGTTCTCTAGGTGTCTGTACCTTTGGCCATGCTACTTTGCAATCACAGGGCTTTGTGGGCACACTCAGACCAGCTGCTAAGTTGGGTCAGCATGGACTTTGCCAGAGTTTGGAATTTTGGTCTTCATGGAACAGCTTTCAGTAAGTAATGCCTTTGTATCTGTCATAGTGAAAAGAGCATTGGATAGAGTGACTCAGGTTTGGACGCTTATTAGTCAAATGACTTCGGGCATTTCATTCAGCACAATTTATCCACAGCTACAAAGAACGAGGATGATGGCAACAACAATAACAACTAACAACTATAAAATACTTTACGATTTGCCAAGTCCATAGGCAGCAAGGTGGCACGATGGATCAGAATCAAGAACACTTGCGTTTGAACCCCACCTCAGACACTGACTAGCTGTGTGACCCTGGGCAAGTCACTTACCCTCTGTTGGCCTCAGTTTTCTCATTTTTAAAATAGGGAAAATGCTAGCACTTACATCACAGGGTTGTTGGGATGACCACGTGAAATAACATAGGTAAGAGGCTCAGCTGTTTGACCCTAGACAAGTCATGTATGTAAACTCTCCCCGTCTGAGTTTCCTCATCTATAGAATGGGGAAAATGATATGCTCTACCTACCAGGATTGTTGTGAGGATGAAATAAGATAATATTTGTAAGGCACTTTACAAACCTTAAAGTGCCATATAAAGTGCTAGTTGTTATTTTGCTGGTTTTTTAAAAATTAAAAACAGGAAGATGACAGATAGGAGGAAGACAGTGACCTTTCCCCTTGGTTTTAGTGTTTGTCTCGGTGTTTTTCCTTCCTTGCATTCATTTGTGTGGGACCCCCCCAGATTTGGGGCTTGAAAAAATAGAGGTCTCTGGACCCAGAGACCCTCTTGGCAGTATGTTGGAGGGACAGCCTCTGAACAGATGTAAACTGGTTGTGGTTTGGCACCTGGACATTAAGCAGGGACTCATAAGGAGTTACTCACCATAGTCAAAGGGTGGCTTTTAACAGAGATCCTGCCCTTAGTGAATAGAAAGCAGAAGTTAAAAAATAGATTTAGGTTTGTGGGTACTAGTTAACTGGGATTATTCTCTATTCCAAAGAGTTTGGCACCTAGAGTGAGGAATCTTCCTTTTGAAAAGTAAAGGTCTATTTCAGCCAAGGCTCTGTTAACAGATGCCTTTCTGTATGGAAGGAAAAGCCACTAAAGTTTTTCCCCTCCTAGTCTAATAACTGGGTATTTTAGGGTTTGCCTTTCTAAAAGAGTTATAGCTTAAGTCCTGGGCTTTAAGCTAAAATAAAAAAAATGGTAGGGCCCACTCTCTTTGGGGGAAGTAGATCCTCAGAAAAGGACTCCGACTGAATACAGAAACTGGAAGAAGAGGAAATCTTTATAGACTAAGCACAGACAGCTGGCAAGAAGCAATGGCTGAAGTAGAGGACCACCATCGGACAGTGGCCACTAAGGTAAACAGAGAGCAACAGTTGGCAAATGGTACATGCCATTGCCACGCATTGAGCATAGACAACACACCAAGCTCACTCCAGTGCAGACCAATGGGAATCGTGCCATGATATTGCCAGAAGACATAGGCAGCCCTGAAGTGCTGGAGAGAAGTGTTGTCTCTTCCATGTGTGTCTCCCTTCTACATGTCCTCTGACCACTCATGTTCCTCCTACATGTGTTTCTCTTTATTTAAAGAAACAAATACCAATAAACCTTTACTTTGAACTAGTTTTGTCATCTGGCTGACTAATGAAACTAAACAGATTGATTGAGGCTCTCTGTATTGATTTGTCTGAAGATACACCGTGAATGTCAGAGTTCCCTCTCCTCCTCCCCTAAGTGGTACAGAAATAATATTTGCACAATCAACTGGCCACATGTTCCCTTGATGCATGTACTTTGGCCACATATATTCTCTATATGCATGCTATTCATTTCTATACCCTATTTTTGTGGTCCTTCATACGTGTACCTTAGGAGAATACCTGTATTCTCCGTGTGCCCCTGCATGCATGCTCCCTATGTGTATCCATTCTTCCCACCCATGTATATCCACTTTCCTTTCTTTGCTGTTAAAATGCCATTGCTTTGAAATAATTGTATGCTTTGGCTGATGGGTAAAGCTCAACATAGTGGGAGCTCCTGGTATGTCTTCGGGGTATTGGCTGTGAGAGTTAGGGCGAGGAGTGTGCTCAGGTGCTTCAAGAATAACACTCGTGTTACATATGGGTGTTGTGAGTAAAGTGCTTTGAAAGTCTTAAAGCATTATGTAAGTGTGAGCCATTATCACTATTTCTTCTCATGTGCAAAATGAATGCAAGGGAAATTGGCAAATGATCTCCAGGGTAGACCCCGGAAAAAGCCATCACAGAAGTGGCAGACACTGTACAACAATTTCACTTTCAGAGTACTGGGGGAAGGGGAAGCTCCAAATGAATTAGTGACAATGATATCACTTAAAGAATACCTCTATTATTATTCTGAAGTACATGTGGATTCAAATTAAGTCGACAAAATATTGTCTAATGGGATTTAGAGCTAAGCTAATGAAAAGGTAACAATCATTTGTAATTATTCTTTATAGGTAAATGGATGTTTCTTTTTTTTAAAATCATCGACTTGTTTATTTACTT
The DNA here is from genome assembly GCA_028646515.1 of Pseudochirops corinnae. NCBI lineage: Eukaryota > Metazoa > Chordata > Mammalia > Diprotodontia > Pseudocheiridae > Pseudochirops > Pseudochirops corinnae. The sequence goes on along the minus strand of CM053587.1, from coordinate 23,679,805 downwards.
TTAGTTTACAAGATTCAGTTCCACAATCCCTTGAGTTTCAAATTTTCTCCCCTCCCTTCTCCCCCTCCCCCATGGTGG
>CM053587.1:23673870-23679227 GCA_028646515.1 Pseudochirops corinnae | reverse complement strand
GGAAGGAAGGAAGGAAGGAAGGTAGGAAGAAAGGAAGGAAGGTAGGAAGGTAGGAAGGAAGGAAGGAAGGAAGGAAAGAAGGAAGGAAGGTAGGAAGGAAGGAGGGAAGGAAAGGAGGGAGGGTAGGAGAGGCCTAGCACTGGAGACAAACTGGGCAAGATTTGACAGAAGCTGGGAGGTGGGGAATAAGTGTCCCCTGATGACTCAGGAGTAACCCAGAGATAACTCTGGGCAGGGACCCACGGAAGCCAGGAGGGAAGTAATTGGTGTCAGTATACAATGACACACAGATAATTGATGTGAAGGCAGCTTACTTATAAAACATCATTCCCAGAACTTGACAGTAACCCTCTACTCTACCACAGCAGCCACTAATACTCAACTATAGGCTCCCTCGATCCTTACCTTGAGCTCACAGTTCTTAGGTAGGCTACCATCTTCATGTTTATAAAAAACTTTTATATACAAGTCATGGTTTGCCTCTTTTTTCACCCATTTCTTCTTTAAAAATATGAATAAAAAGTGAGCTAAACTGCAATACAAGAGATTTAGATTAGTTAAATGATGTGTACTTATTGACAGTTAGACTAGGTTTGAATGGAACCATGGATCTGGCTATAGTACAGTTGAACCAATGTTTCCTTCTATATGAAGTTCTATTTATATAATCATTTCAATGAACTGTGTGCTGACCCTAGTCAGCCAAAATGGTTGCATCAACTATATCATGAATTGTCTATTTAAATAATTTAGACACAACTTAGGTTGTTAAACACTAGAACTGATCACTGACAGAAGTTATGGAATCTCCCTCTGGAGAATTATTGCAAAATAGAGAATCCCCTTTCTGAGATGGCTTCTGGGTTGCTGCTTGAAGCCTGGGGGAGGGGAAAGGGAATTAGCTGACTCCTACAGATGCCTTCCAGGCCCCAGATGCTGTGATTACAGCTAATGCAATATAGGTGCTAGTCAACTAGTCCATGCTACCTAGAATTCTCCACTGGTATTTAAAAGGAGGAGCTACAGAGGCTGGTTTGCCACAGGTTCAAACAGAGAACAGACAACCTTTCACATAACTCTATTTAAGAGCAACTCCAGGCCAAAAGACAGGCTCAGCAAGAAACCATGGTGAGGGAAAAAAAATGATTTAAACCACACCAAACCACACCAAGTGCTCAAACCAGCATTCCCCATAGCCATGAAGCTGAGTTGTTTTGTTTTGTTTTGTTTTTTTTCCCCAAAATGCTACCCCTATGAGAAAAGCTGACACAGGAGACTGCCTGAAAAAACAGCCACCGCACCCTGTCCTCGGGCAACCACTGTGGCTCCCAGACAGAGTCCCAAACAGCAGGTAGAAGTAACCATCCAAGGCGGCTAAATATAGTGGGAAGTGTAGCACATAACTTTTTTTCATGACAAGCTGGACCCTGTAGGAAGCAAAACAAGCTGCTTGTGGAGTTGCTAGATAATTTGTAAACAGCTGTCAAGATGATTTGTATGGCTTCATTAGCTCACAGGGGACAATGCCCAATGGATAGAAATACTCTAACTTGAGGTCTTTGTAATAAAGAGGGACAATACAATGTAATAAAAAAGAATTCTGTGTGTGTGTGTGTGTGTGTGTGTGTGTGTGTCCTTAGAAGTCACTTGGCTTAGCTCACTCATATTACAGATAAGAAACTAAGGTCCAGAGACTTACCCCAAGGTCACACAGGTAGTAAGCAATAGAACTGGGATTTAAAACAGATCCTCTTATTCCAGATCCATCATTCCTTCTGTTGCATCTTCATGTTTTACCACAGTCCTGGCCATGCCTTCATTCATTTAACAGACATTTGTTAAACACCGACTGTGTGTAGAGCACTAAGCCCTTGGGACAGGGGTCAGGAATCTGAAGCTTCAAGGCTACATGTGGCCTTCTAGGCCCTTGGGTTCAGCCTTTTGACTGAGTCCAAGTTTTACAGAACAAATCCTTTATTAAGGGGATTTGTTCTGTGAAGTTTAGATTTAGTCAAAGGGTTGCGCTTGAGGACCTAGAGGGCCCCATGTGGCCTCGAGGCCACAGGTTCCCCACCCCTCCTGTTGTAAAACTTAATGAAGACATTGTGCCCCCTGCCCAATAGAGTTGGCAAGTAGTAGGGGAGTGTGACATGTATATCTATAACTGTAATTATAACTAATACAAAACTATAATAGGAAATAATATGTATATAGAAAGTATTTGTGAGGTAGGGAAGAAGATGAAATAATCACCAACTGGGAAGAGGATCAGGGATGCTATTCTAGAAGTGACATGCCTTGCACTTTGGCAAATTGGAAACAGGACTCTTTTTATTAAATCTTCTTTTCGACCCTCTCAGAAGAAAACCGCATGGCAGGGATGGGATGAATTACCAATGGAAATCAGAAAATGTCCTTACTTGTTATGTTGATGGAGATTTTCATACTCTGATTGAAAAAATACAAAAATGTTATCAAGACCCTACCTTATGAGTAGAAATACTTTAAACTTCCCTAATGAAATTAGTAAAGGTCTCTCATTAGTGTTTCCTTAGTCACCTGTATGAATTAAACTACTTATGACAGCCCCTTCTCAATGCCTCGGTCCTCTGGGAACACAGGGTGGGTCAAGGTAACTAGACTATTAGTCAAAGAACAAACATTCCAAGCAAGTAATTTTGTTTTCTCCAAAGGACTGAATACACCCCCACCTGTGACACTTAATGAACTCCAGGGAACTTTATATATTTAACAGCAAGACAACTAAGTGGCAAAGTTAACAATAATCAAAAAAATCAGGTGCAAGGAACCAACCAACATTTTAAAAATAAATACTCTTTTCCCTTGTATAGAATTAGGCATGCCTCTAATAACTTACTACACTTCTGCAACCTAAAACAAGACGAAAGTTGTGGGAGGCAGGAAGGATGCCAACCAGAAATAGATCAACTGAAACTCCATTTCCTGCCAGGAAATGGAGTACAATCTCCTCTGTGTCACCCAAGCTCAAAACCTTGGTACCATCTTTGAATAAGCCCTCATCTTGGTCCTTGTTTGTGTCAGTGCCTGGCACATGGTAGATCTTTAATTAATGCTTACTGATTGGGCACATCTAGCTGCCGTGTATTTTGTATACGTTCCTCCTTCTGTTTTCCCAAAGCCTGATGTCACCATACTCTAGGGACTCATCATTTCATGCTGAATTACCACAATAGCTTCCTAATTAGTTTCCCTGTTCCCAGTTCTCTCTGCTGTAAATGAGTCCTGATTTACAATGATATTCTTTAAACATCCCTTTTATCAAGACACTTTTCTATTAAAAACCCTTTAATAGTCGATCTTTAGTGACCTCCATAGTCTTATCCAGCCTTTTCTAGCCAGTCTTCCATGCCCTCTCCTCCTCCTATTCTCCAATACGAATGTTCATCTCCAATCAGGTTCATTTCCTCCATACCTCTTGCTTCCTCTCCTTAGCCTATCCAAATTCTGCCGTCTCAAGATCCACCTACCCCATGAGAACTTCTCTGACTACTAAGGTCCTTCCTGACTTTCCCATGCTTGGAATTACTACGTCTCTTATAGTTTGTACCACACAATCTATCCGGTTCACTAATTCCTTTATTTGCTTTAGTCTTGCCTTACTAATAGGACTATAAGTCTTTGAGAGCATAAATAAGACCATTTTTATTCTGTATCTTCAACCACAGTATGGAAAGCATAGAGAGTGCTCAAAAATAGCTTTTGATTGATATAAAGAAGACTCTTTACAATTTATTATTCTGTAAATTTTGGGAATGGACAGAAAACAGATTGTTTATGGATGAATAAATAAAATGATAAGATACTGCTATAGTACCCTTGTTTTCCCTTGATTGAACATTTTTCTCAAAATATTAGACTTGTCAACTCTTCTTAAACCCTTTCAATTTTGAATGACGGTCAGATAATTCACCCTACCAACAACAACAAGGATATAAACCTTAAAGGTAAAAGGAAAAGTTACTAGGAAATCTGTCAGTTTCACAGTGCACCAGAGAACTTAATTTTGTCTTCTCTAAAGGGGAGGGGGGGTTACAGGTTCTTGTGCTGGAGTAAAAAAAAAAAAAAAATGATCCAGAAATTTCTTTTTATAATTATACTATTTATAGGTATTGGAAAAAAAAATTGAGAGCAATTCACCTTCAGCTTTTAAATGTCGTGATTTTACAATATTCTTATTTCTAATGTGGAAGAAACTAGTTGATTTTCAATCATAAAAACCAACATCCAAAAAAGACAAATCACAATAATAAGACATTGTACCTGAAAGAAAGGTTTAGAATTCTTCAGTTTTACATTTAATCATCTGAACTGTGTTTAAGCAGAAGCCAAATTACCTTGAATATCTGTGTCATGAAGAAATGTGTGTATTTACGTATGTATGTATGTATGGTCTTTACATATAGACACATACACTAAAATAGTTACCAAATTAATTCCATATGGGATAAAAAGATAAGAATCCATGTTGTTTTTCAGTGTAGATTGTGGCTTTTGTGTTTTAAATTTTTCTTTTTAATCCTCTTACATTTTCTAGCCAAAGAAATATTTTCCAGGCCACTACCATTATAAGAAACAAAACAACAGAAAACAGGATGCAGAGACTCTAAAAGCACTCTTAAGAACATCTAGCTGAACTTCTTTTGCAGATGGGAAACTTAGGCTCGAGGACATTGCATGACTTGTGCCATATCAAAGAATTATTTAGTAGCTGAGCTAGCACCAGAACTCATGTGTTCTTTCCAGTCTAGCGTGCCAGATTTAGAACTCTCAAAAGTTTTCATCTAATTTATATCCAGATTGAAAAGTCTTCTGCTCAGAGTAGAATGTCTGTCCTATCAAATCCTTCCAACAAGATGACAAAGGCAAAGTTTCAACTAAACAGCTTCTCTCCAATAATCTCAAAAAACAATTTTAAAGAAGGAAAATAAATCAAAGGAAAAGAATTGCTCACAAGTGAATCCTTAAAGTTAAAACAGCAAAAGGCTGCACTATCATCTCTGCCTTCTGCCAGCCTCCCATTCTCTCATTCCTGACTTCATAGGCAAACGTTTGTGCCTAAATGAAGGGAGGGTGAATAATCATCAAGGACCTTTCACAGCCTATCAAAACTGTCAAAATATCAGCTTGAAACCCCCTGCATCCACCCCAGAGTCTGTGCAACAGGCACCCTAAGGTAGCATCTTCAATGCCTCCAAAGTCTAAAAATTTTGAAACTAACAGAAGAAGGTGCTCAGTCACCAAGGACCTTCACAGGCTACCTCAGCATCCACTACAGTTTCCATGCCTTTACTCTGGGAACCCAGTAGCTATAAAAT
>CM053587.1:23658870-23668870 GCA_028646515.1 Pseudochirops corinnae | reverse complement strand
CTTTTCAAATCTTAAAATACTAAATTAATGCTAGAGAAACAAAAAGAGGGCTGCTACACAAAAATCACAAAAATTCTTTCTGTTTAGCAGCAGATACAGTGCTGGACTCGGAGTCAGGAAAGTTTGAGTCCTGATCCAGCCTCCAGTCCTTACTCTGAGCAAGTCACATGACCTCTTTCTGCCTCAGTTCCTCATCTACAAAATGGGAGAAATAATCATAGCACCTACATCCCAGGGTTCTTGTGAGTATAAAATGAGATCATATTTATAAACTGCCCTGCAGACTTTACCATGCTATATAAATGCCTGCTATCATTCATATCAACAAGAATAAGAGTGAGAACGATAATGATGAAAAGGCAGTTTTCTCTTTAGGCTAGAGCATTATATTCAAATAAACAATGGGAGGTTGGGGTTTTTTTTGTTTTTTTTGTTTTTTTACCCTGATTTTGAAGATGTTGCTTGAAAGCATCTGGTCCCACATTTGGTCCTATTTACCAAAGAGAGAAGAACTGAATAAATTCCAAAAACCAGCAATTGGCTATGACTAATAAGCCTAATCTGCCTAAGTCTTTGTCTGCAGTGAAAACAACTCTTAGGTACTCATCTAACCCCACCGGTGAGCTTTCTGTGAAGCACAGGTGACAGGCAAGAAAGTAAAAAAACTTAGAGCCAGAGCTACCACTGTCATGAGAGTTTTCTAAATTAGAATTGCATTCTGCCTGGTTAAGAAAAATAAAAGGTGGAAGGAACCAGAAACGTGAGCAGAGAATTAAAAAAAAAGAGAGAGAATAACAAGAGGAATGAACAAACTGTTGTGTATCAACTGGCCTGAGAAAAATGGGAATGGAAAGGAAAGAAGGAAAATGTGTGTGTGTGTGTGTGTGTGTGTGTGTGTGTGTGTGTGTATACACATGTACATGGAGTAGCAAAACAATGGCATGGCATGAAGCAACTGAGAACTTTTAAAGCTATTACGTCATTCCTGGGCACAACAGTAAATAAACATTTATCCATAGCTACCAGTCACTCTTTGCTCATTTGCTCATTGCCCATGGGTTTTCTGCCTGATGATTTACTTGGGTCAAAGTTATATAACCCAGGTTTCCAGATATGCCCGGAGCACTCTGCATGAGATTTTCCTAATTGGGGAAGAGAATACTGGCATGACTCTGAGTGAGTGTGTGAGAGGAGAAGTTGGTGCCAAGGCTTTGGAAAGGAGAGACATTCTTGATTTCTTAGAGAGAGACACGCATGTAATTCCAGACTATCTTGGGAATTGACTTCAGGGAGGAAAAAGAGAAAGACTGCCTTCCTAACTTTTGGGAGAACTTGGCTCCTTGATATAGCACTGATTTCTCGGTTGCCTCCCTAGATATTTAGGGGAATTTCCCCTTGGGTGAAAGTGGGGCTTTTCTCTTGGTTGATTGAGATTACATCTTGCTCCCATTGAAAGAGTTTGTTCACTCTTGTGTATTTTCTGGTACATTCTACTCTGTTTAACTTCTCTCATTTCTATTTTCTATATCTGCATGGATTAATAGATTTATTCGCTATTCACTACTTTTGATAGTCTCTTATAAAACCAGTGTTTGGCAGGTTACACCCACCCAGCTGGAGGATGTAAACTTGGATCTCCCTCTCTCCTTAAGAGATAGTGGCCAGGAAGTGACTATGTTCATGCCACTAGACCAGCAATATTTAGGAAGACAGATTTAATTCTAGTCTAGTACCCCCTCTTTCTGAAGAGAACAGACTAACCAGCCTCATGGCCCCTTCTTCTGCTCCTTTCAAGACAGGAATCAGGGTCTTACTTTGACACAAGTTTTCAAAGCTATCTCTCAATGTCTCTCCTCAAGTCACCTATATATACATTTAGATATCCTGTGTGGATACACGTATCTTATATGAGCAGCACATACCTTATATCTGCAAGATCAGAGTAGGATTCCAGGACAAGTGGCATGCCCTAGTTTATATCTCAGACTTAAATTTTTTTTCCAAGTGCAAAAGGCAAAATTTGGCAACCTTTAGTGATGCATTGCAAAATCATCTGTTCTATTTGGCAATCACGGTTAGAGAATTGATGGTGGTATGTGCTAGAAGCTGGGACTGGGGAGGGAGGAGAAGAGCAGTCATTGTATAAAAGCTAGAGTGAGAAACAACTTATTTCAGGGCAGGGAGGGAAGGAGGTGATCATAATCATGATAATTAGCACAGAAAATGTATTTTTAAGTTTGTGCCCATCATAAAGGAACTATTGAAATGGGAAATAAATGTGCATCCAGAACCATCTGCTGTAGAATTTTAAGCCACTTGCATCTTCTATAGCTCTGAGCATTTGAAGTGTTTTGTGAGGGAAACATAAGGCCCAGTAGTGAAGTGGCAGAATGCTGACTAATTTCCTTGTTTTTTTCCAATTAGTAACAAAGAGCATATTGTTATGGAAGCATTGTTGGTAGCCATTTGTCTATCTGCAGATTTATTCAGATATATAAGTAGAGGTTTCCAGGGCTGATACTTATCATTATAAAAATTACAGGGCTGGCAAATGGTGTCCAATGTATGCCTGCTGTTCTTCAATTTCTGAGGTCTACTTTGGTTCAGTTTTATATGCAGTTAAAATCAGTTTGATAGAGTTTGCTATTGTCCAACAGACATCCCACCAACAGAGGAACAAATTCACCTTATCTGTAATTGCTAGTTATGTTCTATTAGAGAGACAGCAATAACAGTATAGAGACCAAATCAATGATATCATGGAGAAACTCTTTCTACTATTGCAGGTTAGCAGTTTCTCTGAAGCTTGTAATCTTCAAGAGTGTTGACAATTCTCAAAAATGTGATTCAGGGACCCCTGGGGACCCTTGACATCCTTTCAGGTGATCTGCAAGATAAAAACTATTTTCGTAATAATATTAAGATGCTTTAATTTCTAATACAGTAAATATCCAAAGATATAATCCATATAAACAGAAGTTCTCTTGGGGAGAATCCTCAATAATTTTTAAGAGTATAAAAGATTCTGTGATGAAATAGTCTGGGCATGGAGAGGTCACAACTTACCCTGGCTTAGTTAGCCAGTAAGAAGTTAAGACTTGAACCCAGATCTTCCTAACTCTGTGGTCAGTTCTCCATCCACTATGATGCCTCTCATATCCTATTGAAATCCCTTTTAATTCCCTAAAGAGACAGTATGGTACAGTGTAAATAGCTCTAGATTTGGATTCTAGCCCTGCCATTTACTATCTGTGTAACTGTCAACAAGTCACTTAATCTCTCTAGGTCTCTGTTTACTCATCTGAAAATCGAAAAATTTAGATTGGGTAACCTCTAAAGTCACTTCTAGATCCAAATTTATGAAGATGCAAGTGCTGGCACCAATCATGATAGAGCTATTCTTGTTCCTCATTGATTGAGATTGATTGGTAGGTTTCTCATTAGCCAGTTATCCTGACAATAAAAAAAGTTTTAGAACTTTGGCCTTCACACTGAGTCCCAAGAGCTCCATGTGAACAGCTGTGGCCCCAGAGAATCTGCTTCCCTATGTTCTTATCTACCATAGCTACAAGAGTCCCAGTATAGAAAATCTAGCTAACAAGAGTGAGCAAAAAGTAGAGGGAATAGAAAAAACAAACTTCAGATCCTTGATAAATTACGATATAGCAACTTAACATCTGCCTAAGAATAAGTCATATTTGAACTACATTAAAATATTGTAATAATTTTTAAAATACATGGAATAATTTTAAATTACACTAAAATATAAACAGTTATGTCTCTACTAATGGTATTCTTCAAGTGTTAGTTTCGAGAGTAGCTTTAAGAGTACTAGATTTAAGGGGAGACTAGGTGGTGCAGTGAATAGAGCACCGGCCCTTGAGTCAGGAGGACCTGAGTTCAAATCCGGCCTCAGACACTTAACACTTAGTCACTTAACCCCAATTGCCTTGCCTTCCCCCCTCCAAAAAGTAAAAACAAACAAACAAACAAGAGTACTAGATTTAGATTTCCTTATCAAACTAGAGAATACAGGGTAAGGTACACAAATAACAAAATTCTATAAAATTGAGTCATCTGATTCAATTAACTTGCTGCAAATTAAACTGTTACTAAAAGTGGGTGATTAATCTATCAGTCAGTCAACCCAACAACAAATCTCAATTAAGTATTTCCTAGGTGCTAGGCACTATGCTAAGTATAAACACAGTAACACAAAGAGAGAAGCAAAATAGCCCTGCCCCCAGAGATCTTGTATTCCAATGGTGGTGGTATTTAATATGTAGTACATGAGAACATGCATGTTTATAGCCACAGATGCATATATTATATATTTATAGAAATGCTAAATATTCATATATGTATTATGGATATGTTGGATAGAGGTTACCAACTAGCAACTAGATGAAGAGGGGGAAGGACTAAGAAAGGTCTCCTGCTGATGTGATGTGTGAGTTGAGTTCTGAACAAAACCAAGGATTCCAAGAGATTAGAGGGAGAACATTCCAGGAGCAGGGGGCAGCTAGTGCAAAGGACATAAATGAAAGCATGCCCATCAATTGGGGAATGTCTGAAGAAGTTGTAGTAATGTGAATGGAATGGAATACTAATGTTCTATAAAAAATGATGAGCAGACAGATTTCAAGAAAACCTGGAAAGACTTACATGAGCTGATGCAAAGTGCAATGAGCAGAACCAGGAAAACATTTTACACAGTAACAGCAATATTGTACAATGATCAACTTTGATAGACTTAGCTCTTCTCAGCAATACAATTCAGCAATACCATTCTCAGCAAAACAATTCCAAAAGACTTGTGATGGAAAATGCTAACCACATCCAGAGAAAGAACTATGGAGTCTGAATGCAGATTGAAGAATACTATTTTTACTTTTTTGTTTGTTTTTTTCTTTCTAGTGGTTTTTCTTCTTTGTCCTGATTCTTCTTTCACAATATGACTAATGTAGAAATATGTTTAACATGATAATACATGTATAACCTATATCAGCTTGCTTGCTGTCTGGGGGACAGGAGAGGGAAGAGAGGGAAGGAGGGAGAAAAATTTGGAACTCAAAATCTTACAAAAATGAATGTTAAAAACTATCTTGAGGCAGCTAGGTGGCACAGTGAATAGAGCACTGGCCCTGAATTCAGAAGGACCTGAGTTCAAATCCGGCCTCAAACACAGAGCACAAAACTAGCCATGTGACCTTGGGAAAGTCACTTAACCCCAATTGTCCTACCTTCCCCTCTCCAAAAAAAAAAAAACAAAACCAATACCTATCTTTACATGTAATTGGAAAAAATAAAATACTATTAAGTATAAAAAAATTAAAATAGTTCTTAAAAAATCAAAATAAATGGGAGCATTGCATCATGTGTGAAAAGCAGAAAGCAGGAGAATATGACTGACCCCATAGCTCTAGAGGAGAAAAATAAAATGTGAAAGGCCTGGAAGTCTAGGAAGGGACCGAGTTGTAAAGAGCTTTAAAAGGCTAATAGAGTTTTTAATTCAAAGCCAGAGATAATTAGGAGCCACAGGAATTTAAGTTTGACATAAATGTAGGGCCTGATAATGCTCATACCTGCATCTTAGAAATATCACTTTGGTGGTTGTGCTGGTTACGGTGAGGAGAGATTGGAAGCAGGGAGACTAATTAGGATGCTGTGGCTAAGTAGTCCAAATGAAAGGTGTTAGGTTTGTACTGGTATGGTGTCTGTGTGAGTAGAGAGAAAGGGACAAATATGAGAGGTATTCTGGAGATAGATGCAACAAGATTTTGCAATTGATTGGATATGTAAGGTTAGGGAGAATGGGGGCTCAAGGATAACACTGAGGTTGTAAATATGGGTGATTAGAAGGATGGAGGTACCCTCAAAAGGGTGGTGCACAACAGGGGTGGATTTAGAAGAAAGATAATTAATTCTATTTTGGTCCTATTCAGTTTGCAATATCTTTGGGACATCCAGTTTGCAGTAGATAGGGACGTACATCTAAACAAGATGCAGTTTGCAGGACTGCTAATAGACACTTTACATTTCACCTCAGTTTGCACTGTCCAAATAGTCGGCAATTCAGGCTGCAAAAAAGAGTTCACGCATCTGTCTGAAGTCATCTTCCCCCCTAATAAGTGCTATAGTGGGAAGAGCAAGGATACTTCCTCTAGTGTAGCTGGAAACTGACTAAGGATGGAGCATCCTCCTACCTCCAAGATGAGATGTGCCCCATCTTGGGATCACTGGTCAGGTCCCCTGATCAAGAAAAGAAACCCAAAGCGGAAAAGGCAGCTTAGAACCAGCAGAACTCTTGCCTTGACTACCACGTTCCCATAATAGTCAGGCTTCTTCTACCTCTTCCTCACCCCTCAGGGGAAGGTCCAGAGTTGCTTGATGACACTCAGAGAGCTGAAGGAAGAGAGAGGCAGAAGGCAGACTTATTCTCCTTTTAAGGTACACCAAGTGGGGCACCACTCATGGCTTGGCATCTAGCGCTATTGATATAGCCTCCTTCATGGGGTGAAGGTACAATGGACCAACTAGGCTTTGTGGCACCATCTTAAAGTAACAAATTGCTCCCAGACGTGGCCAGGCAAACCCAGTGGACATTCCAAGGGGAGCAACCCCCGCCATACACATATACGTATATAAGTATACAGATAATATAAAGGAAACAGACGTTTCTCAAGCACCTTCTGTGTGCCAGGCACCGTGTTAAACTTTACAAATATTATCTGGAAGGTAGGTGCTATTATTAAACCCTGTATCACAGTTGAAGAAACTTAGGTTGAGTGACTTGCTCAAGGTCATACATATAACTATTAAGTGTCCAAAGTAAGATTTGCACTCAGGTCTTCCCGATACCATTCCAAGTGCTCTATCTACTGCACCATCTAGTTGTCTATAGAATACACATCAGTTTTTGATGGGAAAGTACTAACAGTAGGAGGGATCAGTAGAAGGATGTGCTTGGAGAAATTGAGAGATTCTAAGAAGTATAGAAAAGGAGGGAACATATGGAAGACAATCAGTTCAGAAGCATGAATATGGACGATGGAGTGGTGTGTATCTATGTGTGGGGCAGGGAGTGACAGTTAGTAGGACAGTGTGGCAGGACCATAGAGTGAGTAGAGAGGAATCCTGTGTAAGAAGATACTTGTCAGCACCGGCCCGGGAATCAGGAGGACCTGAGTTTAAATCCGGTCCAGACACTTGAAACACTTAACTAGCTGTGTGACTTTGGGCAAGTCACTTAACCCCAATTGCCCTCCAAAAAGCAAAAAAAAAAAAAAGAAGAAGATACTTGTCACTTACTGTCATGCATAATCTAAGATGCTAGCAAATGCTGGAAAGATAGAAGGAGCCTGTGTTCTATGCCTGCAGAGATATACAGAAATAAATCTCTATCTCTCTATTCATAAGACATACAGAGGACAAATATCTACCTAGATAGAAATAGAGAATTTATGTATGTCTCTCTATAGAGAAATGTAGATATATTTATTCATATCTATCTATAGAGAAATATACATATATTCTTGTATATCTATCTATAGAGAAATGTTTATATATGATATATATTCCTGTATATCTATCCATACATATATACATACATGTATATGTGCATGTATATGTGTGTTATATGTGCATGTATATGTGTGTTACACACACAACACACTTACACACACACACACACACACACACATACCTGGGAACAGCTAGGTCATGTAGTAGACAGAATACTGGGCTTGGAATCAAAAAGGTTCATCTCTATGAGTTCAAATATGTCCTCAGACACTTACTTGGAAAGTTACTTCACCCTGTTTGCCTCAGTTTCCTCATCTGTAAAATGATCTAGAGAAAGAAATGGCAAAAGCACTGCAGCATCTTTGCCAAGAAAACCCCAAAATGGGGTCGTGAAGAGTTAGAAGCAACAGAACAATGACAAATCTATCTATCCAACAAAAGGTCTTTTTTTTCCCCTTAAGCACTGGCCTTCTATTCCCTTCTAAACTCCTCTGGCTCCCTATTACCTTTAGGAATAATATAAACTCTCTGTTTGCCATTTAAAGCTTTTCACTATTTGATTCTTTTCTATGTTTCCAGCATCTTTGTAGTGTCTTAGACTATGCCCCACAATAAGTGACAAGTGTCTAATTATCTTCCATCTATTTATTATCAATCTATCTATCAACTATTGAGACATGTCTATCTATATCAAGCTTCTATACAAGTATCTATCTATCCATCCTCTGTGTATCATAGTAGACTAACTCTGAGGTATTTCATGCATTTCTGTGGTTATTTTGAATGGAATTTCTTTTCACATGATTTCCTCCTGGTTTTTTATTAATACTGGGGAGGAGAGACCTCAGCCAAATTCATAACACGTAAGGTCCTAGGCCACTGCTTAGCATAGCATCTGGCCCACTGTAGGCACTTAATAAATACTTGTTGATGTGACTTGATTAGAACATGAGAAAGCATAAGATAGAGCCCCTCAAAAGCGAATATTGCCCACTGACTAAACACTGAGAATTACTGTATGGCATAAAAGGTGATTTTGATTTCTTAGCTAAATCTAAGGGGAAGGGATTGACCAGTAGAATGTTGACTTACCTGGCTTCCAAAATCACATGCCTCTTCCAGGGAAGTGGAAATGGACCTTGTCTATGGTAGGTCCTGCAAGGTCTTAATTTCTTAACACTCCACAGACTTGGAAGAGGAGATAGAAGGGGGAGAAGGGATGGGTAATTATCCAGAGCCATCACCGACTTTCTCAAGTTAGCAGCCAGCACTAACACCATGAAGTTTTCCAGGAAATAGTCTTTCATTGCATACAGGCCCAGGGACTCCAGCCAGCAACAATGGCAACAGCCAAGAGCTAGGAATGCTCCACTAACTCCCATTTGCTCACCTGAACCTCAAACAGTAGTTCTTTTTCCTATTAAGAATGCTACATTAGGGGTGGCTATGTGGCACAGTGAATAGAGCACAGGCCCTGGATTCAGGAGAACCTGGGTTCAAATCTGGCTTCAGACACTTAATACTTACCAGCTGTTAAGTCACTTAACCCCAATTTTTCTGCCTTCCCCCCTCCAAAAAAAAATGCCACATTGACTTGTTTGATTGACTTACTTGACTGCTCCTTGAAAGCAGGGGCCGTCTCTCACCTTTCTTTATATTTTCAGGACTTAGCACAGTTCCTGGCACTTAGTGGGTATTTAATAAATGCTTGTTGTCTGTCTGATTGACAGATCTATGGTTTTCTACTTGAAGAGAGGACTGCTCTGGCTGAGAACCAGTAAGCCTCCACCAGTGACAAAGGAACTGCCATCTTCCTGAGGAAAAATTAGGTGGATTTTCTTTTAATATAAAGTTGTTGGGATAATTCAAGCACAATGAAACATTAATTAGAATCACATTTATTTGGAATTTGAGATAATTTGGAAAGCATTTGAACTAAATAATATTTTTTCATTATCTATATCTTATATCCCATCAAACTTTGATAATAAAATAATTATAGTAATGTCTCATAAAATAGTGTTCTTGCATCTACATTATCATGTACCTTTAGAGGCAAGTGTATCTTAATTTAAAAATACTTTTGGACTTAGTCTTTTCGTTGGTCCAAGTTATGTCTACATTATATAAAATTCTTCAGAATAAACAACATTGTTGTGAAATTTTACTATAGTAATTAAAATTGTAAGAGGTATTTCTAAGCTACTTAAAAGAATATATTGCTTTCTAGAGCTTAAGAAACAGTCATTTACACCCATATGTACAAAAAAATATTTATTGCAGCTCTCCTTGTGGTAGCAAAAAACTGGAAATTTAGGGGATGCCCATCAGTTAGAGAATGGCTGAACAAGTTGTGGGATATGAATGTAATGGAATACTATTGTGCTATAAGAAATGGGAAGGAGATGGACTTCATAATTACCTGGAGAGGATTATACAAATTGATGCTAAGTGAGAAGAGCAGAACCAGGAAAAA
>CM053587.1:23642079-23658370 GCA_028646515.1 Pseudochirops corinnae | reverse complement strand
ATCTATCTATCTATCTATCTATCTATCTATCTATCTATCTGTCTATCATCTATCTATCTTATCTTATCTTATCTTATCTTATCTTATCTATCTATCTATCTATCTATCTATCTATCTATCTATCTATCTCTATCTGAAAATTTACCCCAAAGGGTGTCCTTTTCTTTTCTTTATATTTGCCAAGTGATCTTTCACCACCTCCCCATTCTTGCATGCAAAAAAGGAGCAGAAAACCAAAAACTTCTGTTTCCTGGGTTTGGTTTGGATAAGAAATATTTCTTTGCCTTCTGTCAAACTAGTCTAGATCCAAAGTACGAGGAAAGCAAAACTAATTACTTCTTTTACTTACTTAGAGTCATGTGGGCCAAGAAGCAACAGTTAGAACTAAACACGGAGCAACTAATTGCTTTAACATTGGAAAAGGAATACAACAAGGCTGAATATGGTCAACTTATTTATTTAACTTATTTGCAGAGTGCTTCATGCAAAATGCCATTCTGCATGAATCAAAAGCTGGGAAAAATATCAGCAATCTCAGATATGCAGATGATACCACTCTGGTGGCAGAAAGTGAAGAAGAATTAAGAAACCTCTTGATGAGGGTGAAAAACAAGAATGTAAAAACTGGCTTGAAGCTTAACATTAATAAAAAAACACAAACCAAAACTAAGATCTTCGTAACTGGTCCCATCATGTCCTGGAAAATAGAGGGAGAAGAAATGGATACAGTGTCAGCTTTTATATTCTTGGGCTTAAAGATCACTGTAGATTATGACTACAGTCATGAAATTAAAGACACTTGTTTCTTGGAAATCTGGACATATAGTCAAAGCTACGATTTTTCTAGTAGCAGTGTATGGTTGTGAGATTTGGACTATAAAGAAAGCTTTTGAATTTGTGGTTCTGAAAGTCCCTTGGACAGCAAAGACAGTCAATACTTAAGGAAATTAATTCAGACTATTCACTGGAAGGTCAACTCCTGATTCTGAAGCTTAAATAATTTGGTCATATAATGAGAAGATGGGACTCATTCATTGGAAAAGAGCCTGATGTTGGGAAAGATTGAAGGCAAAAGGAAAAGGGGGTGACAGAGGAAGAGATAGATAGATAATATCATAGAAACCTCCAACATGGACTTGGACAGAATTCAAGAGATGGTGGAGGATAGTGGAGGATACTTTAAGAGCATAGTGAAGGGCCTGGTGTGCTATGGTCCATGAGGTCATGAAGGGTCAGACTCAACTGAAGAACTGAATAACAAACATGGTTTACTGGCAGTTACTAAAAAGCACATAAATTTTCTGCTATGAATATCTTGTATGAATCAATCAATAATCATTTGAATGCTGACTAAGTGCCAGGCACTATGTACTGTTTGTAAGATTTTCATCAAAAAAGGGAATATCTGAGAATAGGAAAACACGTACACACATATCCATCCATCCATATGCATTTCTTTATACTCTTGCCCTTGTTTAAAATAATGCCCCAGTAGATGGTTTCTTCTTCCTCTTCCTCATCTGGAATTCCTGATGGGTCTGTTTTCTCCCTATTCCTGCTCTTGATGAAATCTATAGGCTCATAGGTAAAGTACCAGTCTGAAAAAAATTTCTCATATCCAAAGCCTGAAGCCAGAAAATAATATCTTTTTACAGATCTGGGATCAAGATCTGTTATTAAAGTTCAATTTTAATATAATTTCTGTCCCTATGAACCATGTGATCCAGATGCTAGAAGAAGGGAAAATAAATAGGAACCACACAGTTAATGTGAGGAGGAAAGGTCCTTGTATATAAGGAAAGGTCAAGGCTCCATCTTTGCGATCTTTGAGGATCAGCATTTCCATCATGAGTATTTGTAGGGATCACGAGCAGGCCCAAAGCCAGAGATTCTCTCCAGGCCTGGAGGAACATGCCACAAACAGAAGTTCTCTCAGACTCCCTACCAGCCATGTTTTTGCCTATCTAAGGCCAAGAAGCAGCTGCCTTCCCATTAACATTTCATTCCAATAAATGAGGCTTTGGACACACAGGTTCTTTTGCATGGGTTATTTTTCATTTTCTAGTATAGCCATTGCCTTACTGCAAAAGGTGCTCATTTAGAGAGCATTTGCTGCTAAGTGATGGGGAAGACAAACAAATGTCCCAAGATCTTAATTGAAAGGTATAGCTCGAATTGCTACTTTTAGCTCAAACTAGTATTGCCTTCCAGATGTTTGGCCAACCTTTATGAGTTTTTTGAGGGGATTGCTCAGATTTTATTTTCTTTTTTGTACCTATTTGCAGGCAGCACAAGAATCTGGATTTGACAGTACAGATGGTCCTCTCAATCCTTCAGACCTGTCTGGAACTGGGATAGAGCAGATTTCTCATTGGAGAATTTTCAACCTAATTTCCATACTCATAGCCCACTCTTTACTTGCTAGAACCCCCAACTAGTCACTAGCCTGAAATTTAAGAAAGACAACCAGACATTTTCTGAACTTGATTCTTTTAAAATTGTTAATCATTAAAGGCAATAGAAATGTGTTCAGTACCTAGAACTTTGGCAGAAGAAACTTCCTAAGGGTGAGTCTGTTATTGTTCCAGAAGCAACTGATGAGTATTTGACCTTGTAGATGTTTACACAAGTTGAATCTCTGAACTGTTCATGTTAAAGAGGTCCAAGGTCTAATCCAGATTTAGACACTAACTCCCCTTGCGGGGGAAATAATTTAACCTGCTTTCCAGCTTCTCTTTCCTTCTTTTTAAAGTAATTTTCTATGAATTAATAGATTAATATTTGCAAAATACTTTAAAGATAAAAAAAACAACACAAACTATGGCAATGTAATTTTTTGTTTTTTCATGGAAATGGTATTCCTTTCTCTCCTGCTAAGTGGATAAGCTATGTGCCAACTTTACATTGTGTGAAGGCTAATACTGAAGATATTCAGTTAGGGGATAGAAAACACAAAACTTACACGATATAAATAAAGACTCTTCTGTAATGGAAATAAAAAAAATTAAGAGAAAGCATAACTGAATGAACGAGATCACATAAAATGCCTTTTAAAATATTTGCATACATTTCTAATGACTTCTCTGAGCTGGCATCCCTAAAGTAATCTTCTTAATGTAATTACTTTCAAGAGTACATGCATATGTTTCTTTTGTCCTTTGTATGCTCGGCTGAGGAGTAGTATTCCTGCTCTGTATAAAACTGGTGGAAAGAAACCATTTCATGGACCTGGAAGTCCTATCCAGAAAAGCTTGCCATAATTTGGTTCCTCCAGTCAGTACTAGTGTCTCCCCCTCAGAATTCTCACTGCTTTGTTTTTATACCTTTCTGTAATGAAATGTTGTGTATCATAGTAATCAGTGTTGGGCACCTTATCTTCCTACTCGACGGTGAACTCCATGAGGGCAGGTTTTATATTTTTAACAGTACTTCACAGTAGATATATAATATTTGCTAAAGGATGAATTAATAGTAGTTCTTTGAGGCACAACATTTCTTTCCACATAAAGTGTTTTGTTTTGTTTTTTTGTCTTTGTACAGTGCCACGTACAGCTTGTCTCCATCTCCCTGCCTTGTTTGAAATAGTTCTCTGGTTCCTTCATAGATTTCAGCAGGATCTATTCCACTATTGAGCACTCAGGGATGTTTGCACATTTTTACACGTCAACTAGCTTTAAAAGCATTTTAGCTTAATTTGGTGTCGTTAGCAAGTTCTTATTAATCATTCACTTCTTTACCCACAGACTTCAACATAACAGTGCTTAGAGAGAAATGCACTGAGGGTGGTAGTGTTGGAAACAGTTAAGTAGGACACAAGAGATCTGCTGAGCCCGAGTCCCCTCTCATCTCGGATCTCCACCACCTGAAGGGGCCCAGGGCCTACAAATGTGACTCTTCCTGTGTCTTCTCATCTTCTTTTCCCGTGGTTATTTTCTATCAGGTGGAAAAAAGAGAGGACCAAAAAATTGAATAGGGTCCCAAATCACACTAATTTCATGAAAGAAGTAAGCACAGTTATCCCTTCCACATCCTGGGTTTAGGGTGCAGCACCCTGGCAATCTGGAAAATCCATGCAAAATTTTTTGAGCCTCATTTCGTACCGGAGAATTATTATGGTATTAAAAGATAAATATGTTGATATTATACAATACTATACACACATTTTATGCATTTCTGTGTTTCTAAACTTTTTCTGTGTTGTCTGCTGGACTTTGCACCTGGTCTACAACTTCCACAAAACTCCCCCAAAATTTCCATTGAATTTCTTTTGCTGACCTGTGATTTATTGTGGGTTTTTTTTTTTTTTTTTGGCAGGTAATAAAACAACGTGCTTTATTAGCCACGGGAGATGAAGAACATTCAGATCATGGAAAAGACATTTAACAATGACACAATCCTGTTTCAATTAAACATTGCTTCCCTACCTTAGTGCTGTCCATGGTGGTCTGTCCATCAAGCCTAAGCATGCAGCTAGAGCTCTTCCTTGTCCCCTGGCCCTTCTCTACTCAGGAAACAAGGAAGCCAAGACATTGACCCAAGACCATAGTGCCCAGTGCCAATCAAATTTATTTTTTCAACCTTTGATATATTGAAACCATGGTGGGGAAGGTTGTAATGTAGAAGGGATAACTGTATAATTTTTACGTGACTTATTTGAAGTTTTATAACCAGGGCAAGTGGTTATGTTTTATTTTTATGACAGATGAATAACAAAGAATAATCTGATTCAATTTTATCTTTTTTGTAGAGACAGAAGATGGAGGGGTAAATTTAAATATGTAAATTGAAAATCTGATTTATTTTAAAATTTAAACATCTAGTTAAAGCAATGAAGCCTAGTGGAGAAAGCTGTTCTTGTTCACTTGTGTCTGACCCTTCATGACCTCATTTGGGTTTTTCTTGGCAAAGATATTGGAGGGATTTGCCATTTCTTTCTCCACTTTACAGATGAGGAAACTGAGGCAAATAGGGTTAAGTGACTTGCCCGGGGTCACACAGCTAGTAAGTATCTGAGGCTGAATTTGAACTCAGGTTCTCCTAAGTCCAGGGCTGGTGACCTGTCTACTGTGGCCACGAGAACTAACTTCAACCCTGTCAAGACCTGCTTCTAAGTCCTGTCTGACACATATTGGCTTGTGTGATTCTGGACAAATTTTTAAACTTCTCAGTGCTCCAGGAAACTCTAGAAAAGTAAATTACAGTGAAAATGTTGAGATGGAAGGAGTTTCCTTGCCTGAGAGTTCTGTATAATTATGAAATTACAGTTTCATTTCCTATTCCTATCTTATTATTTTTTCCTCTTTTTATTAAACATATATTTAATTTGATAAGGAAGGAGTGGTGATAATTCACCTTTATGGAGCATGTCAAGTTTCATAAAGTCCTTTCTCCAATACCTCTGGGAAAACTCCCCATGCAATAAAACAAGTTAATCTCTAATGTAGTGTAGGGGCTACATTAGGGACATCTATACCTACAAACGGAAAAAAAAAAGTTAGTTGCTGGAAACTAGGACTTTGTTTCCTGCCATAGTCCTTAAACTGAGAATTCTGAGTCAGCCTGTTAGGGCCTCTTTTGTCTGTGTTCCCATGCTTTTGCTTAATCCTGACAAAAGAGGCCCTATTGGGGTGAAAAAATAGGAGAAAAAAATCCCTGGCTTTGGAGTCAGAGGGCTTATGCACAAATCCTGCTTCTGACATACCTGTGTGACCTGGAGCAAATTCCTGGACCTCTCTGGGCCTAAGTTTTCTCGTCTCTAAAACAAGGAGGTGGTTGGACTTGATGATCTCTGAGAGCCCCAGGTGCCTAGACTGCTGCAATAGTCTGGCTCTCCAAAGTCCCTCCCCATTCCAATCCATATTCCACTCGGCTGTCAAACCGGTCTTCCTAAAGTGATCGTGTCACCCTCTCCCTGTCAGTAAATTCTAGTGGCTCCCTATCACCTCTGAGAGCAAGTATAAAATCTTCTGTGTGACATCCAAAACCTTTCATTTAATGCTGTCTGCCTCAGTTTCTTCAAATGTCAAATGGGAGGAATAATGGCATCCCCCTCCCAGGGTTATTATCGATAATATTTGGAGGTCAGCTGGCGCCAAGCTCAGCACACATGGTAAGTGGTTAATAAACACTTGTCATATTCCCCCTTCATATCCTACGCAGCCCTCACCTGTCAAGTCTTCTAGAACAAGTGACTATGTTTCTTAGCTTTGGGCATTTTTCCTGGCTGTCTCCCATGCATGGATGTTCTCCCTCTTCATCTCTACCTCACGACTTCTCCAGCTTCCTTCAAGATCCAACTGAAATCTCACCCTCTTCATGAAGTCTCTCTGGAGCCAATGTTCCCCTCTGTTAATTACTTCTAATCTCTCCTGTCTATAGTTTGTGGGCAGCAGGTCAAACAGTGAATAGAGCACCAGGCTTAGAATCAGGAAGATTCATTATCTTCCTGAGTTCAAATCTGGTCTTAGGCATTTACTAGCTATGTGACCCTGGGTAAGTCTCTCAACCCTGTTTGCCTCAGTTTCCTCATCTGTAAAATGAGAAGGAAATGGCGAACCACTCCAGTATCTTTGCCAAGAAAATCCCAAATGGGGTCGCAAAGAATTGGACGTGACTGAACAGCATAGCTTGTTTGCACATAGTTGTTTTCATGTTGTCTCCCTCCATTGGACCAAATTCCTTGAGAGCAGAGAGTGTCTTTTGGTCTTTTTGTATCCCCAGTGCTCAACACAGTGCTCAGCATATAATTGGTGCTTACTGATTGACCCTAAATCTGTGAATTGTAGCAGCTAGTTCTGACTAGCTAATAATAACTAGTTTTTCAGTGACTATTGACAAAGATTAAGAGTGAAATAACCGAGAGGAAATATTCCACCCAGCATTTGGATTCAGAATCATCTCGACTTTGTTGTTGTTCTTTAAAAGAATATTGTAGAATCAGAGCAGGAGGACATGCTTAAAGAAACACTCAGACTAGTTTCAATGTTTCTTCATGGTTTTACACAGTCAGCATTTGAAAGTAAGCTTTTGATGTTGAATGAGGCCAAAAAAAACCCCAAACCCAACTACAATTGATCGTTCTAGTGTGTAGATTTCATTATCAAGTTCAACTGAAGTGTAAGTAAAATGAGGTCATGTAGTTATTTCTATCAGACAAAAGGGACATCAGGATGGGAAAGGGCACCTGTAGTTATTTCACAATTTATAGGAGATATCTTGGTAATGGATGGACTTTTAATTTTATGTTTCTAATAACATTCCTTTTAAGAAAAGAAAAAAACCTACCAGATATGAATACATTTCTTTATACTGAAAAGTCTTTTAATACCTCCAAAAAGATTCCATGATGTGGTTGTGGTATTCTGACTAAACCCACAAAATAAACACAATCACTGTCCAAAAATAAGAAGAAAATTAGTTCCTTCTTTCAGACAGAATCTATCCCTTTTTTTTCCCCTTTTGCAATTAAATCTCTTAATTATTTCTTCATACCCTAAAATTGTGGCCTTTTAGGCTGGCCAGGCTCCAAGTGGTATTAATTATAATTTATAACTCTAAGCTCATTTAGGGATTAAATGAAACATTCTTCCATCATTACTAAATGCTCTCAAACAACAGTCCTTTCAAAATCTCATTGGACACTTTCATTTGTTCAGAAAAATCACAGAGGCAGAAATCAAAATTTTGAAGAGCCATCATTTTAGTTCTAAGCAAGTGCCAATATGGATTTTTCTTGTCAAAACTAGAGAGAAATTTTTAGAGAAAACTTTAGATTATTGAAATGAAAAAGGGTCGGAGCTCAAAAGAGTAGAAGCAATCTAGGTGTGAGGAAATATTTTTTAACAACAAGAACTATTCCAAAGTTGGATAGTCTGTCCCTGCAGAGAATGGGTTTCCTCTCATTGAGGCTCTTTGCACAAAGGTTGGTGTATGGTTGTTGGTTTGTTGCAAAGGAAATACTATTTCAAGTACCGGTTGGACTAGATGGCCTCCGTGTATCATCATAACAACAAAACAGAGATCCGAAGTCATATCAGCAAATGTATTCTTTGTATGAAGGCTGGCCCGCTTTCATACTTTCTCTTTGCACTCTTTCCTAACCTCAGATCGGGCTTGCCAGTTTTTTTCCTTTGCATTCTACATCGCTGATCCATATTTCTCCACCTTGGAAGTGCTGCTTTCTCTGACCAGCTTGCCATGTGGAAAATAACCAGTTCTGGGCCTCATGAGACTCTGCTTCTAGACTCACTCCAAATGGCTTGACTCTGATGGATAAATAGATAGGTACAGCATTTATTAAATGCTTACTATGTTCTAGATGTTCTACTGAGTGTTGGGGGGTGCAAATAAAAGCAAACAAGATAATTCCCACTTTCAAGAACTTATATTCTTTTTTTCTTTTGCTTCTTCTCCTCCCCTCCCCTCTCTTCTCCTCTCAGCTCCTTTCTTTCCTTCTTTCTTCTTTTCTTTTTCTTCCCTCACTCCCTATTTCTTCCTTCTTCCCTCCCTTCCTTTCTCCCTTCTTTCTTTCTTTCTTTCTTTCTTTCTTTCTTTCTTTCTTTCTTTCTTTCTTTCTTTCTTTCTTTCCTTTCTTCCTTCTTTTCTCTCTATTCTCTTTTTCTCCCTTCCTACTCTCTTTTTCTTTCTGTCTTTCTTCTCTCTTTCCTTCTCTCTTCCTTTCTTTTTCTTTTCTTCCCTTCTTTCTTTCCCTCCCTCTCTCTCTCTATCTTCCTTCCTTCCTTCCTTCCTCTCTGTCTCACTCTTTCTTTCCGTATTTTTTCTTATTTGTGTCTCCTTATTTTGCCCAAGTTGGAAGACCAGTGGCCATTCATGGGCCCACTCTCAATACCAATTTGCGTGTATGCTTTAACCTGCTTCATTTTTATGATCTGGCCCAGTTCACCCCTCCTTAGGCAACCTGGTAGTCCTCTGTTCCAAGAGGAGGACCATGTTGGTGCTGGACTTAATGTGGACCCAAGTGGCATTAGCCATACTCAGTACTCCTAAAGTCAAGCAATTCACCAAATTCATCCTCCCCAACAGCAGGAACAAACAGTATGCCATCATTTCAGGTTAGGAACTTAGATTCTAAAGGAGACAGACTATACACAAAGGAGAGTTAGAAGTGAAGGAGAGGAAGAATAATGCAGTAGGTAAGGTGGAGACTGGATAATGAGTCCAGGCATGACTGAGGTGAAGTATGACTGGAAACCTTCTTTAAATGTGGTCCTGGGTAGGAAGTCACCAATGAGGAGAGGAAGGTCCTAAGGCAGAGGTCTCTCATGGCAGAAATGCCACAAGGGAAGAGTCTAGAGAACGTCCATGTGTGACCAGGCTACTTTGCCAGGGACATAAGCCATTCATTAAAAGCTTGACCACTATGGCCTCTGATAAGTCCTGATCCCAACCCCAAGTGAAGTCAAGGGGAAGAGTTCCTGGTTTTTCAATATTCTAGAGCAGTGGTTCTCAACCTTCCTAATGCCATGACCCTTTAATACAGTTCCTCATGTGGTGATCTCCAATCATAAAATTGTTTTTGTTGCTACTTCATAACTGTAATTTTGCTGCTGTTATGAACTGTAATGTAAATATCTGATATGCAGGATGTATTTTCATTGTTACAAACTGAACATAACCCACAGGTTGAGAACTGCTGCTCTAGAGGAAGTAACAGGGTCCTCAAAGATGAATCACTTTATCTACACATATCAACTAAGTGATAAAGGTGACTGACTGCCAGGAAAACAGGAGCAAAAAAAGCTCACTTTTGCCTCATCTGTTTATGTGTGTAGTTCAAATATATCTTGGAAAAGGTTCATAATTGAGTAATAGGAGGAGGTTGGGTTGAATAGAACTGGGAAAATTTGCTTTCTATGGTGCTGAGCTCTTCTATCAAACAATAATCAGAACTTTTGGTCATGTCTACTTGCTATAAAATCAATAGATCCGCAAGATCAGTCATTTTGTCTGTCTCCCTCATCTACTGACTAATGAATATCTGGATAGATTGACTGAAAAGACCACAAACATCCCAAATACTCAGTCATGTTGTGGTCCAGGTATTTTGACTCTGTTGATATTCCTTAGTCTTTGCCCTGGGGAGTGGGGGTTGGGGGGTGGAGTTATGTCAGTGGTAGCTATCAGAGGCTCTGGGTGTACATAAAGAAAACAACTATATGTTCATTGGAATGTAACATCAAGGTCATTTTGACCCACAATCACCAGAGTGATTTTCCTGACTAAGTCACTCCACTACTCCATACTCCAGTGGTTGCCTGTCATGGCTAGGATCAAACTAAACCCCTCTGCTTGGTGTTTTAAACTCTTCACAATCTGCATTCATCCTTCCCCTTCAGAATTATTACACCCGACTCCTTTATACTCGCCTGACAGTCCATCACATTGATTTTGTCACTCTTCACATGTGGTACTCCATCTCCTGTCTCTCTCCCTTCCTTCATTCTGGCTATTCTTTACAGCTGGGATGCTCTCCCTCCTCTTCTCTACTTTCTGAAATCCCTGTGGTCCTTTCAGACCTAGCCCAAGTGCTACTTGCAGCATGAGATCTTTCCTGGTCCCCCTCAGCAGCCAGTGCCTCCTCTCCAAAGTTGATCTATCTGTTTCGTATGTGCTCTTCTTGTGCCTTTATATGTGTGTATTTCTTCCTTTTGAATACAAATTCCCTGAGAGCAGTCTCTCTTGTATTTAGATTCCCCAGCACCAAGCCGAGTGCCTGACTTATAGTAGGGCTTATTTATTGACTCATACATATGCTTGCCAAAAAGACTATTTTATGGAGAACTCACACAGAGCAAGCATTCACATGGTGGTAAGAAGAAGCGATACAAGGACACTGTCGACGTCTCTCTTAAGACCTTTGGAATTGATTGTGTGACATGGGAGACACTGGCACGGGACTGCCCAGCATGACATGCCCAAATCAGAGAAGGTGCTATGCTCTGGGAGCAAAGCAGAATTGAAACAGCTCCAAGGAAGCCTGAAATGTGCAAATTTAGAGTATCCACCCCAAATGTTCATGTGGACTATTTGTGCCCAATCTGTGGTAGAGCATTCCAAGGTCATATTGGTCTGATCAGTCAGAGTCAGACACATCAAAACTTGATTCTAGCTTAGTGATGTCATTTTGGTCCTCTTCAAGAACGAAGAACAACAACCAACTAACCAATCAATCAACTAGTACAGCCAGGTCCCAATTAGTGCAAGTAATGAATCTCTTGGAGTGTTCACACGTGTCTATTTCGTACTATTTGAAGTTATAAGTAGTAAATATGGTAATGGTTTCTAATGAAAATATACCATGCCCATCTGACTAATGTGACCATGTCAGGGGATTCATTATTTGTACTGATTGGGACACAGTCATAACGCCACCTTTCATTTGAAAAGCATAGTTTCCTTTACAAAATATTTTTACAACTATATCATTTCATTTATTATCTCAAAAACCCCTATAAGGTAAATAGGTCAGTAATTATCTTTATAAATCAAGAAATCAAGGCACATAGGCTAAGTGATTATTCAGGGTCACATAATAAATTAGAGAGAGATCCAGGACAAAGACTTGGGACTTCAGGTTCCAAAGTTAGTTTCCTTTTCATAGGCACCTCAGGTATATACAAGAAAGTTTTGTGGCCATCATAACTTAATTCAATTACTTAGCCAAAGTCCCATAAGCTATGGATTTAAAACATTACCTTGTAAACTCTTAGGAAAAAAAAATGCCATCCATACTACACGGCTGGTGTGAGGTGAGGTGTTTATAGCTATTTGAAGAACATTGTTAAAAGGCAGATAAAATACCCCTCAACTCCTGGAAATTGTCAGCTCTTAATTGTCCCCACAGGGGTTATCTATCGGATAGCAGATGTGTTTTCCCCAAATGACTTCACTTTGTAAGGAAAACATTTTGTACAACTGAAGTTCCTATATCAATGTGAGTTACTACTGCTGCTGCAGATGCCAGTGTCAGGAGCGCTAAAGGAGAACAAGCAAAAAGTTATACTGAGGCTTAAGAGGAAGATCAGATGAAAAACTGGGCTGCTTCTTGGGATGGATAAGACAATGATAATTGATAACTGAATGATAAAAAGATACTCAACTAACTTTGCTCTTGCTTTCTCTGTCAAGAATAGGTAAGGTCGAACACGACTTACTTATTTTTCAACAAGATTACTAGATGATAGATCAGGGAAATATTATAGATATAATTAACCTAAATTTTAGGTACCCAGGTTGAGAACTTTTCCTCAAATTATTGTGCCATATTTCACATTTAGCACTTGCCTGAACTTTTCAGAGTTATATGTCCAGACAATTAGATGGTCTCAGATCTAGTGGAATGACTGGACCAAAAGAGTAATCATCAAGTGTTTAAAGTTAGCTTAGACAGAAGTATCCGGTTGAATGCTCCTAGCTTTTGAACATTTTTGTTAGTGATTGAAATCAAACTATGTTTATTAGATGGTGTGCTTATCAAATTTAGAGCAACTGGGATAGCTAATACATTGGATGTTAGTTAGAATTTATAAAGATATTGATTGGTTTAAAACATTAGGCTGAATGAAATAAGATAAAATTTATTGGAGATAAATGCAAAGTCTTATACTTAGGTTCAAAAAGTCAATTTTATAAGTACAAGGTAAAGAAGGCTTGGTTAGATCTCTGAAAAGCACCTAAGAATCTTAGTGAAATATAAACTTATTTGAACCAATAGTGTAATATGGAAGCTAATAAAACCAATACAATCTAAGGCTATATTTAGAAGGATAGATAAATAGGCAGATACATACATAAAGCATCAAGCATTTATTGTTTACTATGTGCCAGGCTCTGTGCTGAATGCATAGCATCCATGTTTAGGAAGCTGATAGTACCTCTCTACTATGCCCTGGCAACACCATATTTGGAGCACTAGGTCCTATTCTGATATTAAGTTTTAGGAGGGACATTGATAAGCTAGAGACTTCGGAAGAACATGATCAGAATGGTGAAAAATCTTGAGTTCATGTCATATGAAAATTGACTGAAGAAACTGGGGAATGTTTGTTCCAGTAATAAGACTCATGGTGGACATGATGACTATCTTCACAATTTAAAAGATTATCACAAGAAAGAGAGATTAGACAGTCTACTTGGCCCCAGAATCAGAACTAGATGTAATGAGTATAAATTACAAAAGAGGAAAATTTAGACTTGATATAAGAAAAAATTTCTTAATAATTACAGTAATTCAACAGTGAGATGGGCTACTGCTAGATAAATTAGATTTTTCTTCCTTAGTGATCTTTAAGCAAAAGCTAATGATTGATCACTTGCCAAATATGTTGTAGAAAAGGTATGAGTTGGACTAGAGGGATCTTTGATGTTGCCTCTGGCTCTGAAATCCTGGGATTCTATGATATGAAGTTGTCAGGGTTCTCTTTCAGAGTACCCTAACTTGCCTGCAGGGGCAACCGGTTACTTACCCTACTTAAGTTGGTGCTAGCACACTTTAGAACAGAAGAGTCATGGCTCTGAGGTGCAAACAGAAAAAGTTTATTCAGGTCTCAGATCTTAAGGCAGACTTCCTAAGGCAGACTCCTCAAGGCAGACTTCTCCTACCCCCAAGGCTTAAGCCTTATATATACCCAAGATTCACATACCACACGTGACAGAGCCTAGCTGAACAGAATTGTGAGAGGGGAAGTAAATTGTGAGAGGGGAAGTGCAAACACAAGGGCATGAAGGCCCCAGGGTGTGGAGATGCTAATCAGGAACATCAGGTAACCCCATGTAAGAGAATCTTGAGCAATGCATTATCCCCTGGCCAGGAACAGTGCAATATACTCTGATCTCTATGTGACCCAACTAATTCCAGGGCCTCAAACACTTCCCTGTGCCTCAACACAACCACTTGCAATCTCCACATATTTTCCTAATCCTCACATGAAGTGCCACAATTCAGGTGTTTAATAAGCATTGAATTGAGTTGAACTGGGTCTTAAATGAAGCAAATGATTGTTAGATATATAGAAGGAATCCATTCTGGGCATGGGAGAGAGAGTGTGCAAATGCACAGAGGCCATATAATCACAAAATTTCAGAATGGAAAGTGATCTGGATGGACCTATATTCAAAAATGTAATAACCACTATCAGTTTTCTTCGCTGCCATATCACAGTCTTGACACATTTAACTTTTAGTCCACTGAAACCTCCAGATCTTTTTCAGATGAACCATTATCTAGCCATAGTTTCTCTGTCTCATACTCAGTGTGAGGCTTTATGTTCACCCTTTTAAATTTCATCTCATTAGATTTGGCTCTGTGTTCTAGCTAATTGAGACATTTTTAGATTCTGACTTTGTTATCATCCAGTGTTGAACTGGATAGCTGATTGAAGTCCCAAATTTGCTTAGTAGGTGAGCCTCAAATTATGAAAGATTTAAACGAATCATTTGTAATTCCAGATGAACACCCTTATTCAAGAAATTTCTTTATATTCATACAAATGCTTGCTTATATAAACATCTTCTTCAATTCTAAAATTTAAGAAAATTTATTTAGTTGTATCTGATGTAACCTCAAAAGCAAACCTCCCATTTAGGTGATTCCTACTCACATCCTCCAGTACAAGAAATAGGTGTGGGCAAAATATATATCTGAAGGTTTTGCTAGCTTGAAAATATTCCTAACATATTCCTGAAAGGGGCCTACCCTATACAAGATAACTTTTGTCATATAGACCTAGACTCTATGTCAAGGAATCATCCACAAGCAAGATATGACCAATCAAAGAGTTGAAAGGTTTCCATTTGAAGATACAGAAACGAGGTGGTGCAGTGAATAGATCACCAGCCCTGGTGTCAGGAGGACCTGAGTTCAAATCTGGCCTCCGACACTTAACACTTACTAGCCATGTGACCTTGAGCAAGTCACTTAACCCAAATTGCCCTGCCTTCCCCCCTCCAAAAAGCAAAAAATAAAAAAAAAAAAAACAAAAAGATACAGAAATAGGAAACAAGATAACCTTGTCTCATCATTGATTAAAATACTAGAAAACATAGTGCATAATTTGAGAAATGAAGCTCAGATATCATAATTACCAAGAAGGATAATAACAGATATATAAGTAGACCCATGCTGTCTCTATTTTTGACAATGGTGTCATACTTTGCTATGCAAATACAGAAGATCCAAGAGATATGCACCCTGGGAACTTAAGTGGTACATATAGGTGAAGGAGAGGAATGTGGTTATGTCTCCTGCTTACCGGGGTCAGTCGGTTCGGTAACATATAGCTTCGTGTTTATTGGTGAATAAAAGTGGAACTGATGGTACTAAAGTTTGTGCTGTGTGTTATTTCCATACTTAGAAGAGCAGGCTTTGAAGACGGAAGGGACTAATGACCTTGTTCATCTTGGTTGGGTTTGGCTAATGCTTGGCTATCATCTGGGTGCTATGAATTAGATTTTCCCCACCATGAAGCAAACATGTTAGCTACCCTTATCAAAATTATGTTACGCGAAGCACCGACTTTATATGAGTTGTTGATAAAAACGTTAAAAAGACAGATTCCTGGGACACTCCATTAGAGACTGACTTCCAAGAGGACAATGAGTGCTTAATGATGACTTTCCCCATACAGTGTGATTCCATGCTAAGTACTTTCATCTAGCTCATATTTCTCCATCTCATCTCCAAGAACAGTTTGAGAGACTACAGCAAATTCTTTGTCAAAACCTAAGCTACCATGTCAAAAAAAAAGAGAAGGAAATGAATTTATCGTAAGTCCCATTCTTTTTTAAAGTGTTTTTAAAAATAAATTTATTTAATTTTAGTTTTCAACATTCATTTCCACAAGATTTTGAGTTACAATTTTTTCTCCCCATCATTCTCCTACCCCACCCCAAAATAGCAAGCCTACTGAATACCCCTTCTCCCAATCTATTCTCTCTTATATACTCTCCCATCACCCCCCTAACTTTCTAGAAGGACAAGACGGATTACTATAACCCTGTGCCTGTATATCTTATTTCCAGTTGCATGTAAAAAACAAATTTCTTTTTTAAACATTTGTGTATGTGTGGGTCTCCTTTAGCAGGCTGTTGACTTGCTTTTCATGCAAAAAAAATGACAGCCCTCTAATGGCTCCAGCAGCTGGGAAAATCCCAGCAATTTGGGACAGAGCTTTCCTCTCTGGAAGCAGAGTTCCACACAGCTAAATAATCATGGACTGGCCAACATGAGCAGGCAAAGGAAGCAAAGTAAGAATAGCAACCAAACTCTAGATTC
>CM053587.1:23622677-23641579 GCA_028646515.1 Pseudochirops corinnae | reverse complement strand
GGAGCTAGGATTAAAACCAAGAATCATCTACCCAGCAAAATTGAGTATAGTGTTCCAGGGGAAAATATGGTCATTCAGTGAGGTGGAGGACTTTCAAACATTCTTGCTGAAAAAACCAGAACTGAAAAGAAAGTTTGACACTCCAACACAAGAAGCATGAGAAGGTAAACATTGGAAAGAAATCATAAGGAACTTATTAAAGTTGAACTATTTACATGCCAACATGGAAAAGTGATCATTGTAACTTGTGAAACTTTTCTCAGCATGAGGATAGATGAAAGGATTACAAATGTATATATACATATACATCCATATATGTCTATATAGGAGGGTTTATATATGTGTACAAACACATATCTGAGTATATGTATATATGAGTACAAAGACAGCACAAGATCAATTGAATAGGAAGGGACAATACTCTAAAAGGTGAAATTCTGAGGGGGGAGAGGATTAGAATAAGAGGAGACAGGGAGGGACAGAATGGGGTTAATCATCTTATAGAAGAGGCAAAAGATAATTGTTACAATGGAGGGGAAGAACAGGAAGGCAAAAGGGAAAGGATCAACTTTACTCTTATTGAACTTGGCTTGGAGAAGGAATGACATAAACTCTAAACTGGGTATCTTGCTACACAGGAGAATGGGGGGATGGGGATGAGAGGTGGGATGATGGAGGGGAAGGGAGGGTGGGGGGAAGGGTTGATGGAAGTACACACTTCTGTAAAGGGACAGGGACAGGGACAGGGTAGAGAATAGAACAAGGGGGCGTGGGATAGGAGGGATATATAATCAGTCTCTCACAATATGCCCACTATGGAGAGGTTCTACATAGTTACACATGTACAGCTTGTATTTAATTGCTTGTCCTTCCAGTGAGGGTGGGTGACAAGGGAGGAAGAGAAAGAATCTAGAATTTAAAGTTCTATAATCAAATGTTAAAAATATATATGCATATTTATATGTAATAATAATTATTATTAACTATATCCAACTGGAAATTAAGATACACAGGCATTGTGGTATGGAGATCCATCTTACCCTACTGGAAAGTCAGAGGGGTGAGGGGGAGGACATAGGAGAGAGCAGATTGGTGGAGGGGTTATACAGTGAGATGGCTGTTTTGAGGTGTTGGGTAGGGGAAAGATGGGGAGAAAATTTGTAACTCAAAATCTCATGGAAATGTTGTAAACAAGAAAATAAATTAATTAATTAAAAAAAAAAAGAAATGGATAGCATCTCTCTACCCTTTTCTCCCAATGCTTCTTCTTTGGGGAAAAAAAAACAAAAACAAACCAGGACCTAGACTCGAAGGGAGTGATCTGAGAATACGACCCAGAGGAGTGATCTCTATCATTTGAGAGAGTTGGATTAGCTACTAACACAGAAATGTCCTAGAGGAACTTTTGCGCTGGAGTCCTATGTGACTGGGGACTGCCTTTCATGGGCCACTGTTTCAGGAAAGTCCCATCCATCATGCTTCATTTCATTCCCTATTCTATGATCACTCCCTCCACAGCCTTGCCAACTGCCTTGATGCTTCATATACTCCTTCCTCTTGATCCCCCCCACCCTGACCCCCTTCAGTTCTGGAATCATGAAACATGTGATCAAATCAGTTATGCCATTGTTCTTGAGTAGAGTGTCTGGCCATTCGCCCATAGCCCCACTTATTATCCCTGTAATTTTCTGAAGCAAAGTGCATTCCCTGGCAAGCACTTCTGTGTCTTTCCTCCTTCATTAGCATCCAAGGTCCTTTTTAGATTTTGTGTTTGTATTCCCAGAGGTTACACAGTGGGTGGCACCTAGTAAGTACTTAAATGCCTTTTCATTCATTAATTCATTTCTATATCATGCTTCATGTGGGGGTCTATATCCCATTGCTATTATGTGCTTGCTTTTCAGAATGCCCATCAACAGGGTTACTATTGTTCTTGTTTCATACTGGGCTTTCTACAGTTTTTAGATATCCTTTTGATTAGAGTTGTTTGAGATGTCATTAGAGATGATGACTTCTGTTGGACCATCCACAGCACTAATCTCATCTCCCCCTCAGCTGTTGAAATGCAGTGCAGTAGGGAAAAGGTTGCTTGGTTATCCTTTGTGCTTGAAGAGGACCAAATTACATTACTGTTGGAGTCAACGTACAGTGCGTCTGACTTTGGTTGATCAGACCAATATGAGCTCAGAAGGCTCTATCCCAGGTCAGGCATCAATAATCCATATGAATATTTGGGGTATATAGATACCTCTAAATTTGTGCATCTTACATTTCTTTTGAGCTACTGCAATTCTGCTTTGCAGAATTATGTACTTGCTTTTCTGAATGTCTATCAAAAGGATTGCTATTGTCACTGTGTTTCTTACTGGGCTTTCTACAGTTTTTAAATATGATTTTGATTAGAGTTGTTTTGTTTATTGAGATGATGACTTCTGTTGGACCATCCACAGCACTAATCTCACCTCCCCATCAGCTGTTGGAATGCAGCTTTGATGTGGGCATGCCCTGGTGGACAGTCCTTTGCTAGTGTCTCCCATGTTATAAAATGGATTACAAAGTTCTTCAGAGACCTTGAGACTGCCTTTGCATTTTTTCTTCTGACCATCATGCAAATGGCTTCCTTGTGTGAATTCTCTGTAAAATATTCTTTTAGGCAAACATACATTTGGAATTTGAACAACATGGCCAGCCCATTGGAGTTGTGCTCTCTGCAGTAGAGTTTAATGCTTGACAGTTCAGCTTGAGAAGGGACCTCATTGTTTGGTTCTCTATCCTGCCAGGTGATCTTCGGAATCTTCTTAAAGCAATTCAAATGGAAGCAACTTGGTTTCCTGGCCTGGCGCTGGCAGACTGTCCAAAAGGCATCATCCATACCATTTTATCAGAAAGTAGGGACAAGCTGTAAGGGATGTGTATGGTGGTGCTATGGATAGAACATTAGAAAAACATGTGAGTTGCACTTGAC
The DNA here is from genome assembly GCA_028646515.1 of Pseudochirops corinnae. Taxonomy (NCBI): domain Eukaryota; kingdom Metazoa; phylum Chordata; class Mammalia; order Diprotodontia; family Pseudocheiridae; genus Pseudochirops; species Pseudochirops corinnae. Next base: position 23,638,614 of record CM053587.1, on the reverse strand, counting down.
ATAGGTATCTAAATGTAAAAGATGCTGCTCACACAGTGTGGGGAAACTTGCAATACAGTCAGGGCAGGTTATAGTGCTGCAATGAGGTTAATGTAGATATGCAATTGAAAAACCATAGACATTTCATGACATTCACATGACAAGCAATGGGAGCTTGTGTGGTGGTGGGGAAGGAACACAGGATTTGAAATGAGGGAATGTGGATTCAAGCTCATCTTTGCCATTTACTGAATGTGTGGGAGAAGTCACTTGGCCTCAATTTCTTCATCTGTAAAATGAAAGATTTGGACCACATGACCTCTGGAACCTCTTCTAGCTTGAAATCAAGAATTCTACTGGCATTTGTGGTGTGTTGGTACCTTTTTGCACTGAGTGGTAAAGTGATTGCCATGTTATATAGCCTCTTTTAGAACTTAAACATGCTGACAACATCTCATCTCTTAGAGTTGTATATACGAAGAAGGAAAGGAAGTTTAATTCCTATACTCAGTGGTTCTCAAACTTTTTGGCCTCAGGACTCCTTTATACTCTTAAAAACCTCCAAGGACCCCAAAGAACTCGTGTTTTGATATCTACTGTATTGGAAATGAAAACTAATATAGTTTTAAAATATTTGTTAATTCTCTTAGATACCAATGATAAATCTATTACAAGCTAACTTAAATAACACACTTTTAATGAAATATAACTATATTTTCCCAAACAGAAAAAATAGTGAGAAAAATGGCATTGTTTTACATAAAGCTTCCAATGTTTTTAATACTTGGCTTGATAGTAGGCAACTGGATTCTCCTATCTTTTTCCGCATTCAGTCTCTTGACATATGTTGTTTTGGTTGAAGTATATGAAAAAAATTTGGCCTCACATAGTTATGTTGCTACAAAGGAGAGGAATATTTTAATAGACTAATAACATCTTAGCATTATTCTGAACATAGTTTTCGCCTCTGAGATCCCTTGAAATGGTCAAAGTGGTCCCTGGGCTGCACTTTGAGAGCCTCTGCTGTAGACGTTGAAAAAAAATAATTCGGGTTATGCTATTAAGCTTGAGACAGATAGGTAGCTCAATGGATAGGTTGCTGAGGCTGGAGTCAGGAAGATCTGAGTTCAAATCTGTGTGACCTTGGGCAAATCATTTAACATGTGTTTGCTTTAATCCACTGCAGAAGGAAATGGCAGACCCCTCCAGTGTCTTTGCCAAGGAAACTTCGTAGAGAGTGTCTGCATGCTATGGTTCATGGGGTCATTAAGAGCCAGACAGGACTGAACAACAACAACAAACTAAGCGTGAATTATATTGCTTGCTTACCACTGATCATATTAAACAGACAGTTGTCTTTACTTCATGCCTTGTAAGCATAGCATTCTAGTTGGATTAAGTAATGGAATCGTGTTTTTCTCCGGACAAAGCATGATGTTTTCATATTCTTATCAAACTTTGTAGAGCTGACAAAATGTCAAACTCTACTGAGTTGGCGCTTCCTGTTTTCAGGTGTCAAAAGGATGTGTTATGCTCTCCAGAACCTTCACCCAAGCTTTCATTGCTATTGTTTTTTAATGGACAATAAGAGCTTTAGATTTTGTAAGACTGAAGCCAGAAAGAGATAAGAATTCACTCGAGAGAATTATGACCCATTAAGTTCAGATAAAGGAACAAACCTAACTTGTGTGAAAATTGGCAATATTTTCATCTCTCTTATGAAATAAAGCACATTGGAAGTGACTTTATAAAGTACAAATTAAATTATTCTTGTGCCTTTGATACAGTCAGTTGTATATATGAATGTACTCAATTCTGTCCAGGTCAGATACCCTAAAGAAAACCTGTTTTCAAGAGGGAACAAGATTTGGGGTGTGAAGCACATATTCTGGTGTAGGAAACTCTGTGTTCTTGGGTATGAGGGAATAGCCAGTGATCATGACTGGAGTTGAGATGAGTTTCATGTTTGATCCCAAAGGAGGCAGTATCATTGTAGCACAGAGGCCATGGAGAACAGAAAGGTATAAGGATAGGAAGTAGGAAGAGGCTTAGTTATGAAAAACTGGTTTTTTACACCATAAAAAGAGCTGCAAAAATATTTTTGTATGTGAACCCTTCATTATTTGATCTCTTTGGGGCATAGGTCTAATTTTAGTAAGTTGCTGGGTCTATGACTATAGAGGGCAGGGCACTGAAGTGGGAGAGACCAGGTGCTTACTTAAAGTCACCCATGAAAGGAGTAGCAAAGCTGAGATTTGAGCCCACTGCCTATGACTGAAAAGCTACCACCCTTTGCACTGCACTACACGATGACTTTTTTTAAAAAATTATTTATTTTATTTTGAACTTAAGAAATAAAAGAAGCATTTCCATAACTTAGTAGAAAAGGAAAAAAAAAGATGATTGTACATGAAAGTACAAATCTATTATGTACAACTTTCTATGTCTTTTAAATATATAATAAAGTTATCGTGTAACTTTTTTATGTCTCACAAAACCCTGCAAGAAGAGATAATAAGAGATATCCTATTTAAAGTAACTCTAGACAGTATAAAATACCTGGGAGTACACCTTCAAAAACAAACCTAGGAACTATATGAACAAAACTGTAAAAAAAAAATTAAACTTTTTATACAAATAAAATCAGATTTAATTAACTGGAGAAATATTAATTGTTCATGGGTAGGTAGGGTCAATATAATAAAAATGACAGTTTTACCCAAACTAATTTATATATTCAATGCCATTCCAATTAAATTACAATTTTTAACTGAATTAGAAAAGGCAATAATAAAATTCATTTAGGAGAACAAAAAGTCAAGAATATCAAAAGAACTAATGAAAAAAATGTAAATGAAAGAGGCTTAGCAGTAGTGGATCTTAAACTATGTTATAAAGCTATAATCATGATGACTTTCTTAGTTCCCACAAATTAGGAATTTCTATGAACAATCCAACAATCCAATGCAATAAGCATTTAAATACCTATTATTCACAAGGTCTTGGGGATACAAAGACAAAATAAAAACGTTACTGCCCAAGAATTCTGGCAAGATTGTATCATTAGGATGCTGCTATGACAGGGAGAAATCTGGCATTTGCGAGGGTCAAAAGCTGACTCCTTTTGATTATGTGATAATATTAATAGGTCAGGAAATTTCTACCATCTTGCTTAAAGCTGGTACAGTTCATTGTTTGAAGTCACTTCCAGTTCTAGGAGTATCTGTCTAAATCTAAGTTTAAGAGAAATGAGGTGTAGGGAGGGATGGAACGCTAGAAGACTGGGGTTAGAAAGAGGATGTTCGAGTTGGCTTTGATGGACGTGGCTAAAACCTGAAGACTTTTAATCACAGCAAAGCTTCTTAGTTACGTCTTTCTTCTGTGCAGCGGAAGACATTATCTGACACATACACTAAGTACTCACCTTCAGTATCTCTGAGGTGAAATGGCATTTTCATTTACGTTCCTGAACTAGTTGTGACTTTGGTACTGGTCATTTAATTCCAAAGTATTTGATCATAAGAACAGAGATCTCGAGCTGCATGGTGGTGGTGTGGGATGGAAGAAGGGAAGGGAACGGGCATTTATTAAGCATCTTCTATGTGCTAGGTACTGTGCTAAAAACTTTATAAATATTACCTCAGAGAAAGCAATCTAATTCAACTCTCACTTTGCACAGATCAGGAAACTGAGGTCCAGGGAAGTGACTGACTTAAGGTCATATAGTTAGTAAGAGTCAGGGGTCATGATTTGAACTGACTTCACAGTAAGTCTTTTTGTTTCTATTGTACTATGATGTCCTGAATGTTGAAACATTAGAATGATATGATATACTCAGTTGGTAGCTGTCATAAGTCTTTGCTTAGTCAACTAATATTACATGCTCTAATTATTAGAAAACATTCAAGCAATGCCGTTTGTGTTTAAACTGTTTGCTTTCTTTTACCACATTAATTGTTGCATTATTATTAATTTTTTTTTGGTATTCTGACAGTAACCACAAGGCTATTTCTGTAAAAATGGAAGATCAGCATTATCATTCCTATGCTACAGATGAAGAAATAGACATAGCTCTATTTCTATGGCTTGTCTGAAGCTCGATGGTGAGTCAGGAACACAGCCACAATTAAAATGCAGAGTTTTTGTACTCAAGCCAAAACTCCTTTCATAATTCTTAATATAAATTCCTAGATGACATGGGTGGAACTTTATTTTATTGGATGTGAGCAATTAAAAATATCAGTTTAAAATGATTTGAATCAAAGTATGTTATCTATCTTGAAATTAAAGATGCTACCTATAATCAGTACCTTGTGAGGGAGAAAAAGGAGCTGCCTAAAGAGGCTTGTGTGGATGCACAGGAAACTCACAAACCAATTTAGACTTAAATAGAAGACAGAAGCAAAGGCAGGCAACAGATGATGAATAAAAATTCATGTCATGGTCCCATAAGAATGGTGCCGGAAGTGCTATAAAGCTCAGAATGAACTGAGGCTGGTAAAGAAAGCTACAGACAGCCAAAAAGCTTTTGTCATTATCGTTTCTTCTTGCTTTTCTTTTTGTTTTTTACTAAGGCAATACTCTATGATTACAAATTGTAGGTCATAGGCCAATATACACTGGTAGAGAGAGTTTCCTCATTGGCACTTTCTTCTACCAAGGAAATCATAGGTCTGGTTCCCAGATTAACTTAAATACTTTACTTTGTCTTTCTTTGCTTTGGTCATATGTTCCTGTTTTGGGGTAGTGCTTAATCATGACCTCTAGCCCATTGGAATTTGAACACCCATCACATTGACCAAATCTACTGTAGAATGGGGAGAAGGGAATTGGGACAGCAGGTCTGGCTTTGAACAGGTAGGAAAGAATACAAGAATAGGCATAAATTCATAATTGAGGCTTTAAACCGCAGTTGTTTCCCACCCCTTTCAACAGTTATAGGCTGCCCTTTAAAAAATCTTCTTGCCTATTACCCCCTATCTCAATGATTTCTGATAGCAAAATTCCTAGAGCATGGAAGAGGTATGATAAGCACTTTGGTCAGCCTGACTCCATCTACCTGCCTCTTTACCTGTCTATTTATGCATAGCTAAGTTGAAATGATCATTGTTCAAGGTTTTGTCACGGCAGTTCATGAAAACATTTACTAAGGCATGGAAAGGGTTGTGCTTTGTACTGATGGAGGGAGCCTCTATACAAATAAAGCCACAGATTCATGAAACACTGAAGAATTTTAAGCATATAAAAAGCACTTTCCTTACTGTGAGGTAGGTAGCTGGTGATTGTTTTTGTTTGTTTGTTTCAACAAGTGTTTATAAAGCATGTGTTGTTGTGTGAGCCACTGTGATGGGTTTTCTTGGGTACATTTTCCCAGTTTTTACAGGTGGGGGCATTGAGGCTCAGAGAGACTGAGTGACTTACATTAAGTTGTGAAACCAGGATTAGAATCCAGATCTCTTGATTCTAGGCCCAGTGTTCTTTGCTTCATTAAAAGCTTTTCCCTCTTTGTTCGTGTCTCATTAATTTATACAAACCTCATTGACAGCAGTTCAGAGTGGCTGGTGCTCTTCTACTGGTTTTTATAGGCAGAACTCCAGAGGCAGTTACAAATATCACTGAATCAGGCATCAGAGGCTAATTTCACATCTTGCAAAACTTTAGAGAAGTCAGCATAACCTGTGCGGCGTGTCTAGACAAATAATTGATATTATAATCAGAAGCAGCAATATCCCATTCATTAAACATCGTATGGATATTTGCTTTCTGCACTCCAGGCATTTTGGCTTTAAACTAAGGCAGATCTTCTTTAAGATTTAAACCTAAGTTTTGTAGGAAATCACCTGGCTTCTACAAGAAATAGGTCCCAAGAAATCAGAAATTCCCACCTTGGAAGAGATATTCTTCCTGTACTCTGCTGTTCAATATTTCTTTACGTGGTCTTAGCTGTAAAAATAATGCTTACTTCATCAGCACACACTGATACAGTGCTTACTGTGACTTTCTCTGCTAAAGTCCTACTCTGATGTCTCATTGTGGTGTGGAGATATTCTGGGCTGGGTCTGACTCAGGCCAGTCCCCTGGTAGTGTAGGCTTGATATTGGGGGAAAAAATGAGACTCTTATGAGTCATTTGACAGTTAACAAAAAGAGATTTATTTAAACATAGCAGGAGAAGGATAGTCAACAAGGATAGGCACTGGTGATACCTGAAGGTGATTCAGCCACGTGAAGCTTTCTTGTGATCCACCAACGAGGCACCACAGACCAGAACCTAAAGTCCCTTATGGATGCTTTGAAATCAAGTAATAAGGAAATGACATCAATAGTTTGAGCCTTTAGTCCCCTGAGCCAACCAAATCTCAGGAAAGTTCTCAATACCTTTTAAGGAAAAACTAACCTAACTTGCATTGGGGGGGGTGGGGGTGGTTTAGGATATTGCTCCTACCACTGGAGGTGACAGTGGGCTTTGTATAGTTATGCCAATAGGACTCACATTCTAGCAGATTCTACCAAGCTTCAAGTACACAATTGGTGATGGTTCCTATTTTGTTTTCCAAGAACCAACCTAGCTAAATGTGGAGAGGTTCATCATCTGAAAATTACTCATATGCTTGTTTTCTGTGAGCTAACTTAGCCAAGGCTCATCACCTGAAGACTAGCTACCAGGTGATGAATTTTTAATCAATGGGAACTAACAAATATCAGCTACCAGAGATATTTTAGACCTTTGCATAGATAACTCCTGGTGGAGAAAACATAATTTGTATTACAAGAGAGAATGTTTACTGCTTCTTGGAATATGGAAGTAATCCTTGTGAACCATATACCATTAGAACTGAAAGGGTCCTCAATCTAGAACTGAAAGGGTTATTAAATTCAACTCCTTTCTTCCACATGACTAAACCCAGGCTTAGTAAGGGGAAATGACTTGAAGGTGACCTAGTAAATAAATCACATAGCTTAGACTAGAACCCATTACATCACACTGCCTTCCCTTCCCAGGTTGCTTTTCAGAGGCCGCTGCTATTTCCTAGGAGGCGGTCTGTCGTAATAAAGAAAGCACTGAATTTAAGAGTCTAGAGAGACCTAGTTTTGAACCCTGGCTCTGAAACTGTGCAACCCTGGTCTAAAGTCTCAGAGATTTAGTTTTCTTCATCTGTAAAATGGGAATGATAATATCTACCTCAAAGACAGTTGGGAGGAAGGTACCTATTAAGTCAGAAAATATCCCAGAAATATGATTATTTTCAGGGCTAAGCAAAGAGCATACTAAACATTAAAAGATTAAAATGCCTCCTTTATGGAACTTTTGGCCTGAATCAGTCATAGTTGAATAAATAGGCAAGGCTGGGAGCCTATTTTAAGCAGAGAAGTTGTGTTTGTTCCTCTTGTCACCAGCCCTAACTGGCCTCTTGATAAGATTTCACTTTTCTGAGAATTGCCCAGATCAGTTGCTGCTGACTCTTCCTTTTTCGGAGTGTGGGGGGGTGGGGCTGGGCTCTGACACAGAGCTTGCTGCCCAGCAGTTAGAGGAAGGGAAAATCTTTTCATTTTCCTGTGGCTCTGTTTCAGTCTGAGGCCCATAAAAGGCCACTTGGTTCAGTGTGACGTGCAAAATAACAACAGAAACATAATGACAGTTCTTCTGTTCAGTGCTGTTAGAATAGTGTATATTCACACAGTGATTAGAAATGGAGCACTCCTCAAATCTTGGGTTCTCTCAGGAAACAAAAGCACTGGAAATGTGAAACCCTGTCTGGGCCAGAGGCCTGGCAAAAAGCCACTGGAGCAATGTGCACTTATCAATTCAAAGCATAGATCCCGTCAAACACTGAAAACTCGTGCTGCTGTGGCACTTTCTCAGGGCCAGCTGGGGTCTGAGGGCTTGTGGTCAATCAGCAACATTCAGTGAGAACTTACTGAGCCCTGAGCTGAGGAATCAGGGGAGCACAGGAGGAGAAGCCCACATTCTGGAAAGATTTCCTATTCTACTAGGAGGCAAAGTCCACAGATTCTTAACCACCAGTGAGCACACTTGACAAAGTAATCCTATAATAATGGTGGCAAAGCCAAAGACTGCCATGGAGAATCATGGCATTCTCAGAAATAGCCTTAAAGCAAAGTGTTCCCTAACAAACTATTTCCATATTGAAAGTCTGCTTTGAAAATGTAGGTGTAACTTCAAAATCTGGGAATTGCTACATTTAATCCTATGCCCTTCTTTAGCCTCGATAGACAGGAATATTGAGAAGAAAAAACTTTGGATTCTCTCTCTCCGTCTCTCTCCACACACACACACACACACACACACACACACACACACACACACACACACAACATTGCATAATGTAGTGGATAACAGTTGGCCCTAGAGTTGGGAAGATCTGGGTTCAAGCCCCACTTCTGACATTTAATTGGCTGTGTGACCCTAGAAAAATCACATTACCTTTCACTACTCAACGCAAAATTCTAAGACATTGAATTTCCTCACTGAGAGTTCTGCACACCAATGAAATCTGTGGTAGGAACCTTATCCTAACTCTTCTTCCATGCGAGGTAAGGTACTTTTTCTTTAAAAGCTGTTGAGACCTTTCTCTAGCGTTGGTTGGCTAGATGTCACCTCCTCATGTCTTGAGTACAAAAGAACCACAAAGGGCTCCAGGTGCTCTCTGAAGCTTGACTGGTGGATTATGATGGATGGGTAACTCAGGCAAATGACTTTTCTCTTCTGAATGTCCTCAAGATGTCCTCAATGCCTAATCTTATTAAATATCCTCATCTTGCTATGTCTAAGTAAATTTCTTTTTGTTACATTTTGAAAGACCTATGAGTGTCTCTTTCTTTCCTCCCCCCCCCAAAAAAAAACCAAACTTAAACTACCAGGGACTAGCCTGAGTAGGCCTAACCTAGAACAAAATCATAGATTCAATCTAAATAAATAAATGTGTGTGTGTGTGTGTTCATGTGCATAAACAAACCTACACGTATATGAGGTTTAGATAAACTATCCAGCCAAAGGGCACGTGCAATCCAAAGGTCTTAGTTGGTTCCTTGGTCTTTGTCATGGGGGGAGGGGGAGAAGTGGTATGGAGCCCTATACCAAAGAAGATTGGTGACTCATCCAGGAATAACCTCTCCCTTTGTGTGCCATAATGAACGAGGAGAGCACAGCTGCTGCTGGTCTCTTTCCAAACAGCTTCATTGATGGGATAGCGCCCATGTCAGCTCTTCCTTTGACTTCCCAATGATTAGGAAGAGGATTTTTGTCTCCTCCCCATCCCCAGCCACAGCTACGAGCTCATGGCAGTAAGAATGTGTGCTTGCCTACAGGAGCCTGAGCTAGGAGCTCCAGACCCTTGGTCCTTCTGCTGCTTTAAGGTGGCACATATTTCCAGACCTTTGTGGCTGCCATATGAGTTCTAGGGGATGAGAGTTACAGGGTCCTGACCAGTAGCAACATGTACTTCCTATAACTACACCCTTCTTGATGTAGGAAATGCTGCTTATGGGATCATCCTGGAGCAGGCTTGAACAACCTGAGGCCTGTGGGCTTTAAGTGCCACACTAAAGGATTTCCTCTATATAGACAGGGTGTTTTCCTCTACATTTTTTGGGGGCCACCTGAAATCCTTTGGAGGGCTGTAGGTTGTGCAGGCCTGTCCTAGAACCTGACAGCCTGACCCATGGCTAGAAGACGGATGTTGAATTGCTTCTCTAACTATACAGACTGAGAATTAAGTGAAATCTGTTGAGAAGCCCTATAAACATTTCCTACCTCCTAGGACCTATAGATAATAATAGAGATGATGAGTTATAGTTTATTTTTAAGGTATTAACAGGATTTTAACCTGAGAATGACAAAACACCAGGCCAGAGACTAAGTGCCAGTAATCAGGTAGTCATTTAATTAATTAGTTTCATTATGAGGAACAGAATTGCAAATTGGGAATTCTCCTGATCAGAATTCCACCTTGCAGAAGTGAAGACAGCAGTTATTTATGTAAATCATAATGGGAAAGGAGTGGGGAAGGTGGTTTACAAAGAATCCTTTTCCAGGGCTTGCGTGGTTTCCCATGATAAGTCCACGAGTGGAAGACAATAGAACAGTTCTGGAGTCCTATGGGAGCAATATCATTCAAGTCTTTGGGAGTCGTTACTTGGGGATCACAGGACCAGAGTTCTGGGATGGGAATAGGTTTTACACTCTTTGATTCACTTCATGGAAGGTATACAGGCACCAGAATGCAGTGAGTAAGAATGTTGTCAAGGGAAATGAAATCTCAAGGGATTGATCATTTCAAGATGCATTGTTAATTCTGACTCCTGAACCAGGCAGGTAACTCTTGAGAAATCTAAATTATTAGTATATTCATTATATATGTCATATCAATTATTATGAAAATCATAATTCCCTTCACAATGTTAATGTGTACCTTTGAGGCTTTTGCCTCTTTTTAGTGGAAGAAATAGCTGCCCTATTCCTGATATCTACTACTCTATATAATGAGTAATTTTTTAGAGGAACTCTATTATGCCTTCTTGGTAAGACTCTAACATGAGCCATACCTAACCTTCCTGAAGGTCTCAATCTGCAATCTGCCCTAAATTGCCTTGTGATACCTGTCGGGCTCTCTCACTCCTTTGGGCTACCTTCTCCCCTGCTCCTTCTGTCTGCTCCCTTCTGGTCTCCCAAAAGGTCTGGCTAAACCAACAATCCAAAGAGATGAAAGCTGGATTAAGGGCAAGAATGGTTTTATTTTTGTCCTTGTTTATATTTTGTCCTTGTGAAGTTAATAAATATTTGTTGAATTGAAGTGAAATATTATTTGAAAGGACTTTGAGCTATTCAGAGAAAGTTACTATACAAATGTAATTGGGTCTTCCTGACTCAAAGCTGGTGTTCTCTCTATTGCTCTATTGGCTTCAATTTCAAAGCAATACTTATACTTAAATTCTAGTGGAGAAGATTGAGATAAATATATTTTTTTTTCCATATTCTGCCTTGATGTTTCAAATGATTTGCTGATCATAATTTATTTCTTTTGAACACTTAAGTTGGGCACCAGAGAGATTGACTAGGGAAATCGTTGTATTACTCACCATCCGGATATTACTTGATCAATAACTGAGAAGTCATCTAAGGTCTTCATTTCATAACTCTACCTAAGCAGATGAACCCAATCTATAGTCTGTACTCTTCAATCTCCCATGGCTCCAGTTTACCAACTAAATCACTTATAGAATAAAGCCCTAATGCCACCTGCTTCTTAAGATACTCCCCAACCTGGCTCCAAACTTCCTTTCCAGACTTTCTTACTACTGCTCATCTTTCCCTAAACTCTGCTCCAGACCAACTAATTTACTTCCTATCCATGGAAGACATCTTGTTTCTGTGCCACCCCATTGGAAATATTTGTAATGGCTCCACTCTCTTCCAAATCTAGCAGATTCCCAGACTTAAGTCAATTTCTCCCTCCTCTAGAATGTCTTTCACTATCAGCACAGCCTGTAGTAATGACCATTAGAGCTCACATCCCTATACATATGCTTTACATGCAATGTTTTACTTATATCTCTTCCTTCTGACACTCCTGGAGGTGTGGCAGTGCAAGTAAAATTCCTATTTTGTGGTTGAAGAGACTGAAATTCAGAGATTGTTATTTGCTCAAGGTATATAGATAGCAATGGCAGGGTTAGGACTTGAACCCAGCTCTTCCGATTTCTAATCCCATACTTTAATCCCACATTTCCTATCAAATATTGCTACCCCCAATGTCTGTACAATCCATTTGGCCATCAGGTATGTATGTGTCTGTGATATTTCTTGTATTGCTCAACCTTTTGTTCCCATTTGCTCTCACAGGTTAATGTCTTTCCCCCTAATCTAGACTGTAAGCTTCTTACAAGCAGGCATTATGTTATGTGCCTCTTTATATTCCACACAATGCCTTGCAAACAATAGGGGATCAACAAATATTGGCAGACTTGATTACATTTTGTCTATTCAAATGAAATAGCATTTTCTGCGAACTCAGAAATTTTGCACCTACTTAGGAAAAGGATGTTGATATGGGTTTGCCCATTTGTTTCCTCAGAATCTTTTGGTGAAAAGATGGTTAGTTGGTAGCACCAATGCAATATTTACAGCACCCATGATCATGATAAAGATTGTGACTATAAGTATTGCATGATGTTTGATTGCAAAATATACCAGATTCTCCAGATAGAGGATAGAACTGAAGCATTTATTTAGACACCAGAAAACTGAATCCCAAAACCAGTAAGCCGATTCCATCATAGTACCAAAGATATTGAGAAGCCACAATAACATTGAGAGCCATGCCATCCTTCAGCCTTTCCACAAACCAATACAAGATCAATATTTACTCACAAAACTCTCTATCTCCTTAATGAGCATCTTCGCTCCCCCTCAATGTTTGGCTAGGTCTCATTACCAGCTTCTTGTGGGTTCTGCTCCCCTTCAGCAAAACTTCTCCCACCATAGGCTCCATATGACTACATTCAGCCTATTAGGGGACAGAGTTTACTTTCAAAGCAGGGAAGGTCTTCAAACTCCCCCCTAGGTCTATTAAGGGGCAGGAAGATCTTTAAATTCTCATTCCCATTACAGTTGGTTGATTGATTTATGCTCGAAGAGGACTGAAATGACAAGGGCCAATGTACAGTGTGTTCTACTTTGGCTGATCAGACCAGTGCAGGCTTGGAAGGCTCTACCACAGGTTGGGCATAAGTAGTTCACAGGAACATTTGGAGTGGAGATGTCCCTAAATTTGTGCATCTCATGATTCTTTTGAGCTACTTCAATTCTACTTTGCTAACAGAGCACAACACCTTCTTTGATGTGGGCATCTCTCATGTCTCACAATTAATACCAAAGAGAGACCCTGAGAGTGTCCTTGTATTGCTTCTTTGTTTTTTTTTTTTTTAGTTTTTAAATTTTTTAAAATTAAATTTTTTTTTGAAATTGCTTCTTTTGACCAACATGTGAGTGTCTTTCTTGTACAACTTCTCTGTAAAATAATATTTTAGGCAAACATATGCTTGGCATTCAAACAACGTGGCCAGCCCATCAGAGTTACCCTCTCCACAGTAGAATTTGAATGCTTGGCAGTTTAGCTAGAGAAAGGAGCTCAATGTCCATTACTTTATCCTGCCAAGTGATCTTCTGAATCTTCCCAGGACAATTCTTTGGAAGCAATTTAGTTTCCTGGTATGGAGCTGGTAGACTGTCCAGGTTTCACAGGCATCCATCAGTAAGGTCAGCACAACAGCTCCATAGACTCAGTTTGGTAGGCAGTCTAATGCCTCTTCTCTTCCACATGTTCCTTCAGAGTCTCCCAAACACTGAGCTAGCTCTGATTAAAAGTATGGTTAAGGAAGGAAGCAGTCATCTTTCCTCACTGACTCGGGTCTTGGAGTTCTTGAAGCAGTCCTCTTACATTTTATCACTCTTTCTTAGACTGAACACTGTGTCAAGAGGTGTACCTGTGAGATATCTAACACATAGCATTCAGACTTCAGTGAAAGTATTCTCCATCAGATCCAGGAAGTTGCCAGGAAAGGCATTGTTCATAAGGTCATTCTCGGCAAAGAACTGCAGATGTCAACATCATAGTATTGCAGATTCTCACAGGTCATCCAGCCAAATCTAGACTTGAAAAATCCATTCTACAACGCAGCTAACCATTGAGTGTCCAGCCTTTATTTGCTTGGAGCCCCCTGTGAAGGGGGATCCTATTACCTCCCCAGTTATCCCATTTCACTTCCAGATAGCTTTAGTTATTAGGAAATGCCACTTTCCATCTAGTTGAACTTGTCTTCTGCATCTTCCACCTGTTTTTTCCTAATTATGTCCTCCAAGGTCATCAGTCAACAGGCATTTATGAAGGGATTACTGCATGCCAGGCACAAGGCAGCGAGGTGGCACAATAGAAAGAGGGTTGGTCCTACAGTCAGGAAGCCCTGAATTAAACTCTGACCTTAGACAGTCACTAGCTGTGTGACCCTGGGCAAGTCACTTAACTGTTTGCTTCAGTTTTCTCATTTGTAAAATGAGCTGGAGAAGGAAATGAGAAACCACTCTAGTATCTTTGCCAAGATAACTCCAAATGAGATCAGGAAGAGCTGTACACGACTGAGATGACTGAAAAACAATTTTAAAAAATGTGCCAGGCATTATCTTAAATACTGGGGCTACATTGAAAGGCAAAACCAAAAACCAGTCTCTGCTCTCAAAGAGCTGAAAATGTGATGGAGTAAACAACACACAAGCAGCGATACACAAACATGGCTAACCTGAGGGTAGTTTTAGAGCAGCAGTTCTCAACCTGGGGGTTATATTCAATTTGTAACAATGAAAATACATCCTTCATATCAGATATTTACATTACGATTCATAACAGTAGCAAAATTACAGTTATAAAGCAGCGACAAAAATAATTTTATGGTTGGGGATCACCACAACATGAGGAACTGTATTAAAGGGTCACGGCATTAGGAAGGTTAAAAACCACTCTTTTAGAGGGAAGGAATTAACATTAAGGAAGACTGGAAATGGCTTCTTGTAGAAGGTAGGATTTTAGCTGGGACTTGAAAGAAGCCAGGGGAGCCAGGAGATGAATGAGGAAGGAGAGAGGTCTAGACGTGGGGGACAGCTGGTGAAAATGTCTAGAACAGGGAGACAGGATGTCATGTGTGCAAAGGACAGCAAGGAGGTCAGTGTAGTGAATCACAGAGTACACGGAGGTTGGTAAGGTGTCCCAAGACTGGAAAGGGTGTCAGTAAGTCAGGCAGCTAACTTTAATTAAGCACCCACTATGCGTCAGTTTGCTAAGTGCCGGAGAGACAAAAGAAACTCTCAAGAAACTCGTAATCTCATGGAAGAGACAATATACAAACAAGTCTATAGAAAAAAGTATAGATAGGATAAATTAGGGGGAATCTCAGGGGAAGGCTGAATGAAATCAGGACTGAACGGAAGGAAAAATTAAGGGAAAAGCTTCCTATAGACCCTGGAATTTAAATTAAGTCTCATCCCTCTTTTCAAAGGAAGCATTTTAAGCACTCAAAGATTAACTCTTATGTCCCCTCATAGTAAAACATTCTCTGTTGTTTCAATACTTTGCATCAGGCAGAATCTTGGGGCCATTTGCCCTCCTGGTTGCCCTCTTCTGGGCACTCTGCAGCTTATGAATGTCTTTCCTAAAATGTGGTTCCCAGAACTGAAGCCAGAAATTGGCCTCCTCCCTTCCTGGGCTCATTGTATCAGGCTTCCTATTTTTTTTTTGTTGTTGTTGATTCATTTTGCAGTTGTGTACAACTCTTTGTGACCCAATTTGGGGTTTTCTTGGCAAAGATACTAGAGTGGTTTGCCATGTCCTTCTCCAGACCATTTTACAGCTGAGGAAACTGAGGCAAACAGGGTTAGGTGACTTGCTTAGGGTCACACAGCTAAGTGTCTAAGGCTGTACACAGGTCTTCCTGACTCAAAGTCCAACACTGTATCCACTGCACCACCCAGCTTCTGCCTCCTTAGTTGGTCCTCCTGGTGTTTGAAGGTGAGAACTGATGAATGGACGGTTACTTTTTCTAATCCAGGATGAAATGTCATCATTTCTACAAATAAGACGTAGAACGATAATATTATGTCTTTCTTATATGTAAGTAAGAGGCAGTTAGGACAAGGAAGATTCCTGGAGAAAGAGCATCGGACTTCAGAGTGACAAGACATGGACTTCCTTGCTTTACCACTAGCTCTGGGACTATGGGTAAATCACATGGCATTCCAGAGCCTCAGTTTCCTCATTGTTGAGTAAAATAATGATAGTTGTCCTACTTACCTTATAGAGTTGTTTTGAGGATCAATACATGCAATAGTGCTTTGTAACCCACCACACAAACGTAAAATACTTATATTTTATTTATTTATATCCTATACA
>CM053587.1:23590009-23622177 GCA_028646515.1 Pseudochirops corinnae | reverse complement strand
TTTTTTTTTTTAAAATCTCTGTGGGGCTCTGCTTCCAGAAGGGAAAGCTCTGTCCCAAATCGCTGCGGTCCTCCCGGCTGCCGTAGACTTCCGGCTGACTGGATAATGAAGACTCCAAGACCAAAGCCCAAGACAGCGATCCGGATCCAGGCCGGTCAACGCGAGAACACTGGCCTGAAAACAATCGCTCAGTCCCCCTGCTGTCTGCAGCCCGTGGGCGGGAAGCTACAACGCGGAGGCGGGTGCAAAACTTCTGCCTTTCACTTTTCCGCTTTTCTGCTCTGGAGACCTTTCGGCCGGACTGCTTATCTCCCCCTTTCACAATCCCCACTCACAGCTGGTGCTAATCCGCTCACCTGAATGGCTCTTCCACCACCCCCGGGGCACAGCCTCATCTTCAGGCCAGGCTGGTTTCGGTTCACAGTGCTGATATGGTTCCTCGTACCCGAGCTGACTTTAGTGGGAAGTATCCTTGTGTGCGTTTTGGAGTTCTAGGATTGGTTTAGAGTCCTATTTTATGGGTATTTTGGGGTGGCTATGTGAGAGCTGTGATATGTTGCTGCTGCTACGCCGCCATCTTGGCTCCGCCCGATCCTATTACAGTTTGAAGTATTTTCTTTTCTGTTCTTAATCTTTGGGGGTTCTGACTATGACCTGATACTTGTTGCAGCTAGGCACAATCCAGCATTTAGCCCTGTTAACTTTGGCTATTGGTCTAATAAAAGTATGGTGTATGATTGTAAGTGTATGATGTTTTATTTTTTTTCCAGAATGTATTTATTTTTAGTTTTCAGCATGCATTTCCACAAGATTTTGGGTTACACATTTTTCCCCACCTCCCCCTTACCCCCACCCCAAGATGCCAAGCATACTGAATACCCCTTCCCCCTCTCTGACTTTTCTTATATCCCCTCCATCCCCCCCTTTGCCCCCTTACCCCTTACTTTCTTGTACAGCAAGATAAATTTCTATACCCCATTGCCTGTACATCTTATTTCCCAGTTGCATGTAAAAACAATTTTTTAACATTTGTTTTTAAAACTTTGAGTTCCACATTCTCTCCCTTCTTCTTTCCTCACCCATCCCCGCTGAGAAGACAAGCAATTCAATATAGGTTATTCATGTGTAGTTATGCAAAACATTTCTATAGTAGTCATATTGTGAAAGAATAACTATATTTCCCTCCATCCTATCCTGCCCCCCATTTATTCCATTTTCTCTTGACCCTGTCCCTTTTCAAAAGTGTTTGCTTCTGACTATACTCTTCCCCAATCTGTCCTCCCTTCTATCATACCCCCCTCTTATCCCCTTCTCCCCTGCTTTCCTGTAGGGTAAGATACCCAACTGAGTGTGTATGTTATTCCCTCCTTAAGTCAAGTCCAATGAGAGTAAGGTTCACTCATTCCCTATTACCTTCCTGCTCTTCCCCTCTATTGTAACAGCTTTCTCCTGCCTGTTTTATGTGAGATAATTTATCCTATTCTATCTCTCTCTTTCTCCTTCTTCTAATATATTCCTCTCTCCCCTCTTAATTTTATTTTTTAGATATCATCTCTTCATATTTAACTCACCCTGTGCCCTCTGTCTATGGATACACACACACACACACACACACACACACATACATACACATATACACATATACCCACCTATACATACATATATATGTATACACAGACACACACATACACACACACACATATTCCCTTCAACTATCCTCATACTGAGAAAAGTCTCATGAGTTACAAATATTATCTTTCCATATAAGAATATAAACAGTTCAACTTTAATAAATTATGATTTCTCTTTCTTGTATACTTTTTCATGCTTTTCTTGCTCCTTGTATTTGAAAGTCAAGTTTTCTGTTCAGCTCTGGTCTTTTCATCAAGAATACTTTAAAGGCCTCCATTTCATTGAATATCCATATTTTCTCCTGAAGCATTATACTCAGTTTTGCTGGGTATGTGATTCTTGGTTTTAATCCTAGCTCCTTTGACCTCCACAATATCATATTCCATGCCCTTTGATACCTTAATGTAGAAGCTGCTAGATCTTGTGTTATCCTGATTGTGTTCCCACAGTACTCAAATTGTTTATTCTAACTCTGGAATTTGGCTATAATACTCCTAGGAGTTTTCTTTTTGGAATCTTTTTCAAGAGGCAATCTGAATTCTTTCAATTTCTATTTCACCTTATGGTTATAGAATATCAGGACAGTTTTCCTTGATAATTTCTTGAAAGATTGTGTCTAGACTCTTTTTTTGATAATGACTTTCAGGTTAAATTATCTCTCCTGGATCTATTTTCCAGGTCAGTTGTTTTTCCAATGAGATATTTCACATTGCCTTCTATTTTTTCATTCTTTTGGATCTGTTTTATAATATCTTGATTTCTCTTAAAGTCATTAGCTTCCATTTGTTCCAATCTAATTTTGAAGGAATTATTTTCTTCATTGAGCTTTTGAATTTCCTTTTCCATTTGGCCAATTCTACTTTTTAAGGTATTCTCTTCATTGGTTTTTTTGAACCTCTTTTGCCGTTTGAGTTACTATATTTTTTAAGGTGTTATTTTCTTCAATATTTTTTTGGGTCTCATTTCGCAAGCTGTTGAGTTGTTTTTCATGATTTTCTTGCATCATTCTCATTTCTCTTCCCAATTTTTCCTCCACTTCTCTTACTTGATTTTCAAAATCCTTCTTTTTTTCTTTTTTTGCTTTATTTTGGAGAGGGAAGGGCAGGGCAATTGGGGTTAAGTGACTTGCCCAAGGTCACATGGCTAATAAATGTTTAATATCTGAGGCTGGATTTGAACTCAGGTCCTCCTGACTCCTGGGCCAGTGCTCTATTCACTGTGTCACCTAGCTACTCCTCAAAATCCTTCTTGAGTTCCTCCATGGCCTTGATCAATTCACATTTTTCTTGGAGGTTTTTGATGCAGGAGTTTTGACTTTATTGTCTTCTTCTGGTTCTATATTTTGATCTTTGTCACCAAAAATGATTCTATAGTCTGATTTCTCTTCCTCTGTTTACTCATTTTCCCAGTCAATTAACTGATCTTTGAGCTCTTTGCCACGGTAGAACTCTGCTTCCAGAGTGGAGAGTTCTGTGACCCAAATTTCTGGACTTTGTGCAGCTGTTGTCAGAGCTTCTTCTAGGCAGCTGCCTCAAAACTGTAGGGAGGATTCCTTCTCCACAAGCTCTGCCATGCCAGTGCTCCTCACCCAAGCCACCACCCAACACTGAGACCCAGATCCAAGCAGGGCAAAGTAAGAGAATCCTGCCTCAGTGCCAGCAAGGAGATTCTTGCAATTGCCCTCTAGTCAGCCGTTTGGTTGCCTCACTATCTGTGGACCTGGAGCTCCCGAAGCAGCCACTGCCACATCTGCCACCCTGAGGGCAGGGACCAGACCGCACTCTTCTCTCACCCAGGTTCAACAGAGATTCCCCACTGACCTTTTGTTTTCTCTTTGGTGTCTATGGATTGAGAAGTGTGGAAACTGCTGCAGCTTCCAATGATTCAGTCTGTTCTGGTCAGTCTGTGCCACAGGTCTGTCCCAGCACAGTCCATACAGGACTGCATTCTGCTCCCAGTCCAAAGCAATAGATCCTGCCAGGCTGCCTTCAGCAGAAGATCTGCTTCTCTCTGTCACTTTGTGTGTTCTGTAGCTCTAAAATTTGTTTAGAGTCATTTTTTACAGGTGATGGAGGTAATTGGGGGACGAGCTCAAGTAAGTTCCTGCTTTTACTCAGCCATCTTGGCTCCACCCTGTATATTATATTTTAAAAGAAACTCAGCAACAGAGAACTAAACACAAGCACAATTTATCATTGCCCTCTTTTCTTAACTCCCTCCAGTATTTATCTGTTCAGCAAACAAACCAGGAAAAGGTTTACACACACACACACACACACACACACACACTCATGTTGGCCATAAAACATAAGTACACATACTCGCACATATGCTTGTTGATTCATACCTTAATAAATGTTTATTGATGCCCTTATCTGTCTTATCTGATCTCATTTACTAGGAAAGTTGTTTATATTAGTGAAGACATTTTGTAAGCACTTCCCCCAGCAAAAGCTAGATTTACGCTAAAATAGGAGAACAGTGATATGAAAAATCAAAGCATCTTCTTGTTGTTGTTCAGCTGTGTCTGCTTCTTCCTGACCCCATTTGGTGTTTTCTTGGCAAAGATACTGCAGTGGTTTGCCATTTTTTTCTCCACTTCATTTTGCAGATGAGAAAACTGAGACAAACAGGGTGAAGTGACTTGCCCAGGGTCACAGAGCTAGTGAGTGTCTGAGGTCACATTTGAACTCAGGAAGATGAATCTTCCTGCACGCAGACCTGACATTGTATCCACTTCAATACCTGGATTTTCCATGTGAATATGGTCGCAACTTGATTAGAGCTCAGTGTCATTCAGTTCAATAGACTATTTATATGACACCAACTGTTTACCAATTGATCACCCATGGTAAGTGCCAAATAGTTTGTTGAATTGCTATTGAAGATATGTGTTTAGCTTAGAGATTAAATAAAATATCAACTATACCCTCAGGGAATATATACATACATAACAGACGTACATACATACATACATATATACATACATACATACATACACATGTGGGAATATCTATGTGTGTGGATACACGTGTATGTATAAATATGTGTGTTATAAAGAGGGGATAAACAAATCCATAAGTAACAAGGAGTACAGGCAGATTACTTTGTTTAACTTGGAGAAATCATTGCTAGATCAAGGATCTGAAGCATTCACTCTTCCTTGATTTGAAACTAGGAATGTATTTGGACCAGGTTGGGGGGCAGGTAGTCCTCTAATGAGGGGGGTTAAGCTTCCTGTCCTCACATTCTTTTTTTTTTAATTGTTTTTTTTAATTTTTTTTTTTTGGTCTTTTTTGGAGGGGGAAAGGCAGGGCAATTGGGGTTAAGTGACTTAAGTCCAAGATCACACGGCTAGTAAGAGTTAAGTGTCAGAGGCCATATTTGAACTCAGATCCTCCTGACTCCAGGGCCAGTGTTTTTCTCACTGTGCCACCTAGCTGCCCCGTTCTCACATTCTTAAACTTATTAATCCCTTCCCCCCATTCTCCACCCCAGCATTCCAAGGGCACGTCTGGTTAAATCTTTGCAGGTTATGGCTCATGTTTAGGGTTTCTCCCCCAAAATTAAGTGTAGGGTGTAAAAAGGTACTCACAGTACCATATGGATCATATATAAGACAGGTAGTTTATTCCTATGCACAAAAGGGAATTCTAAACCAAAGAAATTCTTAAGTGTGCATTTGCCAAAAACAACCTTAAGGCATAATTCAATAATTTAACTTATAACTACTGCCATAATGTGCTAAGGATCTGATACTTAATCCTCATCAGAACATAAAGCAATTTGCAGCACTGCTAATTAGCCATTCTTGGTTCACCTTGGCATTTTGCTATCCAAATAACTCCCAGTACACGTCTGCTGGTAAAATAGGCAGGCTTGAGTTACGCCTTTTCTCAGAGCAGCTGTCTTCCCCAAAAACACTGGAGCAACTAATTGCTGGGGACTCTTTCCCTGCTGCCATTCAACTCCATCTAGATGTGACCCTCAGACCTCTCAAATTCATAAGGTCACCTCTAAGCCTGGACATGTCCATCCTGGTCTGGAGACTGGTTCACCAAAATCAGGAATGAGTACAAAGAAGCCTAAACCCACTCTCAGGCTTTCCTAGTGCTTCAAATGCCATGTGCTCCCGGCCACATGGAGGTTGGAGTGAGTAGTAAAAACAAGCTACCCTTCTTCCCACATCCCTCTTCGGAAGCATTTAGAAATAGTTCTGACATGATTTGTAGCCAGAAGGAAAGGGAGAGGTGAATGGCTAGGCTACTCCCTTTCAAATTTCTACTAGGTCATCAGATCTTCTAGCCAATAAGGGGATTCAGGATCATTTCAGAATACAAGCACCTGTGTAATGAGTCATGAAACAAGCCCTACACACACACACACACACACACACACACACACACACACACACACACACTCTGAAATACATACAAAGAAAATTTGAAGAGAGAGAGAACTTCCACACCAGAAACTCAAGGAGGGCTTCAAGAAGAAAATAAGAAAATGCTCGTTTGGCCAGTTTTGAAGGAAGAAAATAATTTAACAGGTAGAGACAAAGAAGAGCATTTGTTCCACTGCCCTTGGCCAGGCCCCAGTGAGAAAAAGCCCAAAAAATAGAGCCTCATCTGCCTGTGTTAATCCTTTTGTTGTTGTTCAGCTGTTTCAGTCCAACTCTGACTCTTTGTTACTCCTTGGCAAAGATACTGGAGTGGTTTGCCATTTTCTTCTCCAGTGTCACAGGTTAAATTACTTGCCCAAGGTCACACAGGTAGGAAACTTCTGAGGCTGGATGTCAACACAGGTCTTCCTGACTCCAAACCCAGCACTCCATCCACTGCACCACCTAGTTGCCACTGTATGCTTTCACCTAGGCTCAAACTACTTTTCCCTTCTCACCCAGTTTCCTGTCCCACTCATTCTCTGGTCTCATCCTGTAGCCAGATCTTGTCCCCTGCTCAGTATTTCTTTACCTCACCACGTTCCAGGCATCAGCTTTGCTTTCATAGGCGGATCCTAGATTTTGAGCTACTTTAGGGGAAGTCATAGTTCAAGACCCAAACTAGGCCATTCTACTTCTCTTCTTAGATTGCACATACAGATTAAACCCCAGATTTTGACCTCACATAATATCAATGGTTGTGCTCCATGGCATTCCTACACACACACACACACACACACACACAACAACAACATCATCATCATCATCATCATCATCATCATCATCATCATCTCACCGCATCCATGAAACAAAAGAATCAGCTGTCATTCCAGATGAATTCAAACTCTATTGCTTGCCATTCAACTTGAATTTTTTTCCAAAGTATTTAGAATCCAATGGGTGTGGTAAACGAAAAGTCAGAATTTATAAGTAGCTACAGCAAGGAAACACAAATAAAACTAATTTACTTAGCCTGTACGATTGTTATGGGCTACTAGCCAAGAAGACACTAGAGAGTTAATGGACAGACTTGAATCTCTGGTTTACAAATATGCCAATCACAATAGAAACATGACAGCTGATAATGACCAGGGCTTAAGGAATCTGCTTTTGACTTGGGCTTGTAGCAGGTGTTCAAGTCTTCCAGGCCAGGGAACTTCAATGAGAGGGTAGAAAGTATCCATTGTCAGCAAGATCTTTGAAAAAGCAAGGTAAGGTATTGTTTTAAAACCATAGGCTCCAATCACTCACTGTCTTCCTTTATTCTGCCTTCCAAATGCCTGCTTAGGTTGTGATTATTCATGTTTTCTGGGATAATTACAGGTCATTTGGTCCTTAGATTCAAAAGTGCCCTCTGTAGCCACTTCCATAAATACTTATGATTCTTACGAGCCCCCATTTTCTGAGTTACTTGCTCTGTGAGCTACAGCTTAAGAATTTACTGTCTTGAGTTGGAGGTCTTTCTACAGAAGACAAAAAATTAGTTAGTATCCTGTAGGTTATACTAGATTGTAAGATCCTTGTGGTCAGGAACCATGGCTTCCTTATCTTACATTTTCGTCTCTTCTTATACATAATAGTCACTTGAGAGATGGTTCAGAGAATCTTAGGATCAAAAGAGATTTCAAAGGTAAGCTATTCCAACCTCCTACCTGAGCAGAAATCATATCTACAATATCCCTGACAAATGCTCATTCAAATTCTGCTTGCCTATCTCCCAAGACAAGGAACTCACTACCTAAAAAGCAGCTCATTCCACACTTGTAAGGGTCAAGCAGGGCAACTCCAACCCTCTTGCAGGTGACAACCTTCCAAATGCTTAAAGACAGCTCTATGTCTCCTATAATTCTTCTCTCCCTGTGACCAAACCTTCCAGGTTCCTTCAGTCCAACTTTGCAGTGATCTCTGGTCCCTTTGCTCCTCGAGATGAGCTCCTTTGGAGGAGGCCCAGTTCATGAACGTGCTTCCCAAGATGTTGTACCTGGAACAGAACAGAGAATTGAATTACAGGAGGTAATTTCATAGATTAGAGTTCCACAGCACTTGTTATTTTCCAGTTTTATTTCACACAAGTATTACACTGGCCTAGGAGCCCTGAGAAGATACTTGAGTTTCAGCTGACTCATAATTTCGACAGCTAAGTCACTCATGAGTCAGTGGCAACAGAACCATTTTAAACTTATAAAATTCAAATGCAAACCTTGACATAAATAGAAGGAAAAGAATATTTAAAACTGATAGGAATAGAAAGAAAGCATGTCAAGTGAACATCTGTTAACATGTAGTGACTCAAATATAGTCTGGGTTTTAAAAAAATTCTTTATTTCTTCCAGCCTTCACTTATGTTGTATCATTTGATCTTCACAAAAAACTGTGCTATTATTATGCCCATCTTACAGTTGAGGAAACTGAGACAAACAGGGTGAAGTGACTTGCACAGGGTCATATAGCTAGCAAGTGTCTGGGGTCAAATTTGAACTCAGTTCTTTCTGACTATAGGGCTGCTAAGTGTCGCAGTGGATTAGCTGGGCTTGGAATAAAGAGCTGAGTACAAATCTTTGTAACTTGAAAAATGTTACATAAAATTGATCCATTAAAAACCTGGAAGATGGAATACTCTGCAACCTGACACTTGGATGTTACAAGCAAAAGAGGAAAAGAATGGGAAGATAGGAAAAATGTAAAAACCTGGCGGCCAACCCCATTTTAGAACAGAGCTTCTGAGTTCCTAAGCAAGGGTTTTCTTCTTTCCTTCCTTCCTTCCTTTCTTTCTTTTTCTCTTCCTTCCTTCCTTTTTTCTTTCCTTTCCTTCTTTTTCTCTTTCTTCTCTCCTTCCTTTCTCTTTCTTTCTTTCCATGTGTAATTGGGACAGTATAAAAAGTTTTGTTTCTAAACTGCTTTAGGAAATTTGGGGCTCATACAAGTGAAGGATTAAGAAGTCTGGCTAACTTTAAGCCCTATACACACTGGAGCTTGCTGTACAAGTTTCTCAACCCTGATCTGAATCTCAGGGGCCAAAGCTGGGTGTGTTCCATGTGGCCTTTGAAATTCCTTTGCCCTCCTGGTCTGATAAGGCCCTAGATTGTTGACCTCTAGTGGTTGGGGGAGGAGGTGAGGGAAGAGGGTTACAGGCATGTCAGCTAGGCTGGACGTGAGCAAGGTCCTACTCTTAGAGGCCCTGTAGTTGGTTGGGTGTCTGCTGCATGTGGCCCTCATTAAGAGTAGTCTGTCTGCCTCCAGGCTCACGGTCCGAAGGTCAACGTATGCAAATCTTAAACTAAATAGATCCATTATCCAGGCCCTGAAAATGAATGTTTGGTACATTCTGAAGTCCACCCACTCCATACTCCCTTCTGAGAGCCTTCAGCACTGAGTACATAGCCCCATCTCTGCTGGGTAACTGGATGCAGCAGGTGCTATGCAGTCTCTGCTGCAATCTGGCCCCACAACCACCATTACAATTCAGAAGATCAGCCCAGGGCCCCATGCAGGTGGCGACAGTTCACTATGAGTCCAGAAGGATAACCTCAATACATCTCCTTTGCATAGCTCCAATCGACATAATATCCAGCTGTGCAAATTTTGATTTTATTTTTGTTTTACCATCCCAGCCAGCTCAATTCAACAAAAATTAATTAAGCTATGATCTTCTTGAAAGGGTAAAAGGCTCAAGAAATCTGACCTTTGTCCATCCCTGTTGTGCCTCTGATCTCCTCTCTGGCTACACAGTACCTCGGTTTCCTTTGGAAGGAGGGTCCTTTGAGACTAAACTTTATGGAAGGAGATGGTGTTATGCTTCTCAAGCCAAGGGAGAAATCCTTTTGGTTTTGATGACTATTTTATATCTCTGTTGCTTTTGAGTAAATTGATGAATGCCTACATACATGTGTCTCTTCCATCTATATGCATATTATACAAATTAAATCATTCATTAGAGCCCCCTTTATACTTTATCTTCAAATAGCTTTGCAATCATATGGTGATTAGTACTTAGGGTTTTAGCACATAGTAGGCACTTAATAAATGCTTTTTGATTCATTCATTCATTCCAGTTGACCCAAATCCTACAAAACTAAATGTGATGATGATTCTGTAAAGACTTGGGACAGGATCACAAAGAATATTTAACACAAATGCAAGCTATTGCTGCTTCTAAGGGGGCCCTGGGGAAATCAGTGGTCCCCTATCTACCCTCATCCTCACCCTCATCAGCCAGTGTAGAGAAGCTCAAGAAAATGCCTAGTCATATAAATGACAGACACAATACCGAACTGGCGGGAAATGGCAACTGTCTAGATCAGCAGTTCTCAACCTGGGGGTCGCAACCCATTTAGGGGTCGAATGACCCTTTCACAGGGATCACCTAAGACCATCGGAAAACACATATTTCTGGTGGTCTTAGGAACCAAGACACTGCTCCTCTATCTGTCTCCAGGCAGGTCCACCCACATGCAGATACGCCTACAAAGGAGTATTAAAGGGTCACGGCATTAGGAAGGTTGAGAACCACTGGTCTAGATCATTCCTCTCCAAGAGAATACCATGTCCTAGGTGCCTAATGAAAATTAGCTGGTGATTTAGCAACTGGATAGACTTCCTGAAGTTCAGGGTCTCCCATCCTGATGTCCATCCTCCCAAGATATAGAGATGTTCCAAGCAAAAAGAACATAGAGCTTAGAGTGAAAAGACCTGGGTTCAAATTCCAGCCATCCCTTTAACTTTGAACTTCAGTTTCTTGTATCTAAAATAGGGATGATAAATATTGGAATCTACCTATATGTCTCATGTGACCAATGTGTTTTTATAAATATGATATAAACACTATTTTGTAAGTTGTGAGGTGTGATATAAATGGGAATTACTATTATTTTTTTGTTCTTTTTGAGGGGGAAGGCAGAGCAATTGGGGTTAAGTGACTTGCCCAGGGTCACACAGCTAGTAAGTGTTAAGTATCTGAGGTTGGATTCGAACTCAGGTTGTCTTGACTCCAGGACCACCGCTCTATTCACTGAGCCACCTTGCTGCCACAGGAATTACTATTATTATCGTAAATATCTGGACATGTCAATTCACAGTAATCTGTTCTACTTTCAAATGGCAGGAACTCCAATTTCTGACTCATGTATTCCTACCCCAATGTATCTTTCCCTCTCTCCCCATCATTTTTTTCTTTTGCTTGTAACAACCACGTGTCAGGTTGGAGAGGTTTCATCTTCTAGGTCTTTAATGGGTACATTTTATGAAGTATGTTCCAAGTTATAGTGTTTTCCTCACAATTATCCTATTAGGAACATGGTGCAAATGATGTTGCCACCATATTATGAGACTGTTTTTATTATAAATACAGATATACTCAAAATATAAATTAGTATTTATTGGTGTTATTTTTTTTTAAGTCACAGCGGAGTCATTTTCACATAGCAGACTCCTCTACTCAGTTAAAACTATTAATGGATTCGCACACAACTCTGCACAACCTAGTACATAAAATGAAGCATGCCTGTAAGTGCTACAGGCAGTGGTTCCCAATCTTCCTAATGCAGCGACCCTTTAATACTCATAGGTGGGCATATCTGCATGCGGGCGGACCCACTTGGAGAAGGAGAGAGAAGCGGTGTCTCGGTTCCCAAGATCATCAGAAATATGTGTTTTCTGATGGTCTTAGGCGACCCTTGTGACCCCTGTGAAAGGGTCATGACCCTGAAAGGGGTCGTGACCCACAGGTTGAGAACTGCTGCAAGGGAAGCAGAACAAAATATAAAAGAAATATTACAATTCTGTTTCCATTGAGGAATTCCTTTCAAAAAAACCATACTTTTCAAGGTGAAAAAGAGCATGTTAACACACAGTCTCCTAGCTGATACTGCAGTGGCCCTGGTCTCCCCTCCTCAGTGTTTGTGTGCTAAAGTAAGGACATCACAAGGTTTACAGAGCTCTGTCTTCACTACAAGTCTATTGAGTTAAGTTGTTGTTTAGTCATTTCAGTCATGTCTGACTCTCTGTGACCCCTTTTGGGGTTTTCTTGGCAAAGATACTGGAGTGGTTTGCCATTCCTTCTCCAGCTCATTTTACAGATGAGGAAACTGAGGCAAAGAGAGTTAAGTGACTTGCCCAGGAGTCACACATACAGCTAGTAAGTGTCTGAGGCTGGATTTCAACTCAAGTCTTCCTTACTCGAGGCTGGGTGCCCTATCCACCGTACCACCTCACTGCCCATTGGGTTCGGTAGTATGACTGCTATCATTCCCACTTTACAAATGGCTCAGGAAGAACACAAGATTATAGACCTGGTGCTGCAGGGAAACTATGAGGTCAATGAGGCCAACTCCTCCTTTTACAAACGAAGCCCAGAGAAGTTAAGTTATCCAACTGAAATTCAGACCCGGGTCTTCTCAGTACAAATACAGTGCCCTTTCCATGACAACAATCCTCTATGTTAAGCTTTGACTCCTCCCCTTTCTCACCCCCCAAGCGAAGGGCAGAAATCACAGGGTTTATGACTGTTGTCATCATAAAACTCTTACCTAATACTCTGGGGGAGGAAACCCTGAGATCTGACCAAGGAAGAAAATTGCCCGCAGATTTCCCCACATTCAGCTCAGCTCTACCCATGTTATCTAGTCTGTTGGTCGAGCTAGGGCTTTTAGAATTGTTCATCCCAACTAGAGTGCGGGCAAGGTGAAGGAAAATCTGTAGGACATTCTAGGAAATTGTCCCTACGCATTTTAAGGTCAAGGAATTGGAAGGGAAGGGTGGTGATGAATGGGGGCTTGCTATTACATGCTCGACAACCTGTTCCCCAAAAAGCCTAACAAACTTTTAAGTTTCATTTGCGTTATTAACATTTTCTCCACCATTTTCTTAAGTCTAGGCTATCAAAAAAACTATACATCAAGTCCTGATTTGCATAGCCTTTTGCCAGTTTGGCGAGGTGTAAGTTCTCACACTAAAAATCTAACAATGGCTCTTAAGAGCTTGTTGAAGCTGGCTCCTGTATACCTCTGGGATGTTAGAGCCTGTCAGAGCTCGAACTTGTTACCCACTGAAACCCTTGTTGCCTTAGGAGTTCAGACATGAGTTGCTCAACCCTGTGGTTTGAGATCATTGGTTAGTCACGGCATTGTTTAGCCTTACATGGGAATGGATATGTGAGGTAGAAATAATAAACCTCACTGACCTCGTCCTTACAAAATAATTCCTTCCCCTTCTTATTCCTTTATGCAAAGCCCTGAAGAAGAAGGGGGGAAAAAAATGAATCTCCTAATTGGGATTAGTCCTTTTAAATCCATATTCTGCTGTAATCAGAAGTTGTCTTGCCACAGGTATCATGTGGGTTGCTATCACAAAGCAAACATGGCCCAATCAGGATAGAAGAAGGACAACATTGCCTTTAAAAGCTCTTAAATGCTGTTATATTTTTAAAACCACTTACTGAAGAGGTGAGCTCTTTTCTACTCCTCCTTCCCCAGAAGCACAGCCATTAAGGTTACCTGGAAACCTATTCAGGAAACATGTGACAAACAGTAGCCATGCAATAGAAACATCTGGATGTGTCATCTAATAGGAGATTCTATCAACAAAGTCATTTTTGACTGGTGGTGCAATGGGCAATCTTAATTAATTAGCTCAGTATCTGGAAGCATGGGCTCCTTCGCACATGTACTCCCTTATGTGCTTCTATTTCATGTTCACCCTCAGACTCTGGCTCACAGGGCATTTGGTTCATGGAGCTTGGAAATGAATGACACAAGTAGCTGGAACAGATTAAAGAAAATAAACACCCATCACAGATTTAGAGCTAGAAAGGACCTGAAAGGCCATCAGGTCCAATGCCTTCCTTTTTAAAAAGCCCTTTTTATTAAAAGTTTTGAGTTCCAAATTCTATGCCTCCCTCCTTCCTCCCTTCCCCCTCCAAGACCATAAACAATCAGATATAAGTCATACATGTGCCATCACGTAAAACATTTCCATTAGTCATTTTGTATACGACTTGAATAAAAGTAAAAACAGGAAAGAAATGAAAAACAGCAGGGCTTCAGTCTGTGGTCCAGCAACCCCAGTTCTTTCTCCGGAGGCAGAGAGCACGCTTCATTGCTAGTCCTTTGGGATCGTCTTGGATCCCAATGTCCCCATTTTAAAGACGAGGAAACCAAGGCAGACAAGTTTAGTGACATGTCTAGGGTCACACAGCTAAGGAGTTTCTGAGAAAAGATTTGAACTCAGCTCTTCGGGCCTACAAGTACGGCACTCTAACTAGGGAACCCAAGCTGCCAAATCAAGAATGAGGCAAAGAGCAGAACAGAGATAGAAAAGCTCCTAAGATCTGATCCATGTTCTTGGGGAGCTTACAGCCTATTGTGGGGGACAAAGCAAGCTCAAGTACAGTGAGCCCCTCCAGAACAACAGAAACAAAATGTGGGCTGGTTCAAAACAATCTGTCGTGAATTTAATACACGAGTGTTGAGGAGGGAAACGGAAGAAGGAAATGGTCAGTGAGGGGTGCAGAGCAAGTTCTTAGAGGAGGTGGATTTGGAATCCATTTTTCAAAGATAGAATGGATAGAAAAGGGTTGGATAGAGAGGAAAGAATTTGTATGTATGTGTGTGTGTGTGTGTGTGTGTGTGTATGTGCACTCCAGCGTGAGGAATATAAGAAGTGTTTGTGAAATCTTTGTGGCAGTATTTTCCCCTAATATGTTAAATAGTTTTAACAAATATTTTATTTATTTCTTATGTATGTGTATGTATATAAACACATATATATGAATCATGTTATTATTAAAATATTATTGGGCTAGGCTATTATAGGAAGCTAGGTGGTGTAATAGATAGAGCACCCAGCTGAAGGTCAGGGTAGACCTGAGTTCAAATCCAGCCTCAGAGACAGCCTACCTGTGTGACCCTGGGCAAGTCATTTAACCTCTGCCTCAGTTTCCCCATCTGTAAAATCTACCTCCCAGAGTCATTGTGATGATCAAATGAGATGATGATTATACTGCACTTGGCAGAGAGCCTGGCACATAGGAATAACAGTAAGCTATTCTTCTTCTCCTTCTTTTTCTTATTATTATCTGTAAAATGGGGATAATAGGAAAAGAGCCTACCTCCCAGGGCTGCTTCCAGTGAGGATCAGATGAGACAATAATTGTACAGAGCTTAACACACTGCCTACCACATAGTGAGTGTCATATACATGTTAGCTCTTATTATTCTTGTTATAACTTAGTCAAATAAATAGTTAATTTATTTATTTAAATCTACTAATTAATTTATAATGGGCAAATTATTTTATTAAGTTAATGGAAGTTTATTAAGTTAGGGGGAATTGCCAACTCTGCCCTTACAACCCTAACTACAGAATTTGGAGAGACACCCCGGCTTATGTATTTCATTAAACTTCATCAAAGCTGCTCCCAAATGTGTATTTCAGATCCAACCACCACCCCACCTACTTCCAGATGAGGTGATAAGGCCTGTAATTGCAGCAAAGGAACAGAGTCATGAGTCAGCTGTTCCACCGTGTCTTGGCCCTGGTGCCAGCCTTGGCCATGGGTGCCTGCCTTGGCCACCGTGCCTGCAGAGCTGATGCTCTGGGTCAGAAATGCATCTCGACTTTAAAAGTCAGCAAGAAGGCCATAAGGATGTGCATTATGTGGTCCTCAGAGGTTTTCTTAGGAAGATTTGCTTCCTCCTTTATCTTTTCCCATCTTCTTTTTCTTTCCCTCTTTTCAGTTCATCTTTACAAATAGCTCTCTGATCCAAGCTCCTCTTCTCCAACTAGTCTATGAATAGAGTCATGAAGACTCAGTAGAACCTGAGGCCAAAAAAAAAAAAAAAAGAATACCTTGGATTTGAATAGCATCTTCCAGTTTACAATCCCCTTTATCAATTTGATCCTCACAACAACCCTGGGAGATAGACCAGACAGCTATTTTAGAGACCACAGGAACAAAAGCCAGAAAGGACTTCAGAAAGGCCATCTGATCCAACTCCCTCAGTTTTTAAGGGGATTGAAGCCCACAAAATTAAGTGATTTGACCAAAATCACACAGGCTATCAGCATCAGAAACAGAATTTGTGGGGTGGCTATGTGGTGCAGTGAACAGAGCACCAACCCTGGAGTCAGGAGGATCTGAGCTCAAATCTGGCCTCAGACACTTAACACTTACTAGCTGTGTGACCTTGGGCAAGTCACTTAACTCCAACTGCCCTGCCTTCCCCCTCCAAAAAGCAAAAAAAAATTTTTTAAAGGAACAGAATTTGAACTCAGAGTCTCTTAACCCAATGACCTCTTTTCCCTGAATTACACTGCCCTCTAAGAACAATTTAGGTTAAGAGCAGCTGGTCACACAACTTAAGGGGAAAGGTGGGGGGTGGGGAGGGTGGAAAGCTGGATTTTGAGCTCAAGTCACCCGACTCCAAGGTTGCTTTCCCATTCTGTATTCCATTCCATTCTCCATGAAAGTCTCAGGAATTTCCATTCTGTTCTAATTCCACACACCAGTCATTACTACTGTCCGTGGCATCTGAAAAGCAGCATGAGTCAGCTAAACATGGATACAAATACTTAGGCAACCAGGGTGAATTATACACCAAAAATACAGACAGGAAGTTTCTCTTGTGCAAAAACACTTCAGGAACGGAAGATGAGGAACATTATGAAAGCCCAGGTGACGTTGTTAACCTTGTTGTCTACCACATTCCACACTTAAAATAGATAAAACTGGAGCTGAACAGAAAATAGTGAGCTTCTCACAGGGAAGGAAATATAATGAAATCCTTGACTGTATACTTTCTTCCTCTTACTGCGCTCTGCTGCCAAATCATCCCTCTTTCCTTCTTTTCCAATTCGACTTTGATATCAATACTCTCTAAGACAATGTCTGGATTTTCTTATAACTGACCCCTGGAAACAAAACTTTCTACCACATAGAATAATGTTGTTGTTCAGTCACTTCCATTATGCCTGATTCTTCACGACCCCATTTGGGGTTTTCTTGGCAAAGATACTGGAATGATTTGCCATTTCCTTCTCCAGATCATTTTTACAGGTGAGGAAACTAAGGCAAACAGGATTAAGGCCTTGGCTATTAAATGTCTGAGGTCAAATTTGAACTCCGGTCTTCCTGACCCAAGACCTAGGACTCTATCCACTATGCCACCTAGCTGCTCAAGGAGAGTGGTAGGTATATTGAAAAGCAGAAATGGGGATTCTAGATTTGTTTCCCTTCTCTGACCCTGAATCAGGCACTAAACTTCAATCTTATCATAAATTAAAGGTGTTTGTGGGGGGGAAACATTAAAAATCCCACTGACCTTTTCCTCACCTCACTAATTATCATCAGGATAAATCATATGACCTCTGGGAAACACTGCAAGATCTTTGAGGAAATTTTGTGTTGTGATAGAGAGAGCACAGAATTGGAGGTCATAAAATCCTGGCTCCAAATTACCAATATTAACTTTAAGGAATTAATTTAACCTTTTTGAATGTTTGCCAGTCTGTAAAATGGGGCTAATAATTCTTACTCATCTACCACTTTTTTTCATAATTTCCTTTTCTTTTAATTAAAGAATTTGTTTTCTTTGTCTCTACCAGAATGTTATATTCTGTAATATGTTTTTAAAAATCCCAATCTGCAATTCATTATTGTAATTTATTTTAGTGGTCAGCTAAGTTATGCAGTGGATAGAGTGCTGAGCCTAGAGTCAGGAAGGCTCCTCTTCCTAAATTCAAATCCAGCCTAAGATACTTCCTAGTTGTGTGACCCTGGGCAAGTCACTTAACCCTGTTTGCTCATCTGTAAAATGAGCTAGATAATGAAATGGCAAGCTGTTTCAGTATTTTTGCCAAGAAAACCCCAACATGGGGTCACAGAGAGTTGGACACAACTGAAAGACAATAGTCATTTATTTAAGAGTGTTCTGAAACTTCTCTCATTTTATTTTTCCAAAAATAATTTCAGGGGATAAAAAGTTCTTGTGGAAATAAACTTAAATCTGTTTTTTAAATCACACCATTATATAACACTTGGATAAAACTGGATTAACACAATTTCTCACCTGTTTAAGTACCAAGCATGTTTCCCTCCCAAGCAAAACTCTTACATGGAAACCAAGCTAGAGATAGCATATCCCTGAGGCAGCTCATTCCTAATTTACAGATTCAGGAAGGTGGGGCAAAGGAGGAGCAGCAGGTCTGAACCTGTGATTTTTTTTTTTTTAGTGTCATTCAAGAAAGAACTCCTGCTGTGAAAAGTCTAACTGCGTAGATCAGCAACTTTTCTATAATTTTAAGTCTTAAGGAGTTGCCCAAGGACAATGAACCTAGACTATGGTCACACA
Organism: Pseudochirops corinnae; assembly: GCA_028646515.1. Classification (NCBI taxonomy): domain Eukaryota; kingdom Metazoa; phylum Chordata; class Mammalia; order Diprotodontia; family Pseudocheiridae; genus Pseudochirops; species Pseudochirops corinnae. The sequence continues at coordinate 23,603,760 of CM053587.1, read as the reverse complement.
AGTAGCATGTGAAAGAGATAAAACTTGAATTCAGGTCTTCTTGACACCAAGACCTGGCCTTCTAGCCACTACACAGGGATGGGGAGCCTGTACTACACCATTGACATAAGTGTTGTTTTTGCATTTGTTTTTTTGAGGCAATCGAGGTTAAGTGATTTGTCTAGGGTCACACAGATAATAAGTATCTGAGGCTGGATTTGAACTCAGTTCCTCCTGGCTCTAGGGCCAGGGCTCTGTCCACTGGCATCTAGCTGCCCCAAAAGTGTTTTCAAAAGTATATAGGTGGGGTGGTTAGGTGGTGCAGTGAAGAGAGCACCGGCCCTGGAGTCAGGAGGACCTGAGTTTAAATCCGGCCTAAAGACACTTCACACACACACACACACACACACACACACACACACACACACACACACACACACACAAACTAGCCATGTGACCTTGGGCAAGTCACTTAACCCCAATTGCCCTACCTTCCCCCTCCAAAAAAAAAAAAAGCAAAATTATATAGTATGACTTCAGTTAAGATAGTCACACAAAAGGTTACAAATGAGCCCAGGGCTCTTCTGTAGGAGACTAAAGCAGTATCTTCCTTAAAGTCAGTACTAACCCACATAGTACACTATACTAAACAATGACCATAAAATACCAAGTAAAAGATCCATTAAACTCCTCCAGTCAGCCCATATCTACACAGAAAGACAACCAGAAGTTGTAGGTGCTAAAAGTAGAGGCTCTTGCCAGAAAAGTCATCAAGAACACAGGTAAACCAAGCTGACTGGCAATCTTTAAAAGAAAAAAAGCCTCCACAGTACCCTAACCAGGGAAGGGATGAGGGCATGGAAGCTTACAGTAGTCGACTAATAGGGAAAGCTCCAGAGAGGCGAGAAGCTGGTGATAGCACCCTGACTGCAAATTTCCTAGAAGGATGGAAGATGTAGCATTCCAACAAAGGACAGGAGCAGGAGGGCAGAAGATAATTCCAATCAGGAACACTGAAGGAGGACAAGAAAAGCAGAGAGCTCTGACCAAGGACACCAAAATCTGTCAGTAGTCTAAGCACAGATATACCAGAGGAGGTGAAAGCCAGCATCAAGAGTCCAGAAAATAGCTATTATGAACAAATTGGAACTTACTATCCCTTTCAAGACTTTGGAAAAGGATGGAATCCATCCTCGGCACAAAGTCCCAAATCAAGAACTGAAGCTATAGATATAAGTAATCAGGAGACACAAAATCCTATGAAGAAATATGAGTCAAGTGATTCTGAAGAGATAAACCCAGAAAAAGAGAGTAGGTCCATGAGAACTAAAAGCAGAGCCTTGGGGGATAAAGTGGCTTACTCATAATAACATAAGACTATGTAAAAGAAATGAAACAAGAGAACTTAGGAGGAAAGAATTAGAAGGGGAATAAATCATTTATAATAAAAGGTAAGAAATTTTGCCTAAGTAGAAAACTCTCTGAAAATTAGAATGGAGCAAAAAGAACACAATGACTTCATGAGGCAACAAGAGATATTAGAACAAACTCAAAAGATTGAGGAAAAAAAATAAGACTATGTAAGGTATCTACTACCAGAAACAATTCACCTAAAAAACAGGTCAAGGAAAAATAATTTATTATTCATCTTGACATCTGTCTAATGTTAATTAATTCCTTCCCTTTTTCTACTTTTTTTGATGAAGAGGTTTGTGGGAGAACAAAAGAGAAAACAGTATTAAAAGGATATGATGGAGAAAATGAACAATTAGCCACATTGCCCATAAATGTAAATGAATGGACTGGCCCATAAAATAGAAGAGGATAGCAGACCTGATTAGAAAGCAGAATCCATCAATATGTTGCTTATAGGTTTACACTTGAAACAAAAAGAGTTAAGATGAGAGACTGGAATAAAATTTTATTGTGCTTTGTGAAATCAAATGAGCAAGGTTAGATTTTTTTTAATTTCAGATAATGCAACAGTAAAAATAGACAAGATAAAAAGAAATAAATAGAAAAAGTACATTATGAAATAATAGCAATTTTTGACATTTGTACATTCAATGGTATAGCTTCTAAGTATTTAAAGGAAAAATTTAATCAAATTATAGGGAAAATCTATACTAAAATTATAAAGTTGGGGACCTCCTTTCACACCTACAAAGATTTAATTAAAAATAAATGAGAAGGAAGTTAAAAACTGTATGTAATTTTAGAAATATTAAATACAATAGCTTTTTGGTGATTGTTTAATGGAACTAGAAAGCAATATAGGAATTCCTCAGGTTAGCATAGCACCATTATGAAAACTGACAATGTGCTAGGACATAAAAGCTACAATATTAATTACAGAAAAGAAGAAATGTTAAATGAAAAAAGTAGTTAATCAAAAATTTTTGAAGAAAGCATTCAAACTGAATTGAAGAATAAATAATGTCATATTAACCTAGAGCTTGAAACACCCAAAGATCCCAGCTATTGAGCCAAAACCTCACTACTTGAAAAAAATTGCTGTGAAAACTGGAAAGTAATCTGGAAGAAATTAAGTAGAGACTATCATCTCATACTGTTTACCTAAGCTCCAAATCAGAGCATGATTTAGACAGAAAGGTTTATATCATAAGCAAATTAGTGGAATACGGAAAAAAAAATTACTGGAGAGGGGAGAGTTCATGACAAAAAAGAGATAGAGAGGTTCACTGGAAAAAAAATGGATAATTCTGATTACATAAAATTAAAAGGTTTTGCACAAACAAAACTAAGCCAAAATTAGAAGAAAAGTAGGGAATGAGAGAGAAAATCTCTGCAACAAGTTTCTCTGACAAAGGTCTAATTTCTCAAATACATAGAGAATTGAGCCAAATTTATAAGAATAAGAGTGATTATATAATTAATAAATGATCAAGGGATAAGAACAGGTAGTTTTCAGAGGAAGACATAAACGCCATCAAAAATGCTCTAAATCACTAATAATTTGAAAAAATGGAAATTAAAATGATTCAGGTACCTCCTCACTTCCATGAGATTAGCTAAGATGATAGGAGAAGAAAATTATGAATACTGAAGGACATGTGGGAAAATGGATACATTAATGCATTGTTGGTGGAGCTATGAACTAGACCAGCCATTCTGGAGAGCAATTTGGAGCTATGCCAAAAATCTATTAAACTGTGCCTACCCTTTAACACAACAATACCATTACAAGGCCTATAGCCCAAAGAGATCAAGGAAAAAGGGAAAGGACCCACATGCATAAAAACATCACCTTTTTGTAGTGACAAAGAATTAGACACTGAGGGGATGCCCATTAGTTGGGGAATGACTAAACAAATTATGGTATCTAAATGTGCTGAAATACTTTTGTACCATAAGAAATGTTGAAGGAATGATTTCAGAAAAAAAACTGGAAAACTTAAATTAACTGATGCAGAGTAAGATGAAGAGAACTAGAAGAACAATTTACAGAGTAATAGCAATATTGTAAAGGTAGTCAACTGTGAAAGACAGCTGTCCTAAGTCTGATCAATGCAATGATGCATTGCAGTTCCAAGGCATTCATGATGAAAAATGCTATCCATCTCCAGACAGAGAATTTATGAACTCAAAGTACAGATTAAGAATGGCAAAGCCAAGATGGAGAAAAGCCAGGAAGTTGCCTGAGCATTCCCCAGTTACCTCAGAAACAATGTTAAATCAAGCCTCTAAACTGATTCTGGAGTGACAGAACCCACAAAAAGATGGAGTGAAATAATCTTCCAGCTTAAGTTAAAGGACTGCAGGAAAAGTCTGTCTTACTTGGGTAAAAGGAGAGCAGAGTCCAGCACAGGTAGTGTCCAGGGAAGCCAGCAGGAGGCTCTTAGCCACAGCACAGATCAGTACTGACACTCAGTAGGCCAGTAGTACAGCAGACCAGCTGTGAGGCCTCCAGCTCCAGCACAGCAGGAAAACTGCCGGCTCCAGAACCCAGGGCACAACAGGCACTTCTAAGCTGGCCCACCCCCCAGAACAGTGGACAAAATGCCAGCCCCAGAGGCCCTTGAGCAGAAAGCCAGTGACCAGGTCCCTGGTCCCAGTGCAAGAAGCTTGGGACAATGCCCCCTGTACTCCAAGAAAATAGCTCAACTTTTTAAAATGAGCAAAAAACAAAAAAGAGCCCTGACCATGGAAAGCTACTGTGACAGGAAAGATCCAAACACAAACTCAGAAGAGGACAGTAACGTCAAAATGTCTGCATGTGAAGACTCAAAGAAGATTATGAATTGGTCTCAACCCGACAAAGTCTTCTTGGAAGAACTCAAAAAGGATCTGAAAAATCAAATAAGAGATAGAAGAAAAATTGGGAAAAGAAATGATAGTTGTGTGAGAGAATTATGAAAAAAGAGTCAACAGTTTGAAAAAGAAAGCACAAAAATTGACTAAAGAAAACAATTCCTATAGAATTGTCTATAGTTATATAAAAATCCTCTAAATCACTATTGATTAGAGAAATGCAAAGTAAAACAGCAAAGTAAAACAAGCAAAAGTAAACAAAGTAAAACAACATCACAACTATCAGATTGGCTAACATGACAAAACAGGAAAATGATAAATGTTGGAGAAGATAGGCGAAAATTGGAACACGAATGCATTTTTGGTAAAGATATGAACTGATCCAACCATTCTGAAGAACAATTCAGAATTATGCCCAAGAAGCTAAAAAATTGTGCATACCCTTTCATTCAGCAATACGCCTACTTGGTCTGTATCCCAAAAAGATCATAAAAAAAGGGGAAAGGATCCACATGTACAAAAATATTTATAGCAGCCCTTTTTGTGGTGGCAAAGAACTGGACATTGAGTATATGGTCACCAACTGGGGAATGGCTGAACAAGTGGTATATGAATGTAATGGAATCCTATTGTTCTCTAAAAAACAATAAGCAAGTGAATTTCAGAAAAATCTAAAAAGATGGACATGAACTGATGCTGAATGAAGTGAGTAGAACCAGGAGAACATTGTAAACAGTAACAGCAACATTGTACAATGACCGACTTTGGTAGACTTAGCTCTTCTCAGCAATACCATGATCTAAGACAATTCTAAAGATTCATCATGGAAAATGCTATCCACATCCAAAGAAAGAACTGTGGAGTCTGAATGCAGATTGAATCATCCTATTTTCCCTTTTTTTCTCCTTTCTTGTGATTTTTCCCTTTTGCTCTGATTCTTCTTTCACAACACGACTAATATCGAAATATGTTTAGTAGGATTATACACGTATAACCTATATCAGATTGCATGCTGTCTTGGGGAAGGGGAATGGGAAGAAGGGAGAATGGACAGGAGGGAGGGAGAAACATTTAGAATCCAAAATCTTATAAAAAATCAATGTTGAAAACTAAAAATAAATAAATAAATAAGTTTTTAAAATTTTTGAATTAAAAAATTTCACTGAAGAAAATAACTCCTAGGGGGCAGAGCTAGGTGGCACATTGAATAGAGCACTGGCCCTGGAGTCAGGAGGACCTGAGTTCAAATCCAGGCCTCAGACACTTAACATTTACTAGCCATGTGACCTTGGGCCAGTCACTTAACCTGAATTGCCCTGCCCTCTCCCCTCCAAAAAGCAAAAAAATTTTAAAATTTTTTTAAAAAGAAAATAACTCCTTTAAAAGTAGAATTGGCTAAATGGAAAAGGAAGTACAAAAGCTAACTGAAGAAAATAATTACTTAAAAATTAGAATTGGGAAAGAATTTTTATAATCAATGTCTCTGATAAAGGCCTCATTTCTAAAATATACAGAAAACTGAATCAAATTCATAAGGATACCAGTCATTCCCCATTTAATAAATGGTCAAAGAATATGAACAGGAAGTTTTCAAAGGAAGAAAGTAAAGATATAAGTATATGAAAAAATGCTCTAAATCACTATTGATTAGAGCAGTGGTTCTCAACCTTCCTAATGCCACGACCTTTTAATACAGTTTCTCATGTTGTGGTGACCCCCAACCATAAAATTATTTTTGTTGCTACTTTGTAACTATAATTTTGCTACTTATATGAATCATAATGTAAATATCTGATATGCAGGATGCATTTTCATTGTTACAAATTGAACATAACCCACAGGTTGAGAACTGCTGGATTAGAGAAATGAAAATCAAAATAACTCTGAGGTACCACATCTCACTGGTCAGATGGGCTAAGATGACAAAACAGAAAAATGATAAATAGTGGAGAGGCTGTGGAAACATTGGAACACTAATGTATTGTTGGTGGAGTGTGAAGTGATCCAATCATTCTGGAGAGTAAATTGGAACTATGCCCAAAGGGTTATAAAAAAGTGCATACCCTTTGACCTAGCAATACCACTTCTAGGGCTGTATCCCAAAGAGATCACACAAGTGGGAAAAGGACCCATATGTACAAAAATATTTATAGCAGCTCTTTTTGTGGTGGCAAAGAACTGGAAATCAAGGGGATGCCCATAAATTGGGGAATAGCTAAACAAGTTGTGGTATATGAATGTAATGGAATACTAATGTGCTATAAGAAATGGAGCAGACAGACTTCATAATAACCTGGAGAGACTTATATTAATGGATTCTGAGTAAGGAGAGCAGAATCAGGAGAACTTTGTACACATTACAGACACATCGTATCTGTGATGACTAACTTTGATATACTGGGCTCCTCTCAGTAATGCAAGGTTATAAGACAACTGCAAAAGACTCATGATGGAGAAAGATGTCTACGTTCAGAGAAAGAACTACAGAGTCTGAATGCAGATTGAAGCAAACTACTTGCTCTTTCTCTTTTGTGTTTTGTTTTATTTTGTTCCTTCTTTCTCGTTGTTCATTCCATTGATTATAATTCTTCTTTACAACTTGACTGATGTGTAATGAGAAGGTATTTGTAGAACCTATACTGGATAGTATGTTGCCATGGGGACATGGCAACATGGGGGACATGGCAACATGGGGGAGGGGGAGGAGAAGAAGGGGGAAAAAATTTGGAACTCAAGGGATTGTGGAATTGAATGTTGTAAACTAAAAGTAAAGAAACAAATTTTTAAAAAATTAGAATTGGGCAAGTAGAAGCTAATGATTCTGAGATACCAACTATCAGTCAAATAAAATCAAAAGAATGAAAAAAAGAGAAGAAAATGTAAAATACCTCATTGGAAAAACAAATGACCTGGAAAATAGATTGAGTAGAGATAAATTAAGAATTATTGGACTGCCTGAAAGCCATGATCAAAAAAGAGCCCTGGACAGTATCTTTCAAGAAATTATCAAGGAAAACTTCCCTGTTATCCTAGAATCAGAGGGTAAATAGTCATTGAAAGGATCCACTGATCACCTCTTGAAAGAAATCCCAAAATGAAAACTCCAAAGAATATTGTAGCAAAATTCCAAAATTTTCAAATCAAAGAGAAAATACTGCAAACAGCCAGAAAGAAACAATTCAAATATCAAAAAACCACAGTCAGGATTACACAGGAGTTAGAAGTTTTTACATTTAAAGATTGAGGGGCTTGGAATATGATATTCTGGAAGGCAAAGGAGCCTTGGATTACAAACAGAATCAACTACCCAGCAAAACTGAGCATAATCTTCCAGGGTAAAAGATGAATATTTAATGAAAGAGAGGACTTTCAAACTTTCCTGATGAAAAAGCCAGAGTTGAACAGAAAATTTTATCTCCAAATACAAGACTTAAGACAAGCATTAAAATGTAAACAGTAAAGAAAAGGTAAACAGGAAAGTTAAACTTTTTACATCCCAACATGGGAAGATGATACTTGTAACTCTGTAAGAATTGTATCTCTATTAGGGCAGTTAGAAAGGGTATAAGTTGAGTATACCATATTTTACCACATAATCGTTGTGCCCTGATTTTTCAGTCCAAAAATAGGTTTATAAGCTTTCATCATGCAATCATTGTATGGCATAATTGTGTTCCTCGCACTGCTTAAAAGCTAAACAGAGTAGCAATGTATTTACCAGTAACACTGTTGTGGTGGGGGCTCTGCCCACCCAAAAACTGTTGTGGTCTCATGACCTGTTGTGGTGGAACTATCTCAAAAACTTCAGAGTCTGACCACCTCTAATCCAAGTACAGGCATTTATTGAGATTGATGCCTCTCATTAAGCAGGCTAAGTTCCAAGAGGAACTAACAATTTCAGAGAAAGCAAGATGGACTTTTCTAGGGTAAAGATGCTGATTACACAATCAAAATTTGCATAGAATAGAGGAATATGATTAATATTAAAAAGGCAGGAGGAGTTTGTTAAGAGATTAGGTAATGGAGGAGGGGTCCCGTCTATGGCTTGGTGGTTAAACATTCTGGTCATGCTATTCTCCAAATGGCTAGCTATTGTGGTTCTGTCTTGGGCTAAATGGATGATTTGATTGTGATTGAATACAAGAACACACCCATTCAAATATGTGAAATGAGTCTGGGGGCAGTTGCTAGGTAGAGGCAGTAGCTGGGTTCTTATCACATGGACATGCCTGCTGTTCTGTGAGAACTATGAGTTCATGGACACACCTATTCTAGTGAGCAATGAGGCACATATGAAAAAGTTAGGATATTGCCTGGGTTGGGGGTATGTAGGTAGGTACAGTGGGCCTACTATTTAGTGGGGCCTAAAAGGAAGTTAGAACATTGGGGCTGGGGTCAGCTTTAATAGGATTACATCAACATATGGATAGCATTTATCTCTTAACACATTGTGAGTCAAGAACCTGAAATTCTCAGCTCACCTCATTGTCTAGGTGTAAACAAATCAGTTAAAGACCCCTGGCACTATTTCTACAATGAGAGGATGATGAGCAGTGATCACCAATTGATACCCACTGGAACCTGGAACTCAGAACTCATATGCATGTGGGTAATTAAGAACTGGGACCTTTTATCACACAAAACAATCATCAAATGTTTCAAAAAGATGGGAATTTCAAATGCACTATTTCTGAAGATGGCATACTGTGGCAGAGCAAAAATAAAGTAAACACAGCTGATATTAGTGGTGCTGAAGACTGCATCAGATAACAAAAGCAATGATAGTGATGTAGAATCTTTGGACATAGAAGATTGAATTTTTCAAGTCCATACTTCGAAAGACTATTGTAAATTTTCTCAAATGTCATATTTCAACTAATCTAATGCTAAAGTAAGAGTGAGCCAAATAATAAATCACAGAAACAATAATTTCATCAAAGAGAATAACAATAATGACACAATATACCAAAATTATTGGATGCAGCCAAAGCAGTACTTAGGGGAAATTCCATATTTTAAAATGCTAGAATTTCTGAAAATCAAAGGAGAGATTAATAAAATCAAAAGAAAACTATTGAGCTAATAAATAAAACTAAGAGCTGGTTTTACAAAAAAAAAACAAAAAACAATAAAATAGACAAACCTTTGGTTAATTTGATTTTTAAAAAAGAAGATAACCAAATGACCAGTATCAAAATGAAAAGGGTAAATTCACCACCAATGAAGAGGAAATTAAAACAATAATTTGGAACTATTTTGCTCAACTGTATGCCAATAAATCTGACAGCCTAAGTGAAATGGATTTATATTTACAAAAATACAAATTGCCCAGATTAGGAGAAGAGAAATTAAAATACTTAACCTCATTTTAGTATAGGAAATTGAACAAACCATCAATGAACTCCCTAAGAAAAAAATCTCCAGAGTCAGATGAATTTACAAGTGAATTCTACCAAACATTTAAAGAAAAATTAATTCCAATACTATATAAACTATTTGGAAAAACAGGCAAAGAGTTCTATCAAATTCTTTTTATAATACAAATATAGTGCTGATACCTAAATTAAGAAATCAAAACAGAGAAAGAAAATTATAGACCAATTTCCCTAATGAATATTGATACAAAAATTTTAAATAAAATATTAGCAAAGAGATTACAGCAATTTATCACCAAGATAATGCATTGTGACTAGGTGAGATTTATATCAGAGCTGCAGGGTTGGTTCAATATTAGGAAAACTATTAACATAATTGACCATATCAATAACAAAAGCAACAGAAATTATATAATTATCTTAATAGATGCAGAAGAAACTTTTGACAAATTATAGCACCCATTCCTACTAAAAACACTAGAGAATATAAGAATAAATGGAACTTTCCTTAAAATGATAAGTACTATCTATCTAAAACCATCAGTAAGCATTATCTAAAATAGGGATAAACTAGAAGCCATTCCAATAAGATCAGCAGTGAAACAAGGATCCCATTATCACTACTATTATTCAATATTGTACTAGAAATGTTAACTTTAACAATGAGAGAAGAAAAAGAAATTGAAGGAATTTGACTGGGCAATGAGGAAACAAAACTATCAGTATTTGCAGATAATATGATGGTATACTTACAGAATCTTAGAGAATCAACTGGAAAACTACTTGAAATAATTAACAACTTTAGCAAAGTCACAAGACATAAAATAAACCCACATAAATCAGCAGCATTTCTATATAATACCACCAAAGCCCAAGAGATAGAAAGAGGGCCAGCTAGGTGGCACAGTGAATAGAGCACCAGCCCTGGAGTCAGGAGGACCTGAGTTCAAATTCAGCCTCAGACACTTAACACTAGCCATGTGACCTTAAGCAAGTAACCTCAATTGCCCTACCTTTCCCCCATCAAAAAAGAGAGAGAGAGAGAGAGAGAGAGAGAGAGAGAAATTCCATTTAAAATAACTGTAGACAATATAAAATATTTGGGAGTCTACTTGCCAAGACAAACCCAGGAACTATGTGAACACAATTACGAAATACTTTTCACACAAATTAAGTCAGATCTAATCAATTGGAAAAGTATCAATTGCTCATGGATAGGCTGAGCTAATATAATAAAAATGACAATTCTACCTAAATTAGTTTACTTATTCAGTGCCATGTCAATCAAGCTACCAAAAATTATTTTATAGACCTAGAAAAAATAATAACAAAATTAATCCAGAAGAACGAAAGATTAAGAATATCAAGGGAATTAATGAAAAAATATAAAGGAAGGTGGCCTGGCTTTATGAGATCTAAAACTATGGTGCTGGTTAAGAAACAGAATGATGGATCAGTGGAATATATTAGGTACACAACACAATAGTAAATGACTATAGTAATACACTGTTCAATAAACCCAACAATTCCAACTTCTAGGATAAGAACTTACTATTTGAGAAAAACTGCTGGGAAAACTGGACAATAGTATGGCAGAAACTAGGCATAGAACAACATCTCACACCATATACCAAGATAAGGTCAAAATGGGCACACAATTTAGACATAAAGAGTGACACTATAAGGCAAATTAGGAGAGCAAGGAATAGTTTACCTGTCACATCTGTGGAGAAGAGAAGAATTTATGACCAAATAAGAGATAGAGAACATTAAGAAATGCAAAATGGATAATTTTGATTTCATTATATTTAAAAGGTTTTGCACAAACAAAACCAATGCCACCAAGATTAAAAAGAAACCAGAAAAATGGGAAACAATTTTTACAGCAATTATTTCTGATAAAAACCTTACTTCACAAATATGTAGAAAACTAAGTCAAATTTATAAGAATATAAGTCATTCATTCCCCAACTGATAAATGATCAAAGCATATGAACAAGTAGTTTTCAGATGAAGAAATCAAAGCTATCTATAAGCTTATGAAATAAAAATGTTATAAAAAAAACCTACTGATTAGAGAAATGCAAATTAAAACAACTCTGAGGTACTACCTCACACCTATCAGATGTCCAATGACAGAAAAGGCAAATGATAAATGTTGGAGAAGATGTGGAAAAAATCAGGCACTAATGTATTGTTGGTGAAGTTGTGAACTGATTCAGGCATTCTGGAGAGTAATTTAGAACTATGTCCAAAGAGCAATCAAACTGTATATACCCTTTGATTCAACAATACCACTACTAGGACTATATCCCAAAGATATCATAAAAAAGGGAAAAGGACCTACATTTACAAAAATATTTATAGCAGCTTTTTATGCATTGGCAAAGAATTGGAAATTGAGGGGATGCCTGTCAATTGGTGAATGGTTCAACAAGTTGTGGTATATGAACGTAAAGGAATACTATTGTGGTATAAGAAATGATGAACAGGTAGATTTCAGAAAAACCTGGAGAGACTTACAAGAAATTTCAGGGGTGGGAAAGCTGCAGCCTCAAGGCCACATGTGTGGTCCTTTGACTGAATTCAAACTTTACAGAATAAATCCCTTTAATAAAAGAATTTGTTCTGTAAAACTTGGACTCAGTCAAAAGGCTGCGCCCAAGGCCCCAGAAGGACACATGTAGCCTTCAGGCCACAGGTTCCCCACTCCTGATATGTGAACTGATGCTGAGTGAAGTGAGCAGAACTAGGAGAACATCGTAGACCGTAAGAGAAAGGTTGTGCGATGGTCAGCTATGACTGACTTAGCTCTTTTCAGCAATATAATGATCCAAGACAATTCCAAAAGGCTCATGATGGAAAATGCTATCCATGTCCAGAGAAAGAACTATGGAGTCTGAATGTAAATCAAAGCATACTGTTTTCACTTTTTTGTGTGGTTTTTTTTTTTGGTAGTTTTTCCCTTTTATTCTGTTTCTTCTTTCACAACATGACTAATGTTGAAATAAGTTTACATGATTGCACATGTATAACCTATATCAGATAGCTTACTGTCTTGGAGAGGGAGGATTGAAGAGAAGGAGGAAGAAAAAATTCAGAACTCAAAAATGAATGTTGAAAACTGTCTTTACATTTAATTGGAAAAAATAAAATACTATTTTAAAAAAGAATAAAGAGCTTAGGGACAAAAAAAGTACAGGTTGAGATATATGTATATTTTTCTTTTTCTCTATTTCTTGGTTTTTTTTTCCTTTCTCTGGAACATAACCAATGCAGAAATATCTTTTGCATGACTTCCTACGTGTAATGGGCATTGTGTTTATTGCCTTGTCTTGATAGATGGGAGAGGGCTAGGGGAAGGGGAAGAATTTGGAACTGAAAAGAAAAAAGACATATTTTAACTATTTCAAAACAACCATCTTTGTCAAGGGATTTTGCTATCTTAAAAACGTAAGAGAATACTGGAAATTGAAAATCAATTGCTGAAAGGTAAAATCTTTTGAGGGATTTTCTGTGGATTGGGAAAAATCCAACTGACTGACCTCACAGATGTAAAGCAGTTAGTATGCAAAAGTATTGGAAAACATCAGAATGTCTTTAATTGTCAGAAAACCTTTGAAATTGAAATGCATGGGCTGTGAGACAGGATTGTGACATAGAGGATCACTTAAAACAACAAGCTAGTAAGGTTCTTTAAATCTTTTATAAGTATAAAGAAAAACATTTCAGTTTTTGAAACAATAAATGACAGGAAATCACTGGACCACTGTGAAATCTGAAGGGATCAAAATGTAACTAAATTTGAAGCTTTAAGAAAATAAAATATTCACAAAGGTTATCCTAAGGAGCAATTGTATGCTTTGCTCTCTACTGCTATCTTTAAACTTTCCTGTTTTCTTCTATTCTACATTACTTTATCATTAAAAGATTAATATTGAGCCTTTTGGGGGAAAAAAGACAATAAATAATGTAACCCAAAAGATTGCAAAGAAAAAGCTATAGAAGTAACAGACAATTTCTTGTTTTTTTAAATGGCAGCAATAAGACAATATGTCCCAAGAAGATTTTTATTTATGTAAATAATTTCACCAACGAAAGAAAGAACATATCAATAAATTTGGA
>CM053587.1:23575013-23589909 GCA_028646515.1 Pseudochirops corinnae | reverse complement strand
TATTAAATTAAAAAAGGAAATTATAATGTACAACTAATGATTGGGAACTAATAGTGCCAATTTTCTTGTCAAATTATTGATATCATTTTAATAACATACAAAATGGATATTTACAAAAATATAAAAAATTTCCAGATTAGAAGCATGAGAAATAGATAATTTAAATAATGAAATCTTTAAATAAGTAATTGAACAAGCCATAAATCAACTTCAAGAAGGGACAAACAAGATCAGATGGATTTACATATGAATGCTATCAAAAATTCAACTAATAATTAACTCTAGTATTATACAAATGACAAAAAAATAAAAATAAAGGAAGCTATGAAATTCCTTCTTTGAGACAAGTATAGTCTTGATATCTAAACTAAGGACACAAAAATCAAAGAAAGAAAACTATAGCTCAACATCTCTAATGAATATTGACAGAAAAATAATAGATAAAAACGTTAGCAAAGAGACTCTATAGCAGCATATTAAAAAGATTATATGCTATATTCAAGTTGAATTTACAGCAGTGATGGTTTGTTCAGTATTAGGAAAACTATAAACAGACCGCATTAATAAAAATGATGAAATAACATGATGATTAGTGAAGAAAAATTCTTAATATTCATTTCTGTTTTTTTAAGATGTTAAAACACAGAAATAAATGAATGTTTTAAAATATGATAAGTAGAATCTATCTAAAATCAAGAGTTAGCATTATATGTAAAGGAGAAACATTGGAGTCTTTTTATTAAAATCAGCATAAGGATCAGTTTGTCCATAATTATTGCTAGGACTTGATATTGTTTTCTGAAATACTAGTTCTAGCAACAGGACAAAAGAAATAAATTGAGAGAGTAAGCAGAGGCAAATAGGAAATGATCACTTTTTTGGCAGATTGTGTGATGGTCTGTTTACTTGGAGGTTCAACTAAAAATTAATTGAAACAATCGATAACTTCAACAAGATATAAAATAAAGTTATACAAATCATCAGCCTTCTTAGTTATTAAAAAACCCATAAGAAGACAAATTTGATTCAAAATAACTGTAGAATTTATAAAATATTTGAGAATCTCTTCAATCAAAACAGACACAGAAACTGTATGAAGAAAAAACCCTCTTTACAGTAGGACAAATCTAAACAATTGTACAGCTACTATTACTTATGACTGGACAATGCCAATAATTTTTAAAACAGCAATACTATATAATTTATAATTTATTTATTCAAAGTCACACCAAAGTACTAAAGGGTTATGTTATATCACTAGAAAAAATAATAGCAAAATTAATCTAGCAGAACAAAAGATTAAGAATCTAAAGGGAAATAATTTTTAAGCGGACAATAAAGGGACAGCAATATATTGTAATGTGGCAATAATAAAAGTTAGTTGATACTGTTTAAAAAATAGAAAAGTTGATCAGTGGGAGAGATTAGAAATATAAGATGCAGAAGCAAATGCAGGTAGCACAGTTTTCAATAAACCCAAAGACATCCACTATTGACAAGAGACACACTCTTAGACAAAATTTACTGCAAAAACTGGAAACGGTCCGGCAGAAATCTGGTTTAGACCAGTATTTCAAACCATATACCAGAATATTTTCCAAATAGATACAAAATCTGATATATATATATATATATTATATGCATATAAGATGTATAAAGATAGTTTAATAAATAAATCAAAGAAGTAGAGGAGATCCCTTTTGCAATTATGAATAGGAGAACTCATGACCAAACAAAGAATTAGTTAATCAACCAACCAACAGTTATTTAGCCCCAATATGTGCCAGGCACAATGCTAGTGTCTAGGCTACAAACAGGATGAATAAAATAATCCTTTCTCACAAGGAGCATGTATTCTAGTGGGTAGACAAGAAATGCTTATATAACTATAGGCTAGGGACTCCATTATAATTCCATTGGTATAGGGAACTCCCATGTGAGGAATCTTCTTCTGTAGGTCAGCAGCAACTCTTCAACATACAGTTTTGAGAGTATTGCCTAGAGCCGTGGTTCACAAACTTTTGAGAATTACTCTTTATTCTTTATTCTCTTAAAATTGAGGACCCCCTCAAAGAACTTTTGTTCATGCGGGTTGCCTATAGATATTTGCTGTATTTTAAATTAAAACATTTTAGTATTATTATAAACATTGCTTTGACCTATTTGACCAAAGAGTTTTAGCCTCCCTGAAAAGGTCTAAGGGACATTCGGGATCCCCAGATCACACTTTGAGAACACTGGCCTAGAGCACTGAGAATTTTCATGACTTGCTCAGGGTCATACAACCATTATGTGTCAGGGGTGGAATGTGAACACAGGTCTTCTTGGCCAGTGCAATCCTCTCTGCCATTTGGCTTCTCTCTTAATAAGTAATGAGAATAAATACAAAGTAGTTAACTACAAAACATTTTGAGAGGTACTGATAGAAATGATCACAGGACCTAACTTTAGGACATTTTGACTATGTAGAATTGAAAAGTTTTTGCACAAACAAAAGCAATACAGTCAAAATTACAAGGGATATAGTTAATTGGGAAGAAAACACATTTGTTGCTAACTTCTATAATAAAGGTCTTATATCCAACACTGTGCCTATAGTGTTGTGCTTGCATAATAAAGAAACTTTGGACAATTTAAAATGTCCAAGATCTTTAGGTTTTCAAAGGCTGAATTTCAGAGTGGCCTAAACTATAAGCTCTATTAATTCAATAGAGGAAAGAGACCAGGTGAATAGCTTTGAGGTTCTAGATCAGACAGGTAACCTTTAGCTCAGTGGTTCTCAACCTTCCTAATGCCACTACTCTTTAATACTCATATGTGGGCTTTTCTGCATGTGGGTGGACCCGCCGGAGACAGATAGAGGAGTGGTGTCTCAGTTCCTAAGACCATCGGAAATATGTTTTCCGATGGTCTTAGGCAACCCCTGTGACTCCTGTGAAAGGGTCATTGGACCCCCAAAGGGGTTGCGACCCACAGGTTGAGAACTACTGCTTAGCTCCTGGAGCAGAAAGAGGGATCCATGTTCAGAGGGGAAAGAAGGGTGGGTGTTATTTTGCTGACTCCTGAAATCAAAACCCAAATAAACAAAAGAAACAAAAGACCCTCAATATTCTGATATTTTTGCCATCCCCTGTATAATATCAAGTTATTTTTGGTGGACAGCAGAGTTCTCACAGGCTATATTAAAGAGAGTTAAAAAGTGACAAGGCAGTCATGGCTAGAAATAGGGGTCCAGAGATGGGTTTCTGGGAAGCCTTTCTCCTTTTGAGAAACAAATGAATGGAGGAGGGGTCAGGGGTGAAAAACCATAGGAATGCTATTGGGGAACAAGAATGAAGAGGGTAGAGAATCACTGCTTATAGCCACAGGCATTGGAACTGCCCCCAAGCAAGTGACCTCTGACATATACTAAAGAACTTGACAGCTCTAAATTCTGTTTTCTCTATTCAGACGTCAATAGTTCTCTGCCCTTCCTAGGATGGAACACATACCTTGGAGTCAAGAAGATCTGAGCTTGAATATTGAGTGAGACACTCCTTAGCTGAGTGACCCTGGACACTTCACTTAAGCATTCAATGCCTCAGTTTCCTCATCTGTAAAATAAAGATAGTAATAGCTATCCAGGTTTGTTGTGAGGCTAAAATGAGATGATCTTTGTAAGAGCCCTTCACAAATCTTAGTACCATGTAAATGCTAACTTTTTTTACTGCATTCTTTGGCAGAAGCAAATCCAAGATAATATTTATTTTTTTTACTCAAACTCTCACAAATCCACTTAGCTCCCCTGAATGCCCCAACTGTCATTGCCTCACATCTCTTCTCTCCAGTTTCAAAATTGCCCCATAATCCTTATGATAAGGTCACCACCAAGCCATTCATTCCTCCCAGGTGCAAAAAAAAAAAACAAAAAAACAACCCAGGACAAATCTTAGTAACTCACTCCCACACCCAGTCATCTGCACTTCTCACTCCCACACCCCCCCTCTCTCTTTTTGTTGTCTCTGGTCATCAAACTCCTCCTACATGTTGTCCCTCTGGACTTCCTCCCAAGGCAATATTTTCAAGGTTTCACAGGAATATTTATATCACACAACTTTAAGCACCTGGCTCCCTACCAATTCACGGTGACAGAAACTGCAAATGAAAAACTCCGGTTGAAATTGTTAAGTTACTTTTAAAAAGTTGAAAAGAGTTGGGTTCCTTTCATTGATATAACAATGGTGGGATAAGATATCAAGTATTATTTCTAGGTGAGGGGAACTGTAACAGTGGCCTGGATTTAAAGAAAGTGAATCTGAACCATGGTAAGGTTCCAAAATGAATTCAACATGAGCTTATTGTGCCTATAAAACCCAGGGAACTGAGCGATGTGAACTCTAGCTAGACGTACACAAGCACTTTGTTTTCGACCCACATTGTCATCACATGTTATCGCCATCAATGACATGTGTCTTCATCATCTGCATGTGGCAGTAGCTGCCTTTGACCGCTCACGCCAGCCTCCTGCTAGCTAACTGGCGATCTCGCTAAGGGAATTTTACAGCCAGAATGGGGGTACTCAAGCTCTCTATAGTAGAACGTGGCTACCACCTACTGGAGAATATAGATTACAGCAGTGGCCTGGAATTAGGTGAAGTGGTGGAGAAATATGTTTGTGGGTTGTCTGCTCTGCATTATCCTGAAAGTCAGAACTAAAGGGGTGGAGGGGGGGAAGTACCCACGCTGCAGTAAAGCCAAATTATTCCTCCCGTTGTGTTCACCAGGATCCTACCACCCAGACTCCTGGCTTCCTCCTAGCTGGGCCTCTGAAACGCAGAATTAATTGCATTGTGATTTAGGATTAGCTAAACTATAAAAGGGATGATATGAGGAATCAGAGGAAAATATTTAGAGAACTTTTCAGACTTCATCTCTACCCCTTCACAGCTGAGGTTGATCAGAGACCCTGGTAAAGGTCAGGATCAGGGTGATCCTGTAAGAAAGAAAAAGCTGTTGTAGTTGGCGTACCCTGATCCCAAGGAGAATGTAATCAGCCATTCAGAGGATGGGAAGCCTGGTCCAATTCCCACCATCTTGAATGAGAGCCAGTTGTGAGGCTTGTCGCAAATACAACCACATCTACTCTTCTCCCATCACAGACTCTCATCCCATACCTTCCTTCTGGGCTGGGTCCGAGCCCCTCAGGCAATTAGAACCAAACGTTCCCTGACGCAGGCATCTAGAGCAGCAGCTGTAGAGGTTTATTGATAAAATTGATAAAATTTCTGTCCCCAGCCTGCTCACCCTCTCCCCTTAGAATCTCAGGACTGAGACCAATAACCCTAGAGGGCAAGCTTCCTGCTCTGGGGCAACAGCAAACGAATGACTTTCCTTCTTTTCTTTCTGGGTGAGACCAAGAGAGTTTATCAGAGATTGAAGAGGAATGAATGGGTTGGGATCCTCATTGTAGATCTCAATGCACTGTCTTCCCATCCCTCAACCCATATCTCTTCCAAACTTGCCTCTTCCTATGCATAGCATCGACATCCTTCTAGTCACCTAGGTTCACAACTATGGTACCATCTGCACTGTCATCTTCAACTCCATACTCTCCCTAACCCTATGTATATAATAAGTATAATGATATTAATGGTTGTTCAGGTTTGTTTGTTTTTTTCAGTCATGTCTGAGTCTTTTCATGATCCCAATTTGGGGTTTTCTTGGTAAAGATAAAGAATGGTTCTCACACAGGGTCAGGGAGTTCAGAGAGTCCAGGAACCCCAATAACCAGAGTCCCTGGAAAGCAGTCTGGAATGCATTCACAGGCTCAAGCATTCTCTAAGTCAAGGTGGCAAAGATTTATTGTTACTCTGTACAATGGGCAAGAGTTCTTAGGGAACCTGCAACCTTAGAGAGACACAGTTAAATTTTATATAAGATAATCTATAGTAGAACTTGTGCCAAATATGCTAATTAGGTGAGTCAAGGTGGGATTAGGGAGGAGTTAAGGAGTGATCAGTTCTTAAAGGAACATACACAGGCATATTGCCCAGAATTCACCAGGAAATAGCCTGGAGCAGAGGCTACATGGTGGTGTGGTTTTAGACTTGAAACACCTCTAAGTCAGCTAGAGGTCAGGGCTGACTGAGAAAATTCAGGCAGTCCCTATCAATGTCTTGTTAGACAAGATAGATATTGAGAATAAACTTATATTCCAAGCTAATAAGAGATTCAGGATGTGTATAATGAGCTAGGGAGTATACATATGACTGAGTCTAGGATACACACAATAGGTATGACCCAGTACACAGCTGCTTCAGTCAGTATACTACTCAATTCTCTAGGTGCAGCTGGCCACTGTATCAGGAAGAAAGGTAAGTACTTTGCTAGGGCATGCTGCCCTTGAGCTAGAGAGAAACTGCCTGAGACAGTGTTTTGAGGCTAGAGAGAAATGTGATTTTACAAACTGGGGTTCAAACACAGGCACCCAAACACCCCATCAGTTTGTCATTTCCCTCTCCAGCTCATTTCACAGATAAGGAAACAGAGGTAATGGGGTCACACAGACAGTAAGTGTCTGAAGCTAGGATTCTAACTCAGGAGTATGAGTCTTCCTGTCTCCACGCACAGCACTTTATCCACTGAACCGCCTAGAGGCCCCAATAACATACAATATTGTAATAAATCTTATTTTTTCTTCCTCTACAACATCTCACCTTTATATCCCCTTCTCGTTGTTCACATGGCCACTAGCCTGATTCAAGTTTTCATCACCTTGGCTATTGCGACATCTTCCTTATTACTTTCTCTGATTCAAATCTCTCTCCTCTCCAGAATTTCCTGCCAAAGTGATTTTTCTAAAGTGTAGATTGGCATATACTACTTTCTATTCAACAAACTCTTGTGGCCCCCTATTGACTGAGATCAAATATGGCATCATCTTTATCTCATCTTCTTGAAAATTCTATTTTTACATAAGTTTTGTAATATACAAAATTATTGGGGCAGCTAGGTGGCACAGTGAATAGAGCACTAGTCCTGGAGTCAGGAGGATCTGAATTCAAATCTGGCCTCAGACACTCGACACACTTGCTAGCTATGTGACTTTGGGCAAGTCACTTAACTCCAATTGCCCTGCCCTCCTCCCTCCTCACAAAAAATTACGTATATATGTGTTTATATATATATATATATATATATATATACACACACACAAAATTATTATTACAGTCCTACATTACATTATAAGTACTTAAATACAAACTCTTAGGAGGTAGACAATTTTTTTTTTTACTGATAGTGGTATATAATTTTTTTTTAAACCGTAGAGACCATTGTTCTAGATGTATGTTAGTGTTATAACTGTGAGAGGTAAAAGACTTTATTGATATAGTTGGGGACTTATTAGAAGCTAAAAGTATTTGTTGAAGCTGGAGAAGTGTGAAGGACCAAGATAATGGACAAAAGGCTGTACTAAGGAATCATCGCTTTCAGAGTATGAATCCTGGATTGGTTCAATATAAAAGCAGTAACTGACCACTAAACCTCTTACAATTCAGATCATTTTTCTGACTGTCATCTTCCTGCCAGATGAATGTTTTGTGGACACAGAGAAATCTGATACACAGCACCAAATGAAATGAATTAAACAAGTTTGGAAGTAGGTAAGGGGAGAATAAGTTAAATTCATTCTGTTTTGGAACAAAGTTACCAAATGGGAAGTGGTTGTAACATCTGATGTAAGAATAAGCCAATCCATTCTGACAGGAATTCTCTAAGCATGATTTGGGGATCACTGGTTGTCAATAAAGGTCCTTCACATGGTATGAAAGTTGATCTCAAATACACATGTCTCTACCTTTGCCTATATCTTCGTTTTTAGATATACATTGAAAATATGATATTTAGTACATTCCATATTAGCATATCATCAAAACCATTAAATTCAGTAAAGTATTTCTATCTCCTCTCCCCCAGCCCCTTTTCCTTTCTTCTTTTCTTCCTTCCTTCCCTCCTTCCTTCCCTCTCTCCTGCCTTCTTTCCTTCCTTCCTTCTTTTCTTCCTTTCTTCCATCTTTCCCTCCTTTCTTCCATCCTTCTTTCCTTCCTTCCTTCCTTCCTTCCTTCCTTAATATGTAGGTCCCAAGCATCCTTATGTATAGTGTAGTGACTCACATTTCCATTCGAGCTTGACATCACTGTTCTAGAGTACTTCTGGAACCCTAAGAAAAGATATGACTGCTTGACTCTGGGATTATACTGACACTTCCTCCCCTTTCTTTTTCTTTTTGCATTGGCAAATTCTAATAGATAAGAGATAGAACACTTTGGTCTTTTGCCTTGATGAAAACTTCCTCATTCTGAATCAAATTGAGGACCACCATATTGTTTTAAAAATGTGGCTTTCGCAAGTAATTTTCCTAAAAGAAAACCTGAGTTCACCCAAATTAACATCAGCATCGTTGCCTCATAAAGGATACTCAGAAGTATGTGCAGAAGCTTTTCATCATGGGACGAGAAGAAACTTGGTGTCTGCCAGCACTCTCCCTCCACACAGCTGGTCTGCCTCTGAAGGAAGCCCTCTCCCCTCAGGAGAGCAGGGCAGCTGCAGAAGCCTAGCCTCACCCAGTGAGGCACAAGCCTCACACATTCTGACAAAAGGCTTTTGTCTGGGAAAGCTGTACATAGAATTGTGCTTGGGTCTCCCTATAGGCTTCTGTTTCTGTTTATTGCTTAAATTCTTGAAAGCACTCAATTCTAATATTTAAAAATTGACTGTAAAGACTAGCGCAAATGCTCTGAGAGCAAGAACCACATCTATCGTTTGATGCATGGTACCCTGAACATAGCAGGCATTTATCGAGCTCTCCTAATAAAATGTGGCAGCTAGGTGGCGCAATGGATACAGTGACAAGCCTTAGACCTAGGAAGACTCCTCTTCCTGAGGTTAAGTTTGACCTCAGACATTTAGTAGCTGTGTGAGTGACCCTGGGCAAGTCACTTAACCCTGTTTGCCTCAGTTCCCTCATCTGCAAAATGAACTGGAGAAGGAAATGGCAAACCACTCCAGGATCTTTGTCGAGAAAACCCCAGAGTCACAAAGAGTTGGACACGACTGAAAAAAATGACTCAACAACAACTAACAAAATGTAAACACTTTCATATCTGTCAGACTTAAACTGCATGGGCTCATTAACCACAGAGTTTACGTATCTGTTCTCTCACAGAGGCACAAAGGGTCGAATGGGGACTAAATTAATCTTTATTAAGAGAAAGAAAGCTTTATATGTGGCTAAGTGAGATATCAGATGAAATGCTGGACCTGGAGTGAGGAAGGTCTGAGTTCAAATTCAGCTCATATACTTACTAGCTGTGTGACCCTGGGCAAGTCACTTAACCTCTGCTTGCCTCAGTTTCCTCATCTGTAAAACAGGGATAATAATAGCACCCCCCCCCCCAGGGTTGCTGTGAGGATCAAATGAGACAATACTTGCAAAGTGCTTCGCATGGTACTTGACACATATAAATGCTATTAATGCTGGTTATTAATAATATTATCATTATTGGAATTATTGTGACACACACACAAAGGCATTACTATGCAGCTGCTTTGAACTACAGCCTCGTGGTGACTCTTCCAAAGGATGAAACCGATGTGGAAACACATGTAATAATAATAATAACTGGTAGGCATGTGGTGCTTTAAAGAACTTTACAAATATCATTTCATTCTGTCCCCCCAACAAACCGGGGGCCACATAGCTGAACCAAGGAAATGCCTTTCTATAGGAAGTAAACAGGATAGGTCTTCCCCATGTCCTAACCTAACCTTTTCCTTAAACGGGACAAATATCCCCCAGTGACTACCCAATCTCCTATTAAATTAAAAATGCAGGGGCGGTGAGGTGGCGCAGTGAATAGAGCACCAGCCCTGGAGTCAGGAGGACCTGAGTTCAAATCTGACCTCAGACACTTAACACAAAACTAGCCATGTGACCTTGGGCAAGTCACTTAACCCCAACTGCCCTGCCTTCCCTCTCCAAAAAAGCAAAAAATAAAATAAAATAAAAACATTTAATGGTACTCCCCTTTTAAAAAAAATAATAAAAATAAAATGCAGAAGTTACAGTTTTGATCGAAACCATTAGAGGGAGTTGGAGGATAAACTATAAAGATGACAGCAAAAGGAAAGATGGCTAGAAGAGGCAAAGCAGGGAGGGAAGGACAGTATATACAGCACTTAATTCTCTTTCTTTCCTCTTTGCCCTTTCTGTGTGTCCTGGTGCATAGAGCCAGATAAAGCTGTCCGACTTCTCTCTTATTCTCTCGGCCTGGATGCCTGTCACGCTCTGAGTGGGTCTCTGTCTCTCTCTCTTCAAAACTTCTTGGCTTCATGCCAAGGTACAGCTAGGCCTAAGAAAGGGATTCATTTGCAGTCTAATTCCACCCTATGTACAAAATTTCTTGTGAGTCTGTCTTTAGGATTGCCATTAAGAATGATGGCTTTAAAAAATAAAAAAGGTGTCCTTGACTTTTTAGAAGTGATTTTTGATGGATCTGCATATCTGTACTAGTTAGAAATTTCCCTAAAAGTCTATGTGTGTACAAGTCCTTGGGAAACATGTCTCCTTTTTTCTTCAATAAAGTAATTTCTCTTTATGGAATGGAATATAGTCTACTGCGGTATCCCCTTAGCCATTTCCTAAAGATCAAAAAAAAGGTTTCCTGGGAAAGGCAGTTCACTATACACCCAAATCCCTTCCTGGTGCCATGTTCCTAATAAGGATCAGTATGGTATGGGGCCCTGATCATTTCACCCCTATCTCCCCCATTTTGAACATTTACTGCACAATGTATGTCCTCTCCTGACTTTCCCCACCCCTGTGGGAGGGATCACAGAATCCCCATTCTATTTGATCCCTCAGATCCCCTCCCAGCTTCCTTCTCGTGGTAGGCAGGGCCCCTCTCTGTATGGTGGCAGAGAAAACGTGGCTGCTCACACAACTTGGATGAAGCTGGAAATCACTAGCTACAGTTCTTATGATAAAATAGAGGACCAGAATGCTTTGCTATCTGCTCTGCTACCGCATCCTGAAGTCCTCTGAACCTTACCATCTAGATTGCCACTATGCCTTCCAGGCCCCCAAGTACTGCCAATGAAGCCTAAAGACATCTGGTCCCTGCTGGTTATGCTGACACTGTACACCAGGTCTCCTAGGCCTTTATGTCTGTCCTGCAGCTGAATTCTCTTGTATCCTCCCCTAATTAGAATGTGACCTCCTTAAGAGCAGTCAGTCAATCAGGTAACTAGGATTTATTAAGCCCTACTATGTGCCAGGCATTGGGCATTGTTGCTAGACATATGGAATACAAAGAAGGCAAAAAAAAAAATCCCTGCTTTCAAGGAGCTCTCAGTCTAATAGAGCAAAATCTCACCTTTTCTCTTTTATCCACCACCACCCACATTCAGCACAATGGTTGTGCTTCATAAATGCTTTTTTATCAATTAATTCAATGAGAATTAATGGTCACCAGACACCCTAACATATCAAAATGCTTTTAAGATATCCAAGAAGAAAACTTTCTAAGAATCAGGGGGAAAAGGATTACATTACATTCAGCATATTTTTTTTATAGCATAAATTTTTGTGAACTGGTAAATCTTGTATTCTTATATTTGCAGCTAAACAAAACACTTCCTCTTCCCCTTCCCTCCAGTCATTCTAGATAAATGGGAGCTCAATAGGTGGCAGCAATGGATAGAGTTCTGGACATGGTGTTGATGGGGTGTTGGGGTACTTATGTTTGTAACATCCAGTTGTAACTTCAGTTTATAAAATCACACTTGTGTTTGGGTACCTATGTTTGTAATATCAGCCTGTGTAATCAAGTTGTAAAATCACACTTCCCCCAGACCAAAAGCATTAACTCTGCCTCTTCCCTAGGCCAGCACTCTGCCTAGCTACAATTCATGAACTGCTTTCCCTGCTTGGTATGATAATAAGCTATACCTATGCATCCTTCACTAAACCATCTAAACAATCACTTTAGCTTAGAGAAATGTATAGCTCCCTTGTTCTAGTGGCCAGCTGCACCTAGGAATCCTTCAGTGCGCTGTCAGTAAGCTAACTCCTCTCCAATTAGGCACATCCTGAATCCCCAATTAGTCTACCTTCCCAACATCCATCTTGTCAAACAGGACATTGATGGGTAACAGACTAGGCACTTCTCAGTCAATCCTGACCGCTGACTGACTTAGTGATGTTTCAAGCCTAAAACCACACCTCCATGCAGCTCCCCCTTGGGCTTTTTCCCAGTGAATTATGGGCAATACACCTGCACAGTAAATATGAAAAGTGCATGTCCCTTTATGCACTGACCACTCCTTAACTCCTCCCTAATCCCACCCTTACTCACCTAGTTAGCATAATTGATACCTGATTTATGATTTTATGGCTTTATAATCTGTACCCCTGACTCCTACAGGTTTCAGGTTCCCTAACCCTCCTGTCCACTGTAAAGTGTAACAATAAACTTTTTACAATCCTGACTTCAAAGATTGCTTGAGTCCAGAGAATTCTTTCCAGACTAGAACCCTCCAGAGATTCTTTGGGATCCCTCAAACACCCAGCTTTTCCCACCCTCTTCAATGTCAGGAGGTCAAAAGCCTGCTCAGCAGCCCACTTGCTATGTGACTAAGGAAAATTACTTAACCTCTTTTGCCTCAGTTTCCTAATCTGTAAAATGGTGATAATAATACTACCTCCCTCCCAAGGTTTCGTGACAATCTAATGAGATAATATTTGTAAAATGCTTCACAGAGTATCTAGTACATAGTAGGGACTGTACAAATGCCATTATTATTATCATTCATGTTCATCCTTCATTCTAGAAGAGGACCAATGACAACAGGAAGGTGATGTCTTGACTTGCAAGTGAATTGGATTTAAGCGAGACAGGGCTGTGCAGACTCACCAGCCTCAGTCTCTCCTCCGAAGCCATCTGATTCCAGTGGCAAAACATAGGTGAGGCCAACTTGGCAATGGCCCAGGATGCAGTGGGAGACCTTGGCCTTTTTAGGGCTCAGGTCTTTCCCATGTCTTAGTTTGTCTGAGGCAAAACCCATTCAGTGATTAAAGACTAGGTAAGAATTGAAGCAAAAGATAGACTAGTTTGACTTCACAAAAGAATCAGTCAAGGAGGGGAAGACCCCCAGAGTTTCAGACCACAACAGAAATAATTGCTATTTACACTCACTTGGAGCTATTAAAACCCATATGATGAGCATATGAGTCTTGGGCTGGGACCTATTATTGGTCAATGAGTGAAATCCAGAGTGATTTGGGTTTAAAGGCAGAGTCAAGGAGCTCCATTTGAATCCCAGTGGGCTTTATCAAAGCTTGGTTTTCCAGAACTATATTTCAAGAAATCATAAATGAAAACTATATGAGACAAAAGAGTTCATTGTCCCAATTTTTTAAAATGAAATAAATAAGTAGTGAAGAAAAAAAAAATCTAGCCTCCCAAATCCCAAGATAACTTGTAAAGTATAAGCAATCAAAATTTATATTTCTTCAGACAGAGCACCATTTGTAAGGGTATGACTCCCCACATGTATAGAGGGATCACAAGAGGAGTAGGTAGAGGAGGAAAATTATTATTATCCTTACTTCAGTGTCAACAAACTATAAAAAACATGTATGCCCCATGTCTTTGCCAGTAGGTGCTGTGATGACGTACAACCACAAAGTCAAGCACAGTCAGTATTCATAAAATAATGCCATGTCAGAGAAAGAAGGGGCCTTGGCAATCATCTGCCTTCACCCTCTCATTTTACAAAGGAGCTTTCTTTATCTGAGGGTTTGAAAGATTTCCTGTGAAAGGAAGATATTCAAAGTTTTCCAGTCTCACTTAATTGGGTTAAGACAGTCTCCTTGCTATTCATGGGTTATCACTGGGTCTGCCATGGACCGAGGTGAGAGGTGACTTCCTCAGAGCCACCTAGGTTGTTGGGAACCATATTCCCAATCCACCTTAACCAGTCAGATGCCTAGCAGTTGGGTCTGTATATAGGGGCAAGTGTCCATGGTCAGGGGGCATGCTGCCCCCTTGCCCTTGCCCCTTGCACTCACAGGGGCTCTTGAAATGGAAAAAAAAATGGCCCCATTTCATTCCCTCTAACTTTCCTGCTGCTTTACTTAAGGCTTAAGGCCTTTTGAAAGGACACAAATGAAAAGAAAATCTATTTTTAAATCTATTTTTAAAATGTTTAAAAGCAAAATGGTATAGAAGGAAAAAAGAATAGGTCCTAGCATCAGGAGGTATGGTTCCTCAGTTGTAAAATGAGGAGTTAGGTTATGATCCTATAATCCCATGACAAAACCTCAGATACTAGCTGTGTGACTCTGGACAAGTCACTTTACTCATCTGTAAAATGGGTATAACACTAGCACTTAACGTCCCAGGGTTGTTGTGAGGATTGAATGTGATAATATTTGTAAAGGGCCCAGCACTTAGTAGGTGCTTAAAAAATGCTTGTTTTCTCCCTTCCTTCCTTCCTTCATAGCTCTGATACTATATCTGTGACCTTGGGCAAGTCATTTAACCTCCAAAAAGTTCAATTTATTCAGCTGTAAAAATGGAGATAATAATGCTTGCCTGCTTCACAAGCTTGTTATGAGGAAGGCACTTGGTAAACCTTAGAACACTACATAAATGTGAGTTATTATTATAGTGATAATCTAATGTTAGGATTCCTATAAATAAGCTGTATCCTGGGGGGGCGGAGCCAAGATGGCGGCGTAGCAGCAGCAACATATTGCAGCTCTCATATAGTCACCCCAAAATACCCATAAAATAGGACTCTAAACCAATCCTAGAACTCCAAAACGCACACAAAGATACTTCCCACTAAAGTC
>CM053587.1:23554306-23574513 GCA_028646515.1 Pseudochirops corinnae | reverse complement strand
TCCATCCTGCCCTACCGAAAAGTGACATAGGAGAGAATAGACTGGGGGAGGGGGAACATGCTGCGATGGCTGTTTTGGGGCGGTGGGTGGGGGAAAGAGGGGGAGAAAATATGTAATTCAAAATCTTGTGGAAATGAATGATGCAAACTATAATAAAATTTAAAAAATAAATAAATAATGAAACAAACAAAAAAAAAGGCTGTATCCCATAACTCCTCTTAGAGTCTAATTCACTGCAGAAGTTGCTACAAACACAGGCAGGGTCATGAGTCCCTCCCTTTTTCAAGATCTGCTTTGCCATGCTCCACCCAGGCCTGATAGTGTAGACTTCAACCATGTACACAATTAGACATGCTGAGTTCCTCTTCTAGATCTTCACAAGGACATAGGTTCTGTAGCCAGTCCTACCCTAACGAAGGTAAAATGTGACTGTCTTTGCTTACCCTACAACACAGGAGCACCTGCTCAGATTCCCTAGGTGTCTGCTCTACAGACCCTATGCAGCCAATATCACCTCAAAGGGAGAAGCATCTCCTGACTCCCTGCCTTTTTCCTGGCTGTCCCGAAAGCCTGGAATGCTCTCCCTCCTCACATCTGCCTCTTGGCTTCCCTGTGCTTCCTCACATCCATCTCCTTCTCTCCTTGTGTGGCCACTAGCCTAGATCAGACCCTCATCCATTTTTCATCTGGACCTGGAGAGATTCCTCAACAGCCTCTGTTTGGTCTCCCTGTCTTCAGTCTTCCCTCATCTCTAAGCCATCCTCCAAAGTGATGTTCCCAAGGCCCAGGTGTGACCACATGTAATGAGAATTAGCAAGCATATGACAGAATGATCCAAATCAGCAGTCTGGAGAGAAATACAAATCAGAACAACTCTGAGGTTTCATTGTACACTCATAAAACTGATAAAGATAGGAAAAGATCAGAATAATCTATCTTGGAGGGATTGTGGAAAGACAGGCATTATCAAATCATTGTTGGTAGATTTGTGAATTGGTCCACCATTCTGGAGAACAATTTGGAGTTATGAAAAGAGACAAAAAAAAAAATCATACTCTTTGCCCCAGAGTATGAGGTTCACATTGCAAGCGGTTGTGTCATGCCACAGGGAAGTGTTTGAGGCCCAGGAATTATCTGGGTCACGTGGAGGTCAGGGCATATTTCACTGTCCCCTGCCAGGGGATACTGCATTGCTCAGGACTCTCTTGCATGGGGTTACCCTCTGTTCCTGATTGGCGTCTCCACACCTTGGGGCCTTCATACCCTTGTAATTGCACTCCCCCTCTCACAATTCTGTTCAGCTAGGCTCTATCACGTGTGCTATGTGGATCTGGGGTCTATTTAAGACCTAGGCCTGGGAGGTATCTTTGGAAGCCTGCTTTAGGATATGGCTTTAAGGCTTCCCCATGGAGGGACCTTAATAAACTTTTCTGTTTAGACCTCAGGGCTGACTCTTCTGTTCCTGAAAGGTACGCTAGCAACGTTGAGTTGTGTGTGTGTAACCAGTTGCCTCTGCTGGTAAGTTAGGGCACTCTAAGAGACAACCCTGACACCAGAGATCCCACTGCTAGGAATATACTATATCCCAAAGAGATAAAAAGATGGGGGTGGGCCAGAGAAATGGCCATATACAACAATATATTTATAGCGGCACTTATATCAGCAAAGAACTAGAAATAAAGTTGATGACCATCAATTAGAGAATGACTATACAAATTTGGCATATGAACATAATAGAATATTACTATGGTGTAAGAAATTATGAATGAGTTTAGAGAAGCATGGAAAAGTTTATTTGAACTAAATCAAGGGGAAGTAAGCAGAACAAGGAAACTATATATCTATGTGTGTATATATATATACATATATACATACATACATATGTGTGTATGCACACATACACACACACACACACACACACACACACACACACACACACACAAAACTTGAAAGCAGACAGGGAGAAGAGTGCTGGATCGTCCAATTAAATCTTTTGTATGTACATTCAGTTCCAGGCCACCTTCTCCTGAGTCATTGAATCCTTCTGGCTCTTTATCTAGTGAGAAGGCTTTTCATCAACATACAATACTAACCTTGAGTCAACATGACCAAAACCAGCCTCTTTAATTCCACATGTTGGGCTGGCAAGAGGCCAGATTATCTATGCGCGCTGTTTATAACTCCTCAGCAAAGACAAATCCAAGTAGTCTCTAAGGACTCAGATATCATTGGCCAATCTTTCTGTTAGACTCCCCTTTGATCCATTTCAGGAACAGCTAGATGATGCAGTGGTTGGAACACTGGACCTGGAGCCAGGAAGACTCTTCCTGAGTTCAAATCTAGCTTCAGACACTTACTAGCTGTGTGACCCTGGGCAAGTCACTTAACCCTGTTTGCCTCCATTTCTTCATCTATAAAATGGGATGGAAGAGAAAATGGCAAGCCACTCCAGTATCTTTGCCAAGAAAACCCCAAATAAGATCACAGATACATGGACATGACTGAAAAATGACTTAACAAAAACTTCCATCCCCTCCCTTTCTCTCACCTCACTCCCATTTAAAAAAAAGAATTGGATAAGGAGCATTTTGAACTCATTGTTCATATCCTCAATTCAGAAAAGTTCTCTGAGGTCCAGAGGAAGTTTTGTTGTACTGTGTCCCAAGTCACCCTCCATCTTGTCCCAGTCCCCACCATTTTGTGCTCCCTTCTTCACAGAAGTGAAGTCCTGCATATTTCTGGGAAACTGTTCAAGGCACAATCACTCATCCTGTTCTGGGAAATCGAAACTTAACTATAGTCCCTATTAAATATAAGGTCCGAAAATGGGAACAAACCAATTGCATCTCTTTACTTCTGTAACTTCCTGCTTTCCTATAAATCAGACCATTACTTTGTGGTTTTTGGCTTTAAATAGTCTATACTATAGACTCAATACTATACTATAGACTCAATACTATACAGTCGTGTGCATCAGTAAATCCACATTAAATTTATAACTGGGAGTCTAAGGAGGATCTTGAGGGGACTGAGATCAGACTCCAGTAATGAGATTAAGGGTGGGAAATAGCTGAAGGCTACCTGCAGATGACAGACCAAGGAGGGCTAGGCTAGTTTAAGGGAAACAGATTTGGGTGTAGATATTTTGATAGGATCAAGGGTGGGATGTAGCTGGACTATGGAGGGCTAGACTAGATTAAGAGTAACAGAGATTTGGGTCTAGCAATATTGAAAGGCTTTTGGCCTCAGGCAAATGCCTCATCAAGTGGGAAGATTCAATCAGAGTTCAAGGGGTTTCCCAGAGCCTGTACCCCATCAATGCCTCTGTGCTGGCCAAATTTACCTTGCCCTATCCCCTGTTTAGCTTCCTTTTATGTACTATCTGATGTGGATACAAAGGTGCCCTGAAAGTTAATATTAAGGTTGTTTATTAACAATTATTGTTGTTTATTAACAATTATTATAATATTAAGGCTTTTCTAGTACTTTATGAAGCCCCTAGTTTATTCTCTAACCTGAAGTTACCCCAAAGTCTCTTCCCTTACCTTGGAATACCATAAAACTTTCCCCTTGTCCTGGACCATGGAATTCCTTGTCTCCTCCCCATCCTGGGTCATAAAATTTCCCCTGTCTCCCTTATCTTGAGTCATTCATCTTCCTCATTCTGTCCCTAAATCTCCAACCCCCATTAGAAACCCTAAAAATTTACATCATCATCTTACAGGTTGTGTAGCTTTCTCTATATATATCTGGTCCTTTTCCTATATCAGTGTCTTTGTTTAGCTCCTTGCTAAGTCTCAGGCCCGCATGCTTTTGCATCAATAAAGTTCCCATTGGCTAAAGAGAAGGTCTAAATGAATTTTTTCAAATCTGAACCAGCTCTCCCAACTCTAACCTCAATATTATCCTTGAGGGCTGGAAATATCTTAATTTCTGTTCATACAGAATCTGTATTCTTAGGGCTTAGCATGGTGCCTGGAACATTGCAAGTGCCTAATAAATGCCTGTTGACTAACTAGAGTTCACAAAAGAGATTAAGCACTTTGGAGTTTATTACAATCAGTTCCTCCAAAATGAGACAAGATCTAGCATGGTGTAATGCATCCCTTGGCAGATGGCTTCAGTGAATACATTCAGAACACCCTGCAAAACAGCAAACGAGCCGTAAAATTGAGTAAGCTTGCAAAATAAACAAAACAGCGACAACTAGATGCACAGAACAACTGACACAAATTAGTCAAAGTTAACGAGCAACGATAGCTACAATATCATTGCCATACATAATGCCAGTAAAAAGCAAACAAGCATAACTGGAAACAATGAAAACAGAAGTGTATTTAAATATACAGTGACCAACCCAAGTAACAATACTACAGCAGATACTGTATAAGTGTTGTAGGAAAAGCAAATCCTCTGGGTTCATGTGGCAGGTAACATTGCAGAAATTGTAAAGGTAAAAACCTAGGTTTTATGGTTACTCTTAAACTTAGGTTCAGGCCCCAGAGAGAACAATAAACTGGAACCATCATTAGGATTATTTTTTTTATTTAATTGATTTAATTACTTTTAGTTTACAAGATTCAGTTCCAGAATTCCTCGAGTTTAAATTTTCTCCCCTTTCTCCCCCTCCCCCCCATCATGGCCACATGCAATCAAGTATAGGATCTGCAGATACTTTCACATTGGACATTAGTCTGGTTGTATAGGAGGGTTGTAACCAATGGAGTGAACAATGGGAAAAAGGAAACAAAACCAAACACATCATTAGGATTATAACAAGGCCTCTTATGAGAAAAATTACATCAGAGTGACAGAGAAATAATTCTTTTACATATTACAATCTTGTGCTTTCCACTTGGACCATAAAAGTTAAAGAAAAGACAGATTCATAATAACATACTTTCTTCAATGTCTTAAAAGTTGAACAAATTTGGTTAAATAATCATAGTCTTGTGTATATACCCTAAGGAAACAAACCTTGTCAAACAAATTCTGTAAGGAAACTAAGTTAGGTTGTAGATTAAACTACATCTAGATAATTCACACACACACACACACACACACACACACACACACACACACAAACTAAAAGAGGGAGAAGGGATTTACATGTTGCCAAGGAAATGGGGGCAGCTGAGAATCTTCCCTCTGGCTTATTGCATAAGAAACACTGAAAGCCCCAAGGAAATTTTCATATCCCATGAGACAGGTTTTGATTAGGTGAGGTCAATATTAACAGAAGACAGGATTTCAGTTAGCCAAAAGTTGCACAAGGAAGGAAAGGAAATAAAAAATTCCCTTTATATAAGCATTGAAATGATCAAAGGTTTATGATGAGATTCAAGTACTGATGAGGTGTAGGCTCTGGGACCCCCCTTGAGTTCTCCTTGAATCTTTGAGGTACAGGCTCTGGGAAACCCCTTGAAGTCTGATGGAATCTTCCCACTTGCTGAGACATTTGTCCTTGCCCTCCATTACTCAGAAGCTGCGCACGTGTCCATTTTCTCCAACATAACCAAACAGGACCAAGACCTGAGGTCAGCCTGAGTACCTAGCTGTCTGACCCAATGGAACCTGAGAGGTCAGGCCCACAAAAACAAAACAAAACACGAAAAAACACGCAAAAAAAGACCACACCTCCAAAGTACTTGGAGAACAAGAAGGCAATAGGGAAAGAGAGAGGCTTACATACCTACCAGTCCTGGCTGGAGAAGAGCTTGAGATTAGCAGTGTTTCCCGGTGTCAGGGAACCATAAAAATGAAGAGGTTTCCCAAAGAGGGTTAGGGATGCCTGAGACCCCAAAATGCCAACATGCCGAGTCCTGCAGAAAGAATTCCACTCAAGTCTTCTCAGCCAAAGAAAAGTAAAGTTTATTAGAAGTTCGCCTGTATTGGACACAGAGCAAGTCTGGGCTAGAAAACTCTATGGCACTCTCACACCACATGGAAGGGAGATGGGATTCTTATATACAGAGGAATCTAGAGGTGGTCTAGAGGAGGAGTTTGGGGAGGGTCTTCAGGAGGAATTAACGAGGTCAATGCACGAGTGGATTGGTATTTTGATAGGCTCAAGGGTGGGAAGCAGATGGACTATGGAGGTTTGTAACAGAGGTTTGGGCCCAGCCACAATAAAATACTTATGGCTTCTGCAAATGCCTCAACAAGTGGGAAGATTCAATCAGATTTCAAGGAGTTTCCCAAAGCCTGTACCTCAAAGATTCAAGGAGAACTCCAGGGGGTCCCATAGCCTACACCTCATCAGTACCACTTAAAGCCACTTGCAGAGACAATGAAATTCAAGAAGGATGGACAATGGAATATCAAAACTAAAAGGGTGGCCCTCTATCCAGGGGTGAACAATGGAACAGATCATGCCAGAAACTCTCTGGTTACCTCATGTCCCTGACCAACAAAAGTTTTACTCTATAAGAATCCTTAGCCTCTCCTGGCTAGTGGGCATCTTCCTTAAGTGGAAGGTATCCCCCTTTAAGCTAGGATTTCCCTGGATAGGAGTCTACCTTAAGAACATATATCCCTTAATTGACTCTCTCTCGGGGGGCTGACACCCTCCCTTAAAGTGGGGTCTCCCTTAGCTTCATCTTCCCTAAGTGGTAGAGGAGCCTACTTGGTGTGTTTTGCTTGGCATACTGTACTACTCCAATAAACACCTATACTTGATTTGGAGATGGCCTCAGCAAATTCTTTCCATATGATCTGGTGCACCATCAGTTATGGAACTCATTAGTTACAGAAATGTTTATCTGATGCTTAAAAGCGATGTATCTTAAAACTGACTATTACAATTACAATCTAAAATAAAAGAAGGAAAAAAGGCTCAATTTCCTTTAGTAAATCTTGAAAATTAGGGTATCTCAAACTGAGACTCCCTGATAGAAAATCTCTCTAGTTCATCCTTACAAACTCAAAGAGCCCAAATTTATCCCAGATGAGCCCCAACCAGGCAAAAATAGGTAAGCTTGATTTTGAGGCAGCGTGTACAGTGAAAAGAACTGGGAATCAGAAAGACCTGAGTTCAAATCTGCCTCTGTTAGCCTAGGCAAGTCACATAATCCTTCTCTGTCTCACTTCTGGAGGAACTAGATTCAATGACCTCAGGTCCCCTCCAACTTTAAATCCATGATAATATAACAGAAATGGAAAGAACAAGAGTAAAACAATCAAAACTGAATGCTGTGAAATTAGAATGGTCAAACTTGGCTCCAAAGAAGCAATACTAGAAGGCATTTCCATCCCTGCTTGTTTGAAAAGTTGGAAAACTATGTGACCAGAATGTTATTATATAATGTCAAAGTTTTTCAATACATTGTTTAGTTTTGCTAAATTTTTTCTCCTTTAAAAATTTCTTAGGATCATTTATGACTTTGGGGGGAGCAGAAATATGAACAAAAAAGGAAGGTCATTTAAAAAAAAGCAAAAGTTAACAATAAGAAATTTTTAAAAACTGTTTCATACCGACAAAAAATAGAGAAGTCCAAATGTGGGAGATATTTCTAAGAAAGATCTTTAAGCAATCGTACAGAATAGTGTAGTGTTTGATAGGTAAGGACTCCCTTTTGAACCCAAACTTTTTGGAATAATAATCATCGTAAATGGCTAGCATTTATACAGTTCATTAAAGTCGGCAAATTGATTTGGAAATAGTGGTCTATTTTATCCGCACAACTCTGGTAGATAAGTATTATTATTATCCACATTTTCCAGATAAGAAAACTGAAGCAGATAAAGGTCAAATGACTTGCCTAAGGTTACACAGGTACTAAGTCTTCCTGATTTCAGGTCAAGTACTCTATCCCCTGTGTTATCTAGCTATCTCTAAAATGGGTGAACCGGAAAATAATCTGGCAGAAATTAGATTTGATATCAGTATGGAATAGGTTTTTAAAATGTCTTATTGTTATCTTTTGTTTTTTAAAAAATTGCCTGGTTACAACCCTTCTATACAACCAGACTAATGTCCAGTGTGTAGGTATTTGCAGATCCTATACTTGATTGCAAGCCTCCATGGAGGAAGGGGGAGGGAGGGGAGAAAATTTGAAACTCAAGGGATTGTGGAACTGAATCTTGTGAAATAAAAGTAAATAAACAAATCAATTAATTTTTTAAAATTGCCTCCCTTTTCCATTTGTATCAAAAGAATTTTTTAAAGAAGAAAAGCAGTTCAGCAAAATAAATTAATATATTGAAAAAAAAATCTGCTTTACAAGATACCATAGGATCACAGATTTGAGATGGAAGGGACCTTAGAAGGCATCTAATACAACCACTTATTTTACAGATGAGGAAACTGAGGCTCATAGCCAGTAAGTATCAGAGGCATGATTGGAACCCAGGTTCCTGGATTCAAAAATTTAACTACCATACCACATTGCCTCTTGATATATAGGAAAACAATATACACATATAAGAACAAGAGTCATTCCCCTAATGCAGCAGTTCTCAATTTGTGGGTTATGTTCAATTTGTAACAATGTATCCTGCATATCAGATATTTACATTACGATTCATAACAGTAGCAAAATCACAGCTATGAAGTAGCAACGAAAATAATTTTATGGTTGGGGGTCATCACAACATGAGGAACTGTATTAAAGGGTCGCAGCATTAGGAAGGTTGAAAACCACTGCCTAATGGATCAGTGGCTAAAGGATACAAACAGGCATATTGTTTGTTTTTTCATTTTCTTTTAATTAGCTTTTTATTGATGTCTTTTTTTTTTTACATCACTATAATTTCCCTCAATTTCTCATCCTTCTCAACGATCCCATGTGGCAAATAGTATTTTTAAAGTTTTTTTTAAGTATCTGAAAATAGATGCAATATACCACATTTGTGGACCTCCCATATCTGTAAAGAAATTCTCTTGAGCCATGCTTATTCTTTTTTTTTTTTCACTTTTCATAGGGGAAATTGGGGTTAAGTGACTTGCCCAAGGTCACAGGGCTAGTAAGTGTTAAGTGTCTGAGGCTAGATTTGAACCCAGGTCCTGACTCCAGGGCTGGTGCTCTATTCATTGCACCACCTAGCCGCCCTCATGCTTATTCTTTATAATGCTGCAATGTTAACTTTTGAGTTTGGGTGCAGTTGTTCTTTCTATTTGTTGTAGTCAATGTATATATTGTCTTCTTGGCTCTGCTTACTTCATTCTACCAGTTCAAGCATCTCTCCATGTTTCTCTGCATTTCTCACATGTGTCATTTCTTACAGTGCAGTAATATTTCTTATAAACTGTCAATAAATGTGAAAAAATGTAATCACTAGTAAGAGAAATTCAACTTAAAATAACTCTGAGGTTCCTTTTCATCCGAATGGCAAAAAAGACATGGTTGGTGGTGTTGAGGTTTTCGGTTTAGTGGCGCTTAAGACCCCAAAATACCAACATACTGGGTCCTGCTGAACGAATTCAATTCAAGCCTTCTCTGAAAGTAAAACAAAGTTTATTAAAGATTAATCATAATGGGTAGACTCGTAAGGAGCCTAATTATTTGTGATGCTTATATTGGACAAGTGGACCAGAACAATTTGACACAGAATGAGTCTGTGCTAGATTGAATCTCAGCCCCTTCATGGAGGTAAGATGGATCTTATATACAGAAAGATTGTGGGAGGGATCTAGGGTGGTCTAGAGGAGGAGTTTGGAGAGCTTCTAGAGGAAGAGTCTAAGGAAGATCTTGGGGAACTGAGGTCAGACTCCAAGAATGGGATTAAGGGTGGGAAATAGCTGAAGGCTACCTGGAGATGTCAGACAATGGAGGGTTAGGCTAGTTTAAGGATAACAGATTTGGATGAATATATATATATATATATATATATATATTTTTTTTTTTTTTTGGTAGAATCAAAGGTGGGAAGTAGCTGGACAATGGAGGGCTAGGCCAGGTTAAGAGTAACAGATTTAGGCCTCACCACAATGAAAGGCTTATGATCTCAGGCAAATGCCTCATCAAGTGGGAAGATTCCAGGGGGTTCCCAGAGCCTGTACCCTGTCAATGGGGCTGTGGGAGAATAAGCACACTAATGCTTATAATCATCCCACCATTCTGCAAAATGATTTACAATCGTACCCTAAAAGTCACTAAATTGTGCATACCCTTTGATCCAGAAGTAATATATCCCAGAAAGGCCAAAAGATCTGTTTGTACAAAAATACTTATAGCAGCATTCTTTGTTGTTGTAGCAAAGAACTAGGGACATAGTGGGTACCCATCCACTGGGGAATAGTTGAACAAATTGTAATATATAAATGTAATGAATATTATTACGCTGAAATAAATGACAAAAGAGACTGATTTAGAGATATCTGGGGGCACCTGTACAACATGATGCAGAGTGAAGTGAACAGGACAAGGAGAATAAATTGTACAGAGACTGCAAAAATGTATGGGAAAACAACTTTGAAAGATTTAAGAACCTGATCAATGAAATGACCAATCCCGACATCAAAGGAATGATGACAAAGCAAACTTCCCATCTCTTGGCAGAAAGGGGGTGGCAGGAAGTACAAAATACTCCTTCAGACACTCACAGTGAGTGGATTTTTTTGGTTGATGATATTTATTTGTTACAATAAGAGTTTCTTTGGGGAGGGAGAATAAGTTGTGGTTGTAGGAGAGAGTTAGTGGTTAGTAATCAAAGAAAGAAAGAGAAGAAAAAAAAAGAAAAGAATTCAGGTGAAGACAAAAAAAAAAAGAAAAAAGAGAGAGGATATTTAGAAAGGGATCCACAGAGGGGAAATTTTGTTACTATCATGTTAAATTTAATAATCACTTTGGAAAAAAAAAACAAAATAAATTATTTGTATCAGATGTTCATCATCTCAATCCTCTTTTTCTCTTCTTTGTACATTGAAATGACCATGTTTGTAAAATTCATGATAAAAGGGAAAATGACCATTACAATGGTAGTGTTAGAGGAGATTCATGTATTCCCAGGTGGCCATTCCACTTTGGAGCAGAGTGTCCATTTCTAGCCTACATCAGATTACATATGGTCTTTCGGGGCAGGGGGTAATTTTGAACTCAAAATCTTTTAAAAATGAATGTTGAAAACTAAAAATAAATACATTCTTAAAGAAGGGTACATATGTATGTTGAGGTGAGTGGGGAAGGTGGGGAGGTGGGAGAGGGAATCTTAACATGGAGAAAGGCCACCTCATTATCAGAGGCTGGAGTAAAAGAAGAGAGAATGAGGGATAATAGGAAGAGGTTTTGAGATGAAGAGAAAGTGAGAAGAAGGGGCATACACTGAATGGCCTCAACTCTCCCTTATTTGGGAAGATTTCACTGGAAGTAGGGGGGATTTGAGAACAGAAGTTTGCAACAGCTTCTGTGTGGAATTGGATGGAACCAATTAGTGAGGAGAAAAGGGATTTCTTTACTACACAGAGGGCTCAGGTGAGATTTGATTAGTTATGTTCTAACCCAAGTCCTCAGGCAGGTCTGAATGTTCTTCCCTCTTTTGTTTTATGAGAAGCACATGGAGGCCCTACCGAAGAGGTTAAGTGGTTTGCTACAGGTCTGCAGTGAGTTAGGAGCTAATCCTAGATTGGTGGTGATGATTGAGGAGATGCAGTCACCTGCTTTGCCCTGAGAGTTAGCCTTTCTCCTCTCTTAATTGGATTGTGGTTGTTCTGGGAGCAAGAAAAACAATGAGTCTAAAGATAGAAAGACCCATCTGGTGAATGGAGATGAATATTCTGATAACTGTAGAGAGCTTTAGAACCAGGAGTGTTTATATAAATGTAAGTGTTGGGGGAAGGGAGGGAGAAAGAGAGAGAGAGAGAGAGGGTTTCATCTTCTAAATAAAATCATCTTAAACTTTTTTTTTCCCTTGGTCTTTTTTCCTTTTGAAGGTCCTATATCACTTTTTTTTCCCCTCCTAATTAAAGGGACCATCCCTTGACTCACTTCTTAAAAGAGACCTATCCACTGAGTGGGCATTACCTCACTCTAAGTGAGTACCTGAAAAGGCCTTAGATAAAAGGGCCAGGGTCTTCCATTACATCCTGGGTCATCTCCCATCATCTTGATGAATATCTGGTCACTGGACCCAGATGACTCTGGAGAAGAAAGTGAGGCTGGGGACCTTGCACAGCCCTCCCTCACTCAAATTGAAGCCAACTGCAAGTCATGTTATCATCTCCCTAAAGTCATGGTCCTCTTTGAAAAAGAAGGACAAACACAACAACAACAACAACCCACATCACTTATGGACCATGTCACAAATTCTGATCATTTCATGTGCTGCCAAACTGATATTCCTAAAGGAACAGACTAGACTTGTTACTCTCTTGTTCGAGCAGTTTCAGTGAACCTGGGTTGGGTGGTACATGTCTATAACCTCCACTACCTGAAAGAATGTGGTTGGTGAGTCACTTGGGAGTTCTGAACTGTAGAGGGTTAAGCTGATCAGCTGTCTGTACCAAGTCCTATACCAATACGGTGGACCCTGGGAGCAGAAGACAATTCCCCCGCTGCCTAAGGAGGTTGGAAATGGAGCAGGTTAAAACTCTCAAGCTAATCAATAGTTGTGTTGGGTTGGTGAGTGGCCATTGTACTTCCAGCCTGGGTGAAACAGGAACCCAACAAACCTTCCCCTAAAAAAAGTTTCAGTGACTCCCCATTGCATCTAGCATAAAATACAGTCACCCTTGTTTGGCATTCAAAGTCCTCCATGATCTGGGTCCAGACTACTACTTTTCCAGGCTGATTATCCAAGAATCCCTCTCACACAGTCTAGCTCTACCTAGGCTAGCACTTAGCACAGTTCACAAATGTTTATGGACTGACTGATTGAGTGACTAGACCAGCCTACTTTCCGATCTCCATACACAAGCCTTCATCTCTTATCCAGTTCCATGTCTGGAATGCCTATCTGCTCTATCATTATCTCCAATTCCCTTGAAGACTCAGATCATTTATCCTCCTACGAGACTCATTCCCTCATTTGTTAGGGCTCTCCCAACATATCTTTGTACTTACTATACAGGTCCTCTCTCGACTTATCTCTGAACATGTTGTATCCTCATCAGGTACCATCTTACTTTTATATTTGTTTCCCCAGCAACTAGCATTGTGTCTGGCATTAACAAATGCTTGTTGATTTATGTGTGTAATTCATCTCCTCTGACAGTGACAAAGGTTAACTCCTCACAGGATCTTATTGCAATTGTAGAAAGGCAGGAAGTCCTTGGGGAAATGAATCAAGTTGAATGAACTGTTACTATTTCCAGGTAAAAGGGAGCAAGACCATTTGACTCATAAACTAGAAGAATTTGGTTCATTGCTCCCTTTACTTTCACTGCCTGTACTAACTTGGAAAGCTTGGCCACCAGGCCTGGATAGATGCTGCATGGATTCCAAGTATCTACACCAGGAGACAGTGGTGCCACCTGAGAACTAAGGTCAACCACCTTCCTTCTCTTCACATTGCTTTCTTTCCTCCTTCCACACAATCAGAAATTATTCCAATGAAAGTCCTGCAGGCAGACAGTGGAGCTGAGACAATGTGACTGAGAAAAGGGCCTGAGTAAACTTGGGAGTTTGTCATTGTGTTTTATTTGGGTGGGGAGTTACAAATATATAAATGCGGGACCAGCCCCTGGAAAGGGCTTTGTCCATGACAATCAGTCCAAGAAAGAATCACAGAGCATAGATTTAGAACAGGAAAGGACCTTATAAGCCATTGATGCTAACCTTTTCATTTTACAGATAAGTAAACTGAGGCATACAGAGATTAAGTGACTTACCCAAGGTCCTTTAGTCAGTAAGTACAGAGGCAGAATATGAACTTGGGTCTTCCTGATTCCAAGCTCGGTGCATTATCCACTGTACTACCTAGCTGTCTAAGGTACCCTGAGGTCTCCCATTACCACTGCCTAAGGACAAAAGCCTTTAGAGCAATGAGGAATTTCTTCCTCAGGCTTGACCAGTGCACCTATGTGGTCAGAACAGTTCCAGGAATGCTATGCCTAGCTGAACAAATGACTGACGTGTTCTTGCTGAATATCTTTTCCATGCTGTGCTTCAGCAAACCTCCTTTTGTTAATTGTTGTTGGTATTCAGTTGTTGCCAACTCTTCATGAAGCCATAGAGCAGTGGTTGTCAACCTTCCTAATGCCACGACCCTTTAATACTCATATGTGGGTAGACCTGCCCGGAGACTGATAGAGGAGGGGTGTCTCGGTTCCTAAGACCATGGAAAATATGTGTTTTCCCACGGTCTTAGGTGACCTCTTGGGACCCCTGTGGAAGGGTCATTTGACCCCCCAAAAGGGGTTGCAACCCACAGGTTAAGAACACTGCCATAGATCATAGCACACCAGGCCCTTCCGTCCAGTTGTTTCCGTGGCA
The DNA here is from genome assembly GCA_028646515.1 of Pseudochirops corinnae. Classification (NCBI taxonomy): domain Eukaryota; kingdom Metazoa; phylum Chordata; class Mammalia; order Diprotodontia; family Pseudocheiridae; genus Pseudochirops; species Pseudochirops corinnae. The sequence goes on along the minus strand of CM053587.1, from coordinate 23,560,144 downwards.
CCATCTATCTATCTTATTCTCTGCCGTCTCCCTCTCTTTCTACCTTCAATCTTTCCCAATATCAGTCTTTTCCAATAAGTCCTGTCTTCCTATTATGTGGTCAAAGTATTTAAGCTTCACTATCAGTATTTGCCCTTCCAGTGAAGAGCCTAAATTAATTTAAGTATTGACTGATTTGATCCCCTTGTTGTTCGAAGGACTCTCAAAAGTCTTCTCTAGCACCACAGTTCAAAAGCATAGATTGTGCAGTGCTCCGCTTTCCTTACAGCCCAACTCTCACAGCTATACATTGCTATATACTGCTAGCTTTGACTACATGGACTTTTGTTGGCAAGTTAATGCCTCTGCTTTTTAGTATGCTCTCCAGATTTGCCATAGCTTTCTTCCTAAGGAGCAAGTGTCTTTTGACTTCATGGCTGCAGTCACCATGTGCAATGATCTTTGAACCCAAGAATATAAAAGCTGACAGTGCTTCTGTTTCTTCTCTCTCTCTATTTGACAGGAAGTGATGAGACCAGTTGCCAAGACCTTATGATTTTGTTTTTTGTTCTTTTTTTTTGATGATAATCTTCAAGACAACATTTATACTTTTCTCTTTGACCCTCATCAAGAGACTTCTTAATTCCTCTTCACTTTCCACCTTTAGAATTGATCAATTTTGTTAATTTGCTAATTGCTTTTGTTGTTGTTTAATCATTTCAATCAGCTGTGACTCTTCGTGATCCCATTGGGGGTTTTCTTGGCAAGGATGCTGGAGTGGTTTGTCATTTCCTTCTCCAGTGAGACCCCATTTTACAGATGAGGAAACTGAGGCAAACAGGGTTAAGTGACTTGCCAGGTGTCTGAGGCCAGATTTGAGCTCCGGTCTTCCTGACTCCAGGTACTCTATCCCCTCTATCTACTGAGCCACCTAATTGCCCCTTGTTAACTGCCAGATGTAACTCAATCCTGAATCTGAATCACTGGATTGGCCTAGTAAGCCTATACTTTGAAGACGCTTACCATACCCCACTTTCCCGTTCTGAAAGTCAGTCCTTCTGTCCTTCTCCAGTTCTGCGGAACATCCGCCATTCAACACAATCTTTCATACATAAATAATATTTGAATATTCAGTAATCACATTCACCAGTTCCTTTGGATGTCTTCATCTGAACCTGATAACTGAACTCATCAAGAACAGCTAGGGACTCTTTTATTACCACCTCATTTATATTGGATTCCTAATCCCTATTAACTAGTCTCTCCCAATATGAAGCTCATTGGCTTTGGCAAGGGAGAAATAAAAAAGTAATAAAAAACAATTCTCTTCATGGTCTCTGGCTGGGTAGATACCATAGACAATTTCCTCTCTCTACTCTCCCTTTCAGTTTTAAGCCCTTTTGAATAGAACTGCTCTAGGCACATTTAAAAAAAAAACAACAAAAAACCCAAAACCCTACCCTTGTTTAGTGCCCTTTTTCCCTGGTGGAAAGCTCGATGTTATTTTAAATTAATCCAACCACCTTAAATTAGATCCAGATATCCAAATCCCATTCTCAGACACCAGCATCCTAACTGGCTGTCTCCTTCCCAAGTCTGCCCCTATTCTCTTCTAAAGTCCTTGCCTTCTATTGACGAGACTGATGAAAGTGTCATCTGTTCCCCTAAGTCTTCATCTTCTTGCCCAGCCTTTCAAACCTTAGCAATGTTTTTCTAGATTCCTTCTGGCAGTATCATTTCTCGCCCACATGAATCAGCACAAGTATTTAGTAGTCATTAGGTGTCCTTGGAGGTTTTTCTACCACCTGCCCAGACACCTGCAGTAAGGAGGAAGATAGCACATCTCTTTATCTTTAATGCAAGGTTGACAAATAGCTTCCTTAATTATACTCACCTGGGAGTCAGCATAGTATAGTGTGATGGTGTCAAACTCTGACAGAATGGAGGACACCAAATCATATGCAGGGATCCCGTGAGCAGCCAAATATTAACTTGGAAAAACCACTCACTAACATTATCTATGTTACGTTATATTTTATTTATTTTGTTAAATATCTCCTAATTCCATTTCAACCTAGTTCTGGTCACACAGTGGAATGCTGTTGTCCCCAGGTTGCCAGGGCCCTGTATTTGATGTCTCTGGTGTATGTAGTGAAGAGAGCAAAGACTGTGAAGCAAGAAGGGCCCTGGTTCAAATCCCTCCTCAGACATTCACTACCTGTGTGACCCTGTAGCCGCTCTATGTCTCAGTTTCCTCATCTGTAAAACGAAGACAATATTAGCACCTATCATCTCTCAGGCTTGTTGTGAGGATTAACTGAGATGGCATTTGTAAAGTGCTTAGCACAGTAAGTTATTTAAAAATTATTATTTCCTTCCTTCTACATTTTTTAGGAATACTTTATTTACCCTGATAAACTAGAGAGTCAAAAGATATTTCTCAAAGTACTTTACTTTCCTTTTTAGGAGGGAGACCTGCGGCATAGTAGGTAGATAGGGCACTGGACTTAGAGTCAGGAAAGTCTGAGAACAAATAGCACCTCACATTCTAACTATGAGACTATGTGACTCAATTAATTTTCTGTGCCTCAGTTTCCTCAAGAGCAAAATGAAGGTTAGAATCAAAGGCTCATAAGGGCTTTGATAATTGACAGCAACAACTTCATCAATTAAGCAATCAATCACAAGCATTTTTTAAGTACTTACTGCATGCCAAGCTCTGTACTAAACTCTGAGGATATGAAGGCAAAAACATAATTCCTGAACTTGACCATGGCAAAATAACAGACGTGACACACTCTTTACAGATTACTGGGAAATTTTCTGTCCTTACCAGAAGTAAAATTTTCAGTCCTCTGTTGTTCTAATAGTAGCTCTTATGGTCAGCTCCCATGGTAAAATGCTATGGTGAAGTGAGGAAGAGGAGTGAAAATACAGAAGGATTTTTGTCTTTGGAGTTAGGGAGTTGAATGAGGTCAGGACTAATGATTTCAGCTTTCTTAATAAAGGAGGAGATAAAGTCATCCATGGATGAGAGATATTACAAATGTCATGGGGGCTCAAGGAAAGAGGGTGTGTTTGGAACAGTCACTATGTACAGTATGATAAAATGAGAAAATTGCCGTGCAGCAGTCAGAACCCAACTAAGACCAGAAAACAGATTTCTAATGGCCCAGGATTCCTTTCACTTGGTCCTCTTTGATCTTCATTCCTTCTCAATGCACATGGTCCCCTGATGCCAATGATTCCCTAGAAGAGCTGTGTAGCTGTGAAGGGTTCCCTTTAAGGAACCAGATCTGCATGGCCTATCACTATCAGAACAGGGAACTCTCTTTCTTCATTAAAGGTGAAGATCAAGGTTGTTTAGCCAAGACATAAATTACTCACAAATCCATCATCAGTCATCCACAATATGTAATTATTAGAGTAATACAGGACACCTTATCAAGGAGATACACTTAATGTCCTCATCAAACTCATCAGTGAGGCAAATGAAATCAATTATACCTTAAATATGAAGATTTCATCAATGTCAGAAGTACAATTGGAAATTAAGGGGCTACCCATCAATTGAGGAATGACTGAACAAGTTGTGGTATATGAATGTAATAGAATACTATTATTCTATAAGAAATGATGAGCAGGCAGATTTCAGAAAAATCTGGACTTACATGAACTGATTATGAGTGAAATGAGCAGAACCAGGAGAACACTGTACACGGTAACAGCAACATTGTGCAATGACCAACTTTGATAGACCTAATTCTTCTCAGTAATACAATGATCTAAAATAATTCCAAAAGACTCATGACGGAAAATGCTATCTACATCCAGAGAAAGAACAATGGAGTCTGAATGCAAGTCAAAGCATACTATTTTCTTTGTTTTTTCTTTCTCATGGTTTTTTCCTTTTATACTGATTCTTCTTTCATAACATGACAAATATGGAAACGTTTAATATGATTGTACATGTACAGCCTATATCAGATTGCATGCCATTTTAGGGAGGGAGAGGGAAGGGAGAGAAAAAAATTTAGAACTCAAAATCTTATAAAAGTAAACATTAAAAACTATCTTTACATGTAATTGGAAAAAATAAAATATTATTAAATGGGGAGAAAAAGAAGAAGAAAGAGCACCTCAATAGAACAAGGATACCAGAACATTCCTGGATATTCCCCTATACCCACATAGCCCTGTAATAAGGGGATACATCTGTCACTTCTTTGGTATTTTGAAAAATAATTTAACAATTAGGCTATACTCTTTACCAAGCTAACGTACAAAATCAGCTAAACAGCTGACTAATATTCACTGTAAAACAAAACACAAGAAAATTCTTCCTCCACCCTACCCTTTAATAGGTGACCAGACTCATTTTCCAGATGAATTATGAAAAATGCAATTGAACAAGAGGAAATGAATTCACACAATGGGTATTTTCCGAGTGTCCTTCTGTGCTGGTTACATTTATATTAATGACTAGTTCGACTGATTTACCACTAAGGACATTTTTACTTTTAATATAGCCTTTTTCTTTATTCAATAAGAATTGCTTCAAGGCATATGGCAGACACTCAACAAACATAAGAATTAATATTTGGAAATGTGACATATAATATCAACAAAAACCTTCCATTCCATTGGGGGAAAACAACAGGTAATGATTTAAGTAAACACCAAATAAATATATAATTAATAAATACAAGATATTTTTGGACTTAAGATATTTGTAGTTGCATGAATTGAAAATTGTGGTGACTTTTGATTTGAACTTTGAAGGAAATTAAGAATTCTAGAAGAAGGAAGGGAGGAGTGAGTTCATTCCAGGACTGAGGAACACCCTATGAAAGGCACAGAGGCATGTTGTGTATGAGGAAAAGCAAAAAAAAAAAAAAAAAAAAAAAAGACAATTTGGCTGTATAAATGAGTGGGTAGAGTGGAAGAACGTATGATAAGCTTGGAATGTTAGCCTGGAACCCATTCATGAAGGGTTTTAAATGCCAAACAAAGGAGTTCCTCAGGAAGTAATAACCATTTCCTCCTTGGTCCTTACCTTCCTAAGTGATGTTTTTTCCATATCCTTCACAGGAGATCCATCCACTGTGCTAGAACCTTAAAAGTTTGGGATATTTCAGAAAATGTCTCTGTCTTGCTTAATTGGACCAAATCTTTTTGTTAATAGGCTATCTTTGCTTTAAACAGATTCTTTTCTCCTACCTAGTACCCATCCTCTATCCTCATCCCCTTTCTTAGAACTGTCCATATCTAGAATCATCCTTGATAGGGTCCCTCATGCCCCATACTCATTAGCCAATCCCAGCATCAACCTGCTAGTGCTTGATTAGTGAGAGGTTCATTCATTAAGCCTACTCTTCCCTATAAACTATGTGGTCCAGGTTTTTGTCCTGACCAACTTAAACTAATCTAAGCATGGGGGCCAGTATGCACATGGAACCCAGCCCCTTCACTGTTTCTTGCTGCTCTAGTTTTTGAGGTGTGGACTTCTGTCATGTATTGATGGAACACACACTGCTCTGGTAGAGAAAACAAGATGACCACCCTCGCACCCTGTAACAATACTGGGATTTGAAGATCTTCCACGCCCCTTGAGCTTGCTGACATAGCAGGAAGGGGTGGAGCAAGAGAACTCCGGAACCAAGCTAGTCTCCTTGCGGTGCGGACTGGAAGCGGCGTCAGAGGCAGTGGCTGTGGCTGCGAACTCTTTTTGCTTTGAGCGGGCCAGAATCTCTGCTAAGGACTCCTGCTGAGGACTGCCTGGGGCAGGAACTGCCAGGGGCCGGAGCTGCTGGGACCAAGCTGCCTGGACGCTGAGCAGTTGCGTGCGTGAGGAGAGGA
>CM053587.1:23528625-23553806 GCA_028646515.1 Pseudochirops corinnae | reverse complement strand
GCACTATCTATATTTCTTATGTAGAGAGCCTGTTCCATTTTGTGATTAATAACTATATCAGCATATTTATAGTTACTGTAGGCATTGTGAATACTGCATTGCTGATACACACCCCCATCCATCTTCCACACCACTAAGAAGGAGCAACCAAGAGAACTGGAATGAGCTACACCAATCTCAGAGAGCAATCTCTATGCAGATGGCTTTGGTTTTCACCTTTCATCATTGCCCCTGTCTTCCCCACACCATTCCCACTCTCAGATGTCCCCCTTAAGCTGTCCTTTGTATGAGTTAATATAAGCCAAATAAAGACCTCTTGCTTTTAGTATCTCTGGAGTGTCTGTTTATTTGTTAAGTACAGTATATGCTTCTCCCTTCCTTCCTTAGCAAAAGGTGTGAAAGCCTTCCAACAAGTAAGCCTCCCCTAAGCAAACTTCTTTTATTGGGCTCCATGTGAAGATCCATTAATCGTCCAGGAAGATCATAATATCCCATCAACATTAGAAAACCTAGCAAGATGTCTTGGAATTTGGGGGCTAGATTTCTTTTTTATGGACCATGCCTTAAACCCAAATCACTCTAGGTCTCATTGATTGGCCAACAATGGGTCCCAGTCCAACCCTCACTTGGTCATTGTTTGGATTCTGATGACTCAGAGTACAAATGGCAATTGTTCCTCTTTTGGCCAGAAACTCTGAAGGTCTTCCCCTCCCAGATTGATTTCATTTGTTCATTCATTCATTCATTCATTCATTCATTCATTCGTTGGTATCTTATCTTTCCAGGTGATCTTCAGTATCTTCCTAAGACAATTCAAGTGGAAGAGATTCAGTTTCTTGGCATGAAGTTGGTATTCTGTCCAGGTTTCACAAGCATACAATAATGAGGTCAGCACAATGACTCTGTAGATCTTCAGCTGAGGTCCTTTCTGGAACTAAAGTGTCAAACATTCAAACTCTACTGCAGAGAGCACAACTCTGGTCTGGCCACATTGTTTGGATTGCCTAAAAGACTATTTTATGGAGAAGCATACAGGGCAAGCATTCATATGGCGGTCAGAAGAAGTGATACAAGGACACTCTCCAGGTCTCTCTTTAGAACTTTGGAATTGATTATGTGACAGGAGAGACACTTGTCACAGGACTTCCCAAAATGGTGTACCCTCATCAGAGGAGATGCTGTGCTCTATGAGCAAAGTAGAATTGAAGTAGCTCAAAAGAAATGCAAGATGTGCAAATGTAGAGAATGTTCAACCCAAATGTTCATATGAACTATTTGTGCTGGACCTGTGGTAGAGCATTCTGACCTCATATTGGTTTGCTCAGCCACAGTCAGATGCATTGTAACTTGATTCTAACATAGTGATGTTATTTTGGTCCTCTCTGAGAACAAAGGACAACAACCAACCAATTTTTTTTTTTTAACTAGGTAAAAGAGACCATTCTTTGCCTCATTTTTACCTAGTCTTAATCACCAAATGGGCATTGCCTCAGACAAACTGAGACCTGGGAAAGACCTTAGCTCAAAAAGACCTTGGCCTCCCACTTCCTGGGCCATCTCCAATCCTATTGATCTATACCTTGCCATAGGACCCAGATGGCTCCTGAGAAAAGACAGAGGCTGGTGACTTTGCATAGCCCTCCTTCACTTAAATCCAATTCACTTCCAAGCCATGACATCTCCTTCCTGATGTCATGGTCCTCTTCTGGACCAAAGGTGAAACAACAACAGTGTGTGCTTCAGTGGTATCTGTATCTTGTCCTCAATAAATTCAGCTGTTATTTTTTCCTATCTGCTCTACCAAAGTAAAAAAGGAAGAAATAATGAGAATTTTTCTGCCTAAAGTTTGAAAGCTTTCAAAGAATAGTCTTCTCTCTGTTCCTAATTCTGCCCAATTTGGGAATGCAGAAAGACAAATAAAATAGAAAGATCACTAAAAATTAAGTGCTAAGCACTGGCTTACAAAGAGTCAAAAAAACAGTCTCTGCCTTCAAGGAGTTTATAATCTAATGGGGGAGGCAGCATGCAAACAAATGTAGTCTAAGTAAGGTATATATAGGATGACTAGGAAATTGAATCTACCCTTGTGACTGAATTATAATTTGTTTAAGGCAGACTAATAAATTATGATGGAAGTGTGGTTTGAATGTTTTTTGTAGATGTAGAAATGTTCTAGAAGGTTTTTTGGGTTTTTCTTTGTTTTTAGTGCAGCTCCCTAGGATTCCCAGAAGTAGAGACTTTGTGGAAATTCCATACAAACCCACTCAAACCCCTCTCACTCGTTTCCTTTTCTGAAGAATGAAAGATTTTATTGTTAGAGGAAGAAGGTTATTTCATCCACCAAAGAATGTTCGGTTCTAAATAGAACTAAAGCCAGTTTAAAGGTGTGGGGTTTTTTTTTTTCCTCCAATGACTCCAAAAGCTGGGAAGAAGAAGGGGGAAAAAAGTCCATCTTTTATTGTTTGAAGTCTCTTCAGCTACTTATGAACCTCATCAATGGAGCTCTTGTTCTCTTAACTCATTTCTCCAGTTTGGAAAGAAAGTATTCAAAGAATAATAATAATAATAATAATAATAATAATAATAATAATAATAATAATAATAATGATTTGGAAAAAAGCCCCACAAAATTTCATTTTAAGAGGTTGATTTACTTAATCATTAGTGTCTCTGAATGATTTGGCAGAATTTAATTGTCTAAATAAATTAGAAGCTGTCACCTAAAAAAATTAAAATAAGTCATATACTTGCAACTTCTTAAGTGAGAAACCAAATTGGAAATGCTTTAGCTGGTAAAGTTTACCTGCAAACCTTGTAATTTTAGCCCTGATGACCAGAAAGTAAAGTTTTGCAATTCATTTGAGATGCCCGAGAAAGTAGTGCTAATTTGAAAAAGATATTCAATAGAGTAGAAGGAGACTAGATCTGAAAACAACTTGAAATATGAGTTAAAACAGAGAAATATGAGGTTAAGAAATTAACATATTTATAACAAGGGTTTGGTTTTGTCTGCTTTCTCAGTTGTCAAAAGAAGGTAAAGAGAGAGAATATACATCTGAAAATAAAATGTAATTTAAAAACAATAAAAAATGTTAAAAGAAAAAAGAAATTGACAGTATCTGAAAGAAAATGAAATACTGAATCAATACAGAGCTAGTTTTGAGATTTCTCATAATTTCCTAGTTTACTTTCACAGATTTGCATATACTTGTAGATGGGGGAAAGTAGCTGGACTTAATAAAATAAGCTTAGAAACTGAGCAACTGAAAATTTGGATTTACAATGGCTTTGATAAGTTAATTGGGGGAGATTATCATTAAGCATAGCTGACCTGGGCAGCGAGGTGACAAAATGGATAGAGTTCTGGAGTTGGAGTCAAGAAGACTGATCTTCCTGAGTTCAGATCCAGCCTCAGACACATTAACTATGCAACCCTTAGTTTGTCATCTGTAAAATGGGGACACACTGGAGAAGGAAATGCAAACCATTCCAATATCTTTGCCAAGAAAACAGTATGGTCCAGGGGGTCGTGAAGGGTCAGACACAGCTGAATGACTGAATAACATCAACAATGACAGGTATTAGCTACTATTATGCTGCCTTTTGTTTCACTTTTTATGTCTTCAGACCATGATTTGGTTTTATGTTAGTGTTATATTTCTTGGATTGTGATTTTGGGGGCATAATTGCCTTGAAGTGCTATTCATTTGTGGGATGGCACCCAGAGTGTAATGTACTTGTCTCATTAGTCTCCTAGCTTTTCTTTTGATCTGAATGCTCTGGTTTCATAACTTTGAGCTATCACTTAGATAACATTCGTAAAAAAAAAAAAAATCCACTTAGTAAAGTGCTGAACACCTAGCGGGTACTATACAAATCTTTAATCCCTCCCCTTCCCCCTACTTATTAAAAAGGAAATAAGCATGTATTAAACACCTACTGTTAGACACTGTACTAAGTGCTTTTACAAATATTATCTAAGAAGAAAGAGCTCAAAGTTATAAAATATTTGGAAACTTTAGAAGTTTACTGATGTCTGTGAGCACAAGGAAACTAAAGCAGGAAAGTACTGCGACCATTGATGTGCTTTCAATTTTGGTCAAAAATCCTACTAACCCATAACCTGATCTTTATAGGTTCAGCTCAAATTCTTCCTGAATCCAGGTAGGCCTGCCTGACCTTTTTTACCTAGCTGAATAAAAGCAAAAATGTTTAACTTATTATATCAAGCTTTGTGCTCAGTATAAGCGTTTAATTTATTTAATTATGGTGAGGGTGCCCACTATGTTTACTCTTTATTCATTACAAAAAGCATGTGATTCAGTAGAAAAAATACTACCTTAAAGGCTTTGTTTCAACAAGTCGTCTCCCATCCATACACTAAAATCATTCACTATTCCTTGAAAGATAAATAAATAGAAGTGAGTCATCAAATGCCTCTGCTTATACAATAAAACCCAGGTGAGGCATAACATGGAACTCTAAGCTCCACAAAGGCATTAGTCATTTTGATGGAGGAGATCCAATAGAGAAACTAAGTTGAAGAGGGAATGACTGTGGATGGTGCTTCTCCAGATGTTCCTGTTCGCAGATGCCATCATACCAAACATTGCAGAGCCTTCTGGAAGAAATCCATAACCTTACCACACACAGAGGAAAAATGGAAGGTCTGAAGGATATATATTATCCAGAATTAAAGAAAAAGAGGAGTAGTCTGGTCTGCCTTGAGGAAACTGCAAAGTTTCATTAATTACCCCTGAGCTCTCTCAGAACTAAAGGTCCTACCTTTTTAATGCCAAGTTAGTGTGTGGTTGCAAATCACAGAACACTATAGTCTCCAAAAACTTAAAATTAAGTACAGCAGGGAGCAGTGGAGAAGAACATGGTGGCCATAATTAGTTTGTAACATATAACAAATAAGAAACTTCAAAAAAGAGTTACAGTTACTCTCCCAATCCCTGTGATATTTAATTGCTGGCTGACTGACAATAAACCACCCCTGTTTCCAATCACCTCCTTTCATTATCTCATTTCCATTCTCCTCAACCCTACCCATTCCATCCAGACCACCTCTTTCCATTGAGCCTATGGGAATTCCTGTGTCACTACTAGCAAGTTCCCTTTCACTGTGACCTTTTAACTTCCCCTCTGGGATCAGTGAAAAGTAGGGTATGAGGGAAAATGTAGAGAGTGCTGGAGAAGATAACTAGGGAGGCAAGATCATGCTGGGGAGTCAGTTCTTTGAATTCTAGAAAATGGAAACAGCTTGGGAAGAAGAAATATATATATATATATACATATATATATATATATACATATATATAAAACACATATATACATAATATAAATATGTGTGTACATACATACATATATACATACACAATATACATTTTCATATATGTATATACATACAGAGACAGAGAGAGACGGCAAAAGACAGAAATACAGAGAGAGTTCTATAAATACATAGGCAGAGAGAGATCTAGAAAGATATCTATATAGAAACAAGGCAAATCCTTGCTTATATAAAGATATATACATAACCATCTATCACTATCTAGCTATATCTTTTATGTTTGCATCTTGCCTTCCCAATTAGAATATAAGCTCCTTGAGGGCAGGGATTTGCCTTGCTTTGTATCCCCAGCACTTAACCCAAAAAGAATTTTGATTGACACACCAGATGTCACCATCATCCACAAAGATTCCATTTTCTTGATCTCCAAACACTAACATTCTTCTAGAAAATCAAAACCTCCAAAGATTTCATCTCCTGTGTGAAGAAGACTCCTACCAATGCTAACCTCTCATGAATAGCTGCTAGGCAAGCCAGCCTAGCTGAAACCCTGAGGCACCCGGAGAGAAAGACAGGAAGCAACATGTGTCAGACAAGTCAAACAATTCCTACCACCCCATATATCCCATTGAAGGCACCCCAGAAACTTACACTCAAGAGCCCTGAGAAGAGCAGCCTTCTGAGACCAGAAGGCCAAACAGCCATTTTAGAGGTGTATGGGATGAGTGAAAACTTCTCAATTTAGGGTGGTTAACTTTTCAAATTGATTCTGTCAATCACTTTTATGTTCCTTTGTCTGTTTTCCCGCCTTGGTGGGATCTTCCCCTTATCTTTCCTTGCTGTCCCAGTTGGGGAAGTATTTGGTGAAGTATGCCTCTCCACCAATGAGAGGGGAAACAGTTGGGGAGGGGTCTTGACTAAGTTAGGTTATAAATTCCAGCACTATCTTTTGTAACTTGCCTCTTCTCCATGATGAGTCATGGGGAAGACCACCCTCTTCTCCCGGAGAAGAGAATAAAGTCCTGTTCTTATCCTAAGAGATCTCTGTGTTTATTTCTTTTCACTAAATTAAGGATGAAGGATATTTTTCATCCCAAACAGAGGGTAGAATGTGAAGAATGGGGCTGACATTCCTGCCACCACTAATATGGATCGCCAATCAACTACTATTGACAAGCATGTAAGACCAAGAGCCCTGGAAAATAATGCCCTGAAGGCCACCAGTTATGCTTCTAGCATAGTTCTTGAGGCCGCCACCTCCTAAAAAATCACAGATAATAAAGATTAGGAAAAGGAAAGATTTTTGTCACCAAAGTCCTTGGCACTTTTGAAAGGTTCAATATCAGAAACATATGGATTTATCGATGTAATTGACACTAAAGAAGATGTATTACTACCTGCTTTGCTTCTAAACCCTAAGGATCCCTGGGTTTTTCCACCCGAGTTGCAGCTGATACTTCCTATACATGTCTCTCCATTTTTTAGTATTAGTTTCCTGAGAGCAGGGACTGTCTTGTTTTTCTATTTGTATCCCAAATATTTAGAACATTATAAGTGCTTAATAAATGCCTTTATATTTATTTATCCATTCCCTGTGCTTTAGCCCTCTTAAACCTAATCTTCATCTTCCTCATGACCTTTAATACCTCCATCCCTCAGTATTTTGTCAGGCCATCACTCCTGCTATACCACTTTCCTCCTTTCTTTTTTTTTTTTTAACATATAATATTTTATTTTTCCTCAATTACATGTTAAAGCAGTTTTTCAACATTTGTTCTTTTTTTGTTAAGTTTAGAGTTCCCTCCCTGAGATGGTAAGCAATCAGATATATTTCCTCTTTTTAAAATTTCAATGCTATAGTTAACCAGTTCACTTCTATGCTGAACTCTGTTCTCAAATCCATAGCTCTCTAGTTCTGTTATTGCTTACACCTTGTCAATCCCCAGCCCTAACATTTTCCCGCCATCTGCAACCTGTGCTCATACTCACTTGCTGCTTAACAGAGCTAGGGGAAATCAACTGAGCCAAATGGTTATTTGTGTTATCTAAACTCAACAGGTCCTTTGATGAAGCACGGCAATGTTTTTTACCCTAATTGATTCTTTATCCTACTCCCCACAGAAGCTTTTTGAAGCCCATTTTTTCTCCTCACACCTCCCACTTCTCCCCATAATCCTCTCACTTTAGCTCATATTCTATTATAAAAATTGAAGCCATTAACTCCCTCGCTTCCCTTTTTCTCCATCTCAGTCCCCCTTGACATAATCTCCCACTGTATCCTCCTTTAACCTCTAATAATGGAGTGATTCTTACAGGGTCAACCTCTACATGTTCCCTTCATCCCATTATCCCCATCTTCTCCAACAAATAGCCCCCATCATCATCTCTCCCCTTTCTCTAATCTTCAAACTCTCCCTATTTAATAGTTCTTTTCCTACCACCTATGAACATGCTCCAGCCTCCTCTATCCTTACCAAACCTTCACTTCATTCTTCCATTCTTTCAAGCTATCATTCCATATCTTCACCCTTTCCTCAGCTAAATTCCTAGGAAAAGTTGCCTACCCCAATTTGCTCTCCTGCTCTCACTCCTCAACCCTTTTGCAATCTACCTTTCAACCTCACCAACCAAATGAAATTCTCTTCAAAATTACCAGGGATTTCTCAAGTTTCATCTGATGGTCTTTTCCCAGTCTTCATGCTTCTCGACATCTCTGCTGCCTTTGACACTATTGACCACCCTCACCTCCCAGATACTTTCTCTTCTCTGAGTTTTCTTATAAATATCTTCTTGGTTCTCTTCCTGCCTGTCTGAGTTCTGTCAGTCTCCTTTGCTGACTTTTCATCCATTTCCCTTTCCTGACTGTGGGTGTATTTCAAGGTTCTGTCCTGGGCCCTTTTCTCTTTATATACTGTCTCACTGATTTCATCAATTTCCATGAGTTCCATTATTATCTCTATGCAGATGACTTACAGATCTATATATCTAACCGTAGTCTCAGTCTCAGCCTCAGTCTCTCTCTTTGTCTCTCTCCCTCCCTCCATTCTTCCATCTCCTTCTTTCCATTTCCCCCCACTTTTTCTCTCTTTCCCTCTCCCCCTCCAATACCTATTGGACATTTCAAACTGGATATACTAAAAACATCTCAAACTCAATACACCCAAAATAGAACTCATTAATCTTTCTCCACAAACCCAACCCTCTTATGAACTTCTTCTTCTTTTTTTGCTTTTTGGAGGGGGGAAGACAGGGCAATTGGGGTTAAGTGACTTGCCCAAGGTCACATGGCTAGTAAGTGTGTCAAGTGTCTGAGGTCAAATTTGAACTCGGGTCCTCCTGACTCCAGGGCCGGTGCTCTATTCACTGCACTACCTAGCCACCCCTAGACATATATTTTTTAGATCCTTCTCTGACCATGCTAACATTCTGGTTCAAACCCTCATCACTTCATGCCTGGCTTATTGCAATAGCTTTCTGGTTGGCCTCCCTGCCTCAAATTTCTCTTTAATCTAGTCTTTCTTTGACCCAGTTGCCAAAGTGTCTAAAGTATGGTTTTGACCACATTACTCTCCTACTCAACAAACTCCAATAACTATTGCCTCAGGATCAAATCTAGAATCTTTTGTTTGGCTTTTAAGCTCTTTATTACCTGATCTCTTCCTACCTTTGCTGTCTTCTTATATCTTATTCCTCTTTTCCTATCACTCCCTGTCACTCCCACTGCCTTGGAATTCTGGCCTCTTTTGTTCCTCCCAAAGTACATTCTATCTCTTGGCTCTGGGCATTTTCACTGGCTGTCCTGCCTGCCTGGAACTTTTCTTCCTTAGCTCTATTTATTGATTTTCCTTCAAGTATCAGCTAAAGTTTCCCCTCCTATAAGAAGTCTTTAATAGTCCTCCACAAACTTAGTACTGTCCTTCTGAGATTAATTTATCTGGTATTTAGTTTGTACATTTTTTTCCATGTTGTTTCCCTCATTAGACTTTCAACTCCTTTCTCTGTTTCTCTATTGCCTGGCACATAATAGGCATTTAAATGATAGTTAACTCAACTTTGGGGTAGCTAGGTGTCACAGTGGGTAGGGTACCAGACCTGGAATCAAGAAGACTGATCTTCCTCAGTTCAAATCAGGCCTCATACACTTCTAGCTGTGTGACCCTGGGCAAGTCACTTAACTCTGCTTGCCACTGTTTCCTGATCTGTAAAATGAGCTGAAGGAGGAAATGGCAAACCACTCTAGTATTTTTGCCAAGGAAACTCCAAATGGGGTTACAAAGAATCAGGCATGACTGAAACAACCAAATAACAAAAAAACTCAATTTGACTAGAGGAACTCCTGATCTCTGAACATCACGTATAGAATTAAAGAATGTTAGAACTGACAAGGGCCATAGAGACCACTTCATCTGATTCCCTCATTTTACAGGTATGGAAAGCAGATAGTGAAACGATATGCCCACAAGGATAATTTGAGCCAAAGTCACCTTTTTTGACTCCCTGGTGCAGTGCCTGTGGCCCAGGAGTCAGAAATTATGGCTTCTTATGAGTAAATGCATGACTTATTAGCTTCGCCTTAGCACAGTTTTGGGTGTGTTTCCAGATATCAATGTGCCTCTTAACAATGACTCACCTAGTTAGAATTTTGTAGTGCAGACCAAAGTATGACATGTGAACATGTCTGCAAAGAAGCTTTAAAATGCATTGGAAGAAATAGATCTGCTGAGCTAGATATAGGGTGTCTATACTGAAATAAGTCAAACTCCTGAGTAGAAGAATAAAGAGTCTTAAACTGAGATAATGGGATAGCAAACTTGCCACCCTGGGGAATGTCCCCCAGCAGACTCAGAGGAAAACATTCTTATACTTTAAGGAGAAAAGGGGAAGTAGCAAGGTCTGGTCATGAGACCCCAGTGACCCTTAGCAATCCTGGCAAGGAAAACCACTTCATTCTGACTGTTTTGCCCTTCCTGCCATGAATCTCAATGGAGGGGGACAAGGACATTAGAAACTGAAATCCAGCTGAGATCCAGTAGGTTCCTTCATAAAGGTGAGAGAGGACTTATGGTGTGGTTCAGCTCAACCTAATAGAAAGTAAATATGTTAAGAGTAGAAATGTAAGGACATTACTGAAATTCTGCCATTGCTACCATCATTTAAAGGACTTGGCAAGTAATATTACATTTGGTATTAACAATTTTCTGTTTTTATTTAACAATTTTTTTTCTGGTGTGTGTGTGTGTGTGTGTGTGTGTGTGTGTGTGTTCTGCTGGAGGGTGGACCAAGAGGGAAAACCAGGGATGAAATCCTGGGCTAGGGTTGGAACTAATGATGGGGGAGAGGAGGACTGAAGGCATGGGGTGGATGGTGCTGAAACCTGAGGCCCCAGCAGGATCCAGTCCTTACTTCCAGAATCACAGCTGGCTCTAGCAAAGGTACCCACCTACATGGTGGGCCTCAGTTTCCTCAACCATGAATGAGAGGTTTGGATTTACGAACTCTGGCTGTAGATCTGTGATCTTATGTAATGCCTCCATCCTAAAATAACTTCACCAGGCTTGCCTGAATGCCAGCCATTAAAGTCACTCCTTAGAGATCTTTTGCTTTGTAACTACTAGATAAAAGTATTGTGTCACCTGGGAGGGGTAATAGCAGCTAATTAGAATATATTAGTTTCCCAGATTAACCTAATAACTTCTACTTGCCCTAGCCAAGGATGATCCTTAGGGAATGGAACACCTGGTAGGCAAATGTTAATGAGTGAGAAGAATGTGGTAACCCTAGACAGGGCTTATGTAGGTGTGAATGAAAGAGCTTGAGAAAAGAGAAGGGGGGGAAGAGCTAACAGAAACTTTGCTGACTTTGTACCTTTCCTTAATTAGTTCCTACTCCAAGTAAATCTTCAATTTGTGGAGAAGTGTGAGCTGATTATAAAATGCAGATTCCACTTTCTCAGTCCTGACACTGCCCTTTTCTTAATAGTATCTCTACCACGGTCACAGGTACCTGAGAGTGAACTGGCAACTTGGAACTGTATTCTCATCTTATGAGTTGAGTTTTAATTTAAGATATTTAATGGCAAAAAAAAAAAAAACCCACACTAAAAAGCATGGTGGTTTGTTTCGTTTAGTTTTGTTTTTTGGAAAAATGAGAACAACGAAAAGTCATTTCCTGGAATTAATTTCCTTGCCTTCTCAATTAAAATGTGCCAGAGACAGCCATTCTGCCTTGCCAGGGATTCTCTGGGCTCTGCAGCTCCCTAGATGTCTCTTTTCAATGCAACATTTCCCAGTGGGAAGAAACAATTACCTTGAAAAGATTTTCTTTTATTGATTGTACTACTTATTTTAAAACAAGTTCTTTACCATCATCATTTTTTCCCAGCATTCCTTCTTCCTCTCCCCCCCTGAAACTATTCCATATAACAAGTGATATTTTTTTAAAATAGTATTTTTTAAAAGACAAAAAGAAAAAATCAATCTAACCGATCAGATTGTATTGCTTATTTAATAAATCTATGGACTCTTAGAAGTATAAACAACCTCAGAGACCACTTAGGCCCTACTAGAGGCAACTTCCACTGGACACCACTAGTGATAAGGCCACTATATTTTGGGGGGCAGTTTTGATTATCCTGGAGTTTTTCTTATGGTGAGTAGATACCTATTCACTTAAATTGCATCCCATTAGACTCTAACGATTAGAGGAAGCTACAGGATTAGGAACGAAAAACCAAAGACTTCAATCAAACATCCATCAAGCCTTCTTAGTGCCCCGCATATTGCTGGGGGCGGGGGGGCACAGCTTTGGACAGGGGCTATAAGACTTGGGGTCAACTTAGAGGTGGAACTATTGAAAACAGCAAAAATTAATTCCCAATAGACCTAATTCAGTCCTTTACTCTTACATTAGTCACTGTTGCGAGTCTTTTTTCTTTGGCATGAATCCACACATCATTTCACATTCTTCCTTTAAAGAGGCATCCCCAAGTTGATTCCTGAGGCTTTATTTTTGTGGGAATAATGGTGTCACGAACAGAGGACAGGGACTGGATCATCTGGATTCCCTTGGTATAGGGCATTCCCAGATGAGAAAACTTCCCTCTAGCAACACAGATTAGCCTCTCCTTGGCAACCTCTAGTCTTAGAGATGCACTTAGGACACCGAGAGGTTAAGGGACCTCAGCAGTACGTGTTGGGGCTGGTAAATGAACCTACAGCATCCTGATCCCCTGAGTCCTCTACACCACACTGTCTCTTTTAAGGGTTACTAACAGACACTAAAAGAGGCACTTATTCAAACAAGCTACTAGACAGGCCACCTTGGATCTTTGCTGCCACTTAGATGTGTTGTTCCTGCCCAGTCATCCCTATCTTTTCCTGGAAGGTGATTTTATGACGACACCCATAGCACCAGACTCAGGAAAGGCACTGCTGACACACGGCAATATCGTGCAGAAGATCACAATTATGCATTCATTTCCATCTGTAAAGAGTGAATCATACAACGATGTGTGTGAGATGGGATTCCCACCCTGGGACACTGTCTCTTTAAAAAAAAAAAAGGGCAAGACTTGGTCAATGCAAACTCCTCCTCCCAGGGTGGTTCCTTTTAAGAGCAGCAGGACAGTTAAATAAAGCCCCAAGCATTTCCCCAACCTGATATTTACTCTTTAGGAAATCACCAAGGTGTTAAAGATGGCTCAGCAATTTGTGAACTGCAAGATCAAAGCTGATAAGGTGGTGGTCTTCATCAAGCCCACCTGCCCTTACTGCAGAAGAACTATTGAGCTTCTCCAGCAGCTGCCTATTAAGCAAGAGTCCTTGGAATTTGTCGACATAACAGCCCACGGGGATACAAGTGCAATCCAAGATTATTTGCAACAGCTAACAGGAGCAAGAACCGTGAGTATCTGTATTTGGGGAGTGTTGGGGGGACATTGGTTTTGTGGGCATGTTGGGGGGTTTTCCCCTTCACAGTCAGGGTGTTTTTGTTCCTTGTCTGTATAGCAGAAAACTGGGAGGGGGGGGGTGCAGGGGAACTACTTTAAAGCCAAAACTAACTGTTAGATAAGCTGAAAGGACATCTTGATTCTGGGCTGTCTGCTACTAAGGAAGCAGAGGAGTTGTTCAGTGTCTTTCTGTCCTACTTGAATGGCTGGCTTGGAATTCAGCTATCAGACCTCTCGGATCAGAGAGAAAAGAAAGGAGATAGGTGCAAAGGGATGCAATGCAGTCCTGGTCAGCTTCAAAGTGACTTGGCCAGTCACCCTGACTCCAAAGGTTTCTGTGAGAGGAAGTCAGAGGTCATTTTGAGTCATTTTCGCTGGTAAACAAATACTTCAAGTTAGAATGCTCCTGGGAAGGAAACTGGTAAGAGATGTAAGTTTCTGTTAGTTCCTTCACTGTGGTTTATTGACTTAGTTCCTGTTCTCATATATACTTCAGTGGCCTAAAAGAGGTTCAGTTGTTTGTAGTCAGTCCCCAGGTTGAGAGCACAATACCGAGTGGAAGAGACTGAGAGGTCTGTTGTGTGGTAGCATCTGACAGTCACAAGAAAGACATCTAGGTGAGGCCAGGCAATGGGACGCAGGAAATGCTCAAAAAGGGACGTAGGAAAAGCAAAACAAAACGTTAAGGCACTTAGTAAATGAAGACAACCTGGATTTGAGTCTCCCACTTACTATGTGTGTGCGTGTGTGTGTGTGTGTGTGTGTGTGAAATGACACAACCATAACTTAAGAAGAAGTAACCATGAATCCAGTCACAAACACAGGGGGAGTACAGTTGCTGTCAATCTTCTTGTTGTTTTTAAAGGAAACACATTTAGGAGAAATTTCAACATTCTGAACAGGAGGTGTGCATTTAAACAGGAGGTGTACTTGCTACTGTGTAAGGCAGTGAGTTCCCTGTCACTGGTGATATTCAAATAGAAGCTTGGGTTCAAACCCAAGCCTCCTGACTCCAGAGCCCTTTATGCAAGACTGGATGGGAAGCCAACTAGTCAACCTGGCCTGCTTGGAATGGATTATGGGTTAAAGGTGAACATTGTGTGTTAAAGAAGCTTTTCTGTTCCAGGATGGAATAAGTAACCATTCTGAGACACTTTTGACTTTGTTCCCACAAGCCCACTTCAGAAGTGTGTGCCAACTCTGTCCTAGAAACTACTTGGCCAGGGTTTTTGGATTTTTTTTTTATTTTTCAATGTCTGGAGAAAGCTTCTGTTGCTTTCTGAAAGATATGACCAGCTTCCAAAGTCTGAGTTACAAAAAGATGTGGGGCTGCACAAGATAAAGAAAATTGTTTTCTCCATGAGAGGCTGCCTTGCCTAAGAGCTGACTCCAGATCTGCCTCCAGTTCTGCATATGTAATGAGTTACAAATGCCCTCAAGAATTCCATAGTTTTGGAATCTGTGGCCCCGAGGCAACGTGTGGTCCTCTAGGTCCTCAAGTGCAACCCTCAGACTGAATCGGAGTTTGGATTCGGTCAAAGGGCTGCACTTGAGGACCTAGAAGGCCACATGTGGTCTCAAGGCCCCAGCTTCCCTACCCCTGGCAAGTAAAGTAAAGGCTAAGCTTGCTAAAAAGGCTTTGATAATGAGAAGCAGATGGAAGGTTGGCTGAAAGTCAGGAAAGCCAGTATTCAAATCCCACTTCTTCCATAATGGCTATGTAACCCTGAGCAAATTCCTATAAATTATAGAGAAGTTTCCCACTCGTCTCT
This sequence comes from Pseudochirops corinnae, assembly GCA_028646515.1. Taxonomy (NCBI): domain Eukaryota; kingdom Metazoa; phylum Chordata; class Mammalia; order Diprotodontia; family Pseudocheiridae; genus Pseudochirops; species Pseudochirops corinnae. The sequence continues at coordinate 23,538,790 of CM053587.1, read as the reverse complement.
TATAGAAGGAATTTTCTCACTTGGGAGTTTCCAATGTCAATGAAATTGTGAGTCTGGATAATTATATGAAGACACATGAGAGTTGTAGAGTGAACCAACTGCCACTCTTTCCTTAGAAATCAGCAGTGGCAATGTGATCAGATGACGACAACAAAAAATACCTTAGAGTCACATTAGGAACTTGGGGGTTCTTCTCTACTCACTGCTGAAACTGAGAAGAACCAAATCTTTTTTTTTTTTTTTTAAGGATGATGGTTAGAGGAGTGGGAGCAACTTTTTAGGAAGATATTCAATTCAGCAAGCATTTATTAGGAATAGATTTGGAAGTCATATGTCAATAATAATTGAACTTAAGGGAGTTGATGCTGTCAAAGAGAGAGAAGAGAGCCCAGGACAGACGCTAAATCAGCAGTTCTCAACCTGTGGGTTATGTTCAATTTAAATACATCCTGCATATCTGATATTTACATTACGATTCATAACAGTAGCAAAATTACAGTTATGAAGTAGCAAGGAAAATAATTTTATGCTTGGGGGTCACTACAACATGAGGAACATTAAAGGGTTGTGGTGTTACGAAGATTGAGAACCACTGTGCTAAATGATGGTCCAAAGGGGACTGGACTATATCTCACAGGTGGGAGGAGAACCAAGAAAGAATGATGACACAAGCTAGGGAAGAGGAGATTGCTTATGGATGGCAGTGGGTAGGGTAGGGTGGTGTTCTATGGCAAAAGCTGAAAAGAAGTCAAAGAGAATCATACACCATGGGATGTGATAGAAGCAGCAGTCATTTGATTGCAAGGGAAAGGCACTACTACCCCAAGCTCAATAAAATTAACAGCAGTTGGAGTCTCATCTGGCTCCCTGATCTGCTTAAAGAATGGGTGCACTTACTACCCTCCTGGAACCAGTAAATGTATCCCTTTAGTCAGTGTCTTCTGCCTCACCACTGTTGGGTTTGCTGGAATTAGTTGCCCTTAAATCTTCTTTTATCTGCTATTTTTCCTTTTTTTTTTTTTTTTTTTAAGGTTTTTGTTTCCAGACAAAGTATAAGGTGATTTGTATTGCATTCTGTGTGAGTGTTCACTCTAATTGAATGAACCAGCTATGGGGATGGACAAAGGGGAACCTCTGGATATACTACCTTACAGACTTCAAAGGGAACCTAGACTGAAGATATCTCTGTCTTCTCTGCCACTCTGGGGCTCTGTCTTTCCCTATCCTTCCCCTGACCTCTCTCCACTTACCACATCATGTAAGTTATGAAATTCTAGCCCCTTTCTTTGCTCCCCTCCCTATTTTCTCAATGGCTTTTCTTACTGTCTCACAAAATTAAAGAAGAAGCAGTAATCCAAATCAACAATGATTTACTGAGCACCTACTAAGGGACGAGACACTGAGGATACAAAGATGACAAAAAGCTAAGGAAAAAAGTAGTAGCAACAGGGCATTTCCCCTCCCTGAAGGAACCTACATGGCAGGGGGGGAGGGGCAAAATACACAAAATGCATACAGAGTAATTCAAATTTATTTGGTGGGGAGAGGACTGATAATGTGGGAGGTCTGGAAAAGCCTCCTGTAGGACAGGGCACCTGATCTGGGTCAGGGAAAGACTATCTCGAGGCACTGGACTGCAGCCCGTAGAGAGGGGGGAGGAGATAGAATGTCATCTATGGAGAACCAAGAACAATCCATTGTAGCTGGAATATAGAGGCAGAGGAGGGTGGAGGGAGTACCATGAGGGCATTCTGGAGTCAGATTGGGAAGGACCAAATGCCAAACAGAGAAGTTTGTGTTGTATACTAGAGACCATTTGTGAGCAGGAGAGTGACGAGGTCAGACTGAGTTTTTAGGAATATCACTTTGGCAGCTGTATGGAAGACAGATTGGAGAGGTGTCGGGTCAAAGGTAGGGAGAACAAGAAGGAAATCAGAGCAATGGTGCAGGGGAGAGCTTGTGAGGACCCCAGCTAAAGAGACTGTACTAGACTGGAGAGGAACTAGAACAGACAGAGAGATGCAAAGGAAGGAATATCTGAAATAAACCACTTTCTTTTTCTCTTGGTCTTTTTTTGGGGAAGCCAGCTTTTTGGTTTTTGTCATTTTTTATTTTTAACTGTCTTTTGTCCCATTTTTCTTCCTTCCTCTCTTTTCGCCTCCTGCTATCATAACCACAGTTTTAATGAAAAAACATAGCTTTAAGGCCCAACTTATTTTAAAAAGAAAAGCAAACTACTGAATCCCAGACCCTGTGTGTTCACTCAAACCCTTGTTTTATCCTGCTCTCTCCTGACTTACTAAGCCTCCAGAAGTTTCTCCACTTCCTTTTTGTTTTTTCTTTCTCAGTAGAAGGATCAGAATCTTAGAATACCTTAAAAAGACCAAGCTGCATCAACTGACACAGTGAATTTGCACATACGAATAGTTCGATGAAAATATGTATTTCAAAGTAAAGTTGTATCCACTTGTAATGATTTGTATTTAAAGTGCATTTACACTGAGAGGAGAAATTATAGTAGAATTAATTAAAATAATAAATCTTCATGGCAGTTGACACAAGTGTTAAGGTGATTTCTTGGGAATATACATGATGATTATAACAATGTAAATCAGTGGTTCTCAACCTGTGGGTTATGTTCAGTTTGTAACAATGTATCCTGCATATCAGATATTTACATTACGATTCATAACAGTAGCAAAACTAAAGTTACAAAGTAGCAATGGAAATAATTTTCTAGTTGGGGGTCACCACAACACGAGGAACTGTATTAAAGGGCCATGGCATTAGGAAGGTTGAGAACCACTGATGTAAACAAAAAGAACACTAAAGGGCTGCAGAAGAGCTCCAGATCATTGTAGTGACCAAGGCTGATTCAAGAGAATCACATCCTTTCCCCTCTTCTCAGGAGGGTGGCATGGCAAGTCATCAAGTTAGGAGATAACCAGTAGGGCATGGGATGTCAACATCATTCCTTCCTTGGTTTGATTTTAATGAACTTTTGTCTTTTGTTACGAGGTAGAATTCTGTGGGGATATATATAGGGAAATGATTATAGTATTTTAAAAAGATTTTTCTAAAAAAAAAAAAACCCAACTTTGAGTTCTTTCAGCTGTGAGATTGTGAGGCTAGTCTCTAGTGTAGGAGTTATTGTCCTCTGATATGACCACATTACCCTGGCTGTATTTGTTCTTCCTTATCAGTCTGCTCCTCCAACGGGAAGGTTACCACCGCCTTGGGTTAGGAAGCTTTTCTTTTTTTTATTTAAAGTGTTTATTTTTATTATTTTATTTATTATTTTTTATTATTTAAAGGGTCCTCTCTATTTGAAATGAAGTTTATGACTGTGGCTTAGCTCAGAGGCAACCGTGAAATCGTGGTTCATTACAGGTTTAATGTTTGAGTTGAGGCCTTAAGTGTACTATCTACCTACAGGTATATAGCTAAGGTGGAGAAGGGCCTTTATCCCAAATGTGTCTTTTTTTAAAAATGGATCCTGTTTATAGTTAATTGATTTTGTCCTGTAGCCGCTGCGTAAGTCACAACTTTGTCTCTAAACTTAGTTCAGAAATTCAGCTGTCCTGTAATGAATGAGTTAAGTTTAGAAATCTAGGGGCAGCTAGGTGGTACAGTGAGCACCGGCCCTTGAGTCAGGAGGACCTGAGTTCAAATCCAGTCTCAGACACTTACCTCTTACTAGCTGTGTGACCTTGGGCAAGTCACTTAACCCCAATTGCCTTACCTCACACATACATACACACATACACACCCCACAAAAAAGTTTAGAAATCTAGTTTTCCTACCAGTCACTGTTCTGTTCTTGCTTCAGGGAAATTTGTTATCCTCGAGGGATATAGGTGGACACCAGGGAATCTATTCTAGTACCTTTACACTACCAAGCCTTCTCCTTCAAGGATCTCTATCTGGTTTGTTATCCAAAAAAATCTGATCCACTATTTCTAGCCTTGCAGATGACTCCAACAATGAACAATTTTTTTTTCAATTTATTTACTTTTAGTTTTCAACATTCATTTCCACAAGATTTTGAGTTACAAATTTTTCTCCCCATCTTTCCCCTACCCCCCACCCCAAAATAGCAAGTCTACTGAATACTCCTTCCCCAATCTGTTCTGTCTTATATCCTCCCCCATCACCCCCTAACTTTCTAGTAGGGTAAGATGGATTTCTATACTCCAGTGCCAGTATATCTTATTTCCCAGGTACATGGAAAAAACAATTTTTTTATTAAATATTTGTTTTTTAAAACTTTGAGTTCCAGATTTTTTCCTTTCTTCCTTCCTCACCCACCCCCACTGGGAATATAAGCAATTCAGTATAGGTCGTACATGTAAAGTTACACAAAACATTTCCATAGTAGTTATATTGTGAAGGGCTAAGTATATTTCCCTCCATCCTATCCCGCCCCCCGCTTATTCTATTTTCTCCTTTGACTCTGTCCCTTTTCAAAAGTGTTTGCTTCTAACTACCCTCTCCACCAATCTGCCCTTCCTTCTATCATCCTGCCTCTTATCTCCTTGTCCCCTATTTTCCTGTAGGGTATGATACCCAATTGAATGTGTATGTCATTCCCTCCCTAAGCCAAACTCAATGAGAGGAAGGTTGTCCCATTCCCTCACCTTCCTGCTCTTCCCCTCCATTGTAACAGTTTTCTCTTGCTTCTTTTATATGAGTTCATTTACCCTATTCTATCTCTCCCTCTCTCCTTCTCCCAACAAATTCCTCTCTCACCTCTTAATTTTATTTTTTAAATATCATCCCTTCATAGTCAACTCATCCTGTGCCCCCTGTCTATGTATACATGAACTTACAATGAACAATTCTTACTCACAGGAAAGAAGGATGGGGTTGTTGCTAGCCTCTCATTCTCAATTTCCAACCACTCATCTTGTCTCCCATGCCTCAGCTCTGTAACCAATCGTATTGATTTTGCCATTCATGATGTTGATCTCTTTTAACCAATCATAACTTGTTTCCCAGCTATGAAGCCCCATTTTTTGTTCTGTATGCCCCAAGATTATTATCTTTTTTTGCTTTTTGGAGGGGGGAAGGTAGGGCAATTGGGGTTAAGTGACTTGCCCAAGGTCACACAGCTAGTTTTTTGTGTGTGTGTGTGTGTGTGTATGTGTGTGTGTGTGAAGTGTCTGAGGCTGGATTTGAACTCAGGTCTTCCTGACTACCCCAAGATTATTTTTAAAAAAAAGAGCCATCCCCTTTACTCCGGGAGTCTTAGCTGGGGAAACTGAGATTCTATTTATTGATAAATTTGTGCTTTACAAATAAATTGATCATGCTTGGAAGTTTGCTCCCTACCCTAATTTTAACTGTGACACTGGCTTTTGCCATATAACTTTCATTCGCTTAAATGTGAGGCTAAAGGGCACTTCTCAGGTGGAAGATGTTTTCAACTGATTGTGAGCCGTTTTCTAGGTGTGTATGTGTGTCTATGCAGACAGACTACCTGGTACAGGAGGGAGAGTGCTAGCCTGGGAGTGAGGAAGACCTCTGACACTTACACACATAAAATCACACAGGATAATCTCTTACTCTCTTAGCTGGTTTAGACAACTCCTTAGGATTTATCTGCTAAGACATGTTGTTTGCATCTAGCTTGGAAAAGGGAGTTTTCATACCAGAAGTAGCCTAGGCTGGCAGAATTACAGGCATAGCCCTTGAGATAAGTGGTATGTTACCGTTTATCATTAAACCTGTTTTACCCCTGAGGAAATGGTTTGCAAATAGCTCTAAATATAAAATAGGGAGATTTCTGGGAGTGTCTCTGTTTGAGAGAGACAGAGATAGAGAGAGAGAGAATTCCATGTGTGGAGAAGGCCCAAAGAGAGGACTTGCTCTCCCAGGGCTAGCTAGCTGTGACCTTGAATCTTCCCTCTACAAGGGCAACCACCTCCCAAAGTGAGAAAAACATGCTCAATTCATCATGTTTTGCTCAGACATCTAAGAATGAGAGATTACTAGAATGAAATTACTTTTTAATGTCTCTATAGAGGGAAACTGTTGCTATGGTTTTATGTTAGTTGCTAAGCAACAATAACAGGTCAACAAAAACCCTGGATGCTTCTTTACAGTCAGTACAATCTCGTTAGTCTTTGGTCATACCTGACATCTTTCCTCCTTGCATGGTCCGATCACTTTGAAAAATATATACACACTGAAATGAACTTTAAGCCAAAAATTCTCATGTTTGCAGCTTGCAGAAAGGTGCTCTTGCTACAGACCATAGCTATTTATCTACCTAGGAGACACATATATATGTGTATGCCTGTATACACAATGTATATATCTGCTGCTGTTCAGTTGTATTTCAGTCTTGTCCAATTCTTTGTGACCCCATTTGAGGTTTTCATGGCAAAGATACTGGCATGGCTTTTTTGGAGTGCCATTTCTTTCTCCAGCTCATTTTACATGTGAGAAAATTGAGTCAAACAGAGTTAAATGATTTGCCCAGGATCATGCAGCTATTAAGTATCTGAGGTTAGATTTGAACTCTGGAAGATAAATCTACCTGACTCCAGGCCCAGCACCCTATCCACTTCTCCACCTAGCTTCCTGTGTGTGTGTGTGTGTGTGTGTGTGTGTGTGTGTGTGTGTGTGCGTGCGCACATACAGATGTCTGCTGTAATAAGTGAGTTCTTTGGTCATGGAGAAATATTAGGACTGAACATAAAAGAAATTTCTTTTAATCTACTCATAATTTAAGCCCTTGACATCTTCTGTACGTGCTTTTTTTCCCCGTCAGGTGCCTCGGGTATTTATTGGTAAAGATTGTATTGGAGGCTGCTCAGATCTCATAGCCCTGGAACAGAATGGCCAGTTGCTACAAAAGCTTCGACAGATTGGAGTGTTACAGTAACTTCCAGTAAGTGGCCACCTTCTGAGAAGTGATAAGGTTCTGGGAAAGGTCAAGAGAATAGGGATTTTTTGTTTATTGTACCTTGCGTAATCTTTCTGGTTGAGGGGGAAAGCATCTACGAGTAGTTTAGACATCTGGGTATGAAATGTATCCAGAGAAATGAATCATCTGGAACTTTTCCATTTTACAGAGAGTGAGTCACACTGGGACTGTCATCTCGTCTTACCCTGATTTACCTAGTAAATGGGGTTATATTTTGTCACTCACTTTTTGCTGTTGCTGGATCATGTCCAGTTCTTCATGACCCCATTTGGGGTTTGCCATTTCCTTCTCCAGCTCCTTTTGCTGATGAGGAAACTGAAACAAACAGGGTTGTGATTTGCCCAGGGTCTCACAGCTAGTAAGTGTCTGAAGTCAGATTTGAACTCGGGAAGGATGAGTCTTCTTGATTTCAGGCCTGAGACTCCATCCACTGTGCTGTCTAGCTGCCCTGTCACCCATTCAGTTGACTTCAAGACCAGTGGTTTTTAAAGATCAGAGGTGAACTGTAAAAAGATACCTATCCACAAGGCAGATAGATAGTTAACTGGCTGAATGAATGAACTTACTTGTGTGCCAAGAACTAATTGTGCCAAGATGGTTCTTGCCTTCAAGGAGTTTATATTCCAACTGAAGGAAAATAGACATATGGGAAATGGTGCCCTTTGGGAAGTTAAGAGAATGGTGAGGTAGCCACTGTAGACTAGTGGCCCAACTTGAAAAATAGCAATAACAGTATTGATTATGATTCCAGAACTGGAAAGACAGCTGGGGGAAGAAACAAAGGCCTATTGGTGGTAGCTGGTGTCTAGATAGGAATCCCCTGGGCCAGGATGACTGTTTCTGGCCAAAGGCATCTTGAAGATGGTGGTAGCCAAGTGACGCAGATATGAAGCCTGTTTGAACTCAGGAAGAAAGTTTTGATCACATAACCTGCTCTACAGCATAGCCTCTGGCTCTTCCGTTGTTCTTACACAGATAAGGCTATTAGGAGTCTCCTGAGATAAACAAACAAACACCAAAAGCAAAAACCCACCCCTAAATGTTCTAACTTCCCAGTTTTCCTCTAGGGTTGGCTTTAGGGTTCTGATGTGAACCTAGTTGCTGGTGAACATGTGAGCATTGTGCTTAGACTTATAGAAGCAGTGTAATCTGGGAATAGAGCTCTATAGTTTTTATTTTATTTTATTTTTTTGCTTTTTTTTTTTTGGAAGGGCAATTGGGGTTAAGTGACTTGCCCAAGGTCACACAGCTAGTAAGTGTTAAGTGTCTGAGGCTGAATTTGAACCCAAGTCCTCCTGACTCCAAGGCTGGTGCTCTATTCACTGTGCCACCTAGCCGCCCCTTTAGAGTTTTTATTTTTAAAAAAGTGAGGGGCAGCTAGGTGGTGAAGTAGATAGAGCACTAGCCCTGGAGTCAGGAGGCCTAGAGTTCAAATGTGACCTTGGACATTTAGTCGCTGTGTGACCCTCAGCAAGTTGCTTAAGGCCTATGTTCTCAAAAAAAATTAAAAAATTTAAAAAGGAAGTGACACCAATTAAGTCACTAGATGAGAGAAACAAAAGCAATACCAAGAATTCCTAAAGGGAACTTCAAAATACCATAAAATATTACTGAGTCAAAACATTAATGATATAGTGGTCCACTTCCTTAGCACTGATAGGAGTAGAAAGAACCCTCGGTTTGAGTCAGGGGTCCTAGGTACAAATCTGCTCCTATATGAATTCCTGCAACCTTGGACAAATCACTTGACAGAAAATTGTTAATATAATTGTTGATGTGACAGAAAATTGTTAGTACCAGATGTAATATTAACTGTCCCTACCTCTTAATGCTCCTAGCAATCTCAGAATTCCATTAATGTCCTTGCATTCCTACCCTTAAGATTGAGTCTATTAAGTTGAGCCAAAACACACCTAAGTCCCACCCTGGAATCTTACCCACTAAACAAAGCCAGCTTGAGCTAGACCTGTTTCCAAAGTGCCCCCTTCCTTTGGGATTCATGGCATGAAAGGCAAAGCAGCCAGAATGACGTGGTTTTCCTTGCTTGGATTGCCAAGGGTGGCTGGCAATAAATCACCAGGATTTGCTACCTGACCTGCCTCCCTCCTCCTTTTGTCCTAAAAGTCTAAGAACCTTTTACTGTGAGTCTGCTGGTGGGACATCCTCCTGGGTAGCAGATTTGCTACCCTGTCATCCCAATTAATGACACTTTATTTTTCCACTTATGACTTGGATTTATCTCAGGACTTGTCACATTTAACTTTGCTGTGCCTAAGTTCCTCATCTGCAAAATGGGGCAGGCGTTGGAACAAAAGGTCTCTAAAGGGCCCTTTGAACTCTAGATCTAGGCACCTAAGTGCTTTCCTCACAATACTGATGCAGAATTGGAAAGCATTTAAGAGACTGTATAATCCGGCTCCCTCATTTTACAACTGAAGAAACCACAGGCTAGGGACCCACTATTTGTCTGATTACTTTCCCAAGTTCTCACACGTGGTCAGCACTAGAAGTGGAGTCTGAATCCAGGTTCTCCAACTTTGAAGCAGCTGTTCTTCTTGCTACATCACAACCACCACTCCAGCCCTACAGCAAGGGAGGAGCAGGGAGCTTCTGATGAAGGAGCTTCTGATGAAGAAGCCTGTGGACTCCTTGTCTAATGTTTTTAGATACAAAACAAAATAAATCAGAAACCAATTATACTAGAATAAAATTATCAAAAAATTTTTTAAGTTCGTGGACCCAGATTAGGAACCCCTACAGAGAGACAATTTGAATTTATAGAGGAGTCACACAAACAGAATCGTGTCTCTGTTTTTAATGTTCTTTTTTCTTTTGTTTTTTTTTTTGAAGGAGGGAGGGCAGGGCAATTGGGGTTAAGTGACTTGTCCAAGGTCACATGGCTAGTAAGTGTGTCAAGTGTCTGAGACTGGATTTGAACTCAGACCCTCCTGACTCCAAGGCTTGTGCTCTATTCACTGCACCACATAGCTGCCCCCAAGTTTTTAGTGTTCTGACTATTCAAACCTGTATTACTTAGTTTTTCTTCTCACTCTTTCTACTACTTTATCTTTCTGTGTTAGGAATGACGATCAAGTCCCCAATCTAATTAAGAGTTTGTGTCTCCACAGGAGAATAGGGGGAAGGGGGATGAGAGGTGGGATGATGGAGGGGAGGGCAGGGTGGGAGGGGGGGAGGGTTGATGAAAGTACACAGGGATAGGGACAGGGTAGAGAG
>CM053587.1:23517919-23528125 GCA_028646515.1 Pseudochirops corinnae | reverse complement strand
AGCCTGTATTTGATTGCTTGTCCTTCCAGTGGGGGTGGGTGACAAGGGAGGATGAGAAAGAATCTAGAACTTAAAGCTCTATAATCAAATGTTAAAAATATATATGTATATATATACAATTATTATTATTATTAACTACATCCAGCTGGAACTTAAGATACACAAGCACTGTGGTAGGGAGATCCATCTTGCCCTACCTGAAAGTCAGAGGGATGATGGGGGAGGACATAGAAGAGAATAGATTGGGGGAGGAGTTATACAGTGGGATCGCTGTTTTGGGGTGGTAGGTAAGGGAAAGATGGGGAGAAAATTTGTAACTCAAAATATTGTGTAAATGAATGATGTAAACTAAAATAAAAGTTTAAAAAAAAAGAGTTTGTGTCTCTCTGTTTCTCTGTGTCTCTCTTTCTATTTTCCTATATACACACGTAGGCAATATGTATTATCTATATGTAGGGCAGTTAGGTGGCACAGTAGATGAAGCACTGGGCCTAGAGTCAGGAAGAACTGAGTTCAAATCCAACCTCAGGGTCATGAAGAGTTGAACATAACTGAACAATATTGTCTATATAGACACACATGTATATGTCTGTATAGACATAGATTCACACAGGTGTGTCTGTACAGAAATGGATACACACACATATGTATGTATGTATGTATATATCTCGAGGGGAGGGGGAGGAGAGAGAATGAGAGCACTGTGTCCTCCCCACTCAGCTTTTTGTACTTTCCAAGGCAATATGACATTCTAGCTTGGAAGGGAGCACAGAGATCATTGAGCTGGCTCACTCTGAAAATGAGGAAAGGGGCCTAAGGAACTGACATTTCTTTCTTTTTCAGTTATCACACAGTCAGTGTTTTGATAGTTATCTTCTATTACAGATCATGTTTGAATCTCATGCATTAATATTCTGGAGAGGAGGAGGAGAAGATGGGGTGGGGGACAGTTACCTTTTCAAAAATAATCTTATTACTTTGTTCTATTGCAGGGCACTTGAAAATGGAATCTTGCATGATGCTATGCTGGAACACACACCAATTTTGCTTCTCTTTCAACGCCTCCTATCCTGCAGGAACATTTTATTTTAATTTCTAAAATGTTAAACCAGAAAAAGGGTTGTTTTTTTTTCCTTCGGGAGATGTTATTTCTCCTCTTATCCTTCACATTCCCAAATGATCTAATATCTTGTAACTTCTTAGCCAGCTCAGTATTGAGGTCATCAGCTCACTCCAAATCCTATGGGAGAACTTCTGAGCACTTACTCCAGTCTACTATTTTCTTTAGTCCTCATCTTGTGACCCCAAGGCATAGATGTGCTTGATTTTATTCTGGTTTCATCTTCCAGCTTCTAAAGGCTTTTACCAGGCTTTGACTTGGGATTGAACGAGTTTAAAATCAGAGATTTATACTTTGGGAGCTGGAAGAGGCCTCAGAGAATGAAATGACAGACTGAAGGATATTCTTATATGTACTTTCTCCTGTTCTTCCCATTTTCTTTCCATCTGCTAGGATTCCCAGGCTATCTTTACAGAAGAAGGGACCAGAGAGGCCATCTGCTCTATCCTACTCACTTTACAGATGAACTGAGTGTTGGGAGCAGATCAGTCTTGTAAATGGCCTAACATTCTGACAACTTTATTTCAGTAACTATAGGTCTTTTTTGAAAATTGGGAATCCTTCAACTTAAAATTTTGCTTTTGTTCTAGCATTAACAAGTACTGATAATAGTCACAATTCTCAGGACGTGGTTTTATTGCCTAGAACTTCTTGTTCTAGAGATGATCCATTGCTGGGTCAAATTCCTATTAGGCTCCTAAAATCATGGCCATAATGTAAAATATAGAATGGTGAATGAAATGTATAACTTAGAATTATAAACAAATGAAGTCATGTATAATTTCAATGGGCACCAGCTAAAATAATAGCTTTGGGTTTGGCTTTATCTTTAACAATCATGAAATAAAAGATACTGAGTACGTTGTCTTGCTTACATTCTATTCAATAATGCCTCTTAAAACCAGTACAAGATGGAAGAGGCAAAAGAACTGTGGGCCAGAGAGAGTTTAGAAAACTCATCCAATAGTGGAGTGAGAGTAAAAAAATTGAAACAATTAATAATCAAACCTCCAGTGAGCTCATTGCCTTAAGACAGATATTAAAATCGAGGCACAAATAGCCTTCTTCACTATTCCTTTCAGTTTGTCTCTACTAACCATTTACCTTCCTCACAAACCATCTACATTGCAGCTTTTTCTTGGAACACAAGGCTATCTGTAAGGAATATGCAAACACTAACAGTAGCCACTTGTCGCTAAGGGCCCTGTGCCCCATTTGTATAGGCAGCCAGAAATCTAGACTCCTTATGTTGATTTTGGTTCCCTTTGATGCCTAGGAGTTTGGGACTTGATGAAAATCTCTAGCGCTTACCTCACAATAGTTAATAGTTGGTTTATGATGTATTTTGACTAGTCCAGCTTATTATGCATTTTCAAAGGCGGTCATCTACCCAATTCTAAAATAAGTGTTGTCTTTTCACAGCAAACATACCAAGAGAAGAAGGTACAGATTGTACTTGAGCCAAATCCCAGACCAACTAATAAATTTCAAAAAAGTAAAACAAAATGCTGGCCAGGTAACAGCAGTCCTCTTCATTCGATATTTCCTGGCTTTCAGTGACTCCTTGGATGCTTTGGGCTGAGCTGAGGGGGTGGGGAGCAAAGGCAGCAGAGGAAGACCAATGAAAATGCAAGTTTTATAAAGTCGTAGCTAACACTGACATTGCGTGCCAAGTGTTTCTTTGCATTTGGAAACTCTGGAGGGGAAAAGACTTTTTTCCCCTCAGTAGCTTTGCATTCTCCTGGTGTTTTTACAGCTTGGCTCTCTTTCTTGCCTAATGATGCTGTTTGGAATCCTTTGCATACAGGAATCTTTTTTTTCCCCCCAAAGTTTGTTTAATTTGGGAACAGCATTTTTCATTTGTTCGTGTTTATCAAGTGGACATGAAGTGCTTGATATGGAGGCCTACAGCATGAAGGAGACCCCGGCTGACTCCTTGTAACCAGCCCTTCCACTGTATTTGATGTATGTGTGCCATTTGCACACCTCTGCCTCCAATTCACAATTAAGACATCACCCTCATGATGTCATTGGTCCTCTTCAAGAACAAAGGAGGAACAACAAAATGCATGATGTTACGATTGGTGTCATACTACGTGGATATTAGAAACCAATCTATGCAAATAATGTATAACTTAATGTTGATGATAAATTGTAACTGATGTAAAAGCTGTTGTCTGACTTTCCCTCCATCAGAAAGATTCTTCCATCTTTTTTGTGGGACACGGACCACTATGGTACAGTGGTATTATGGGAGAAATAACTGCCACTGAGTTCATGTGGCAGGTTCCTGCTACTAAATAAACCTATCACAATGCAGAAATTACAAAGGTAAAAATCTAAGGTTTATTATGATTAAGCACGGATTCAGGAGAAAGAAAACCCCAAAGAAATAGTGGATTTTATAGTCAAAAATTATGTCAGAAAAATAATTTTTGACATACAACAATCTCATACATTCTCTTAAGCCATAAAAGTTAAACAGTATCATAATTTCATATATCCCTTAAGGAAACAGACATAGTTAAACTGACTATAGATAAACTAAGTCTGGTTACAAATTAAACCATATTTAAAGGGTCCACAATGGGCAGTTGAGAGGGAAGATTTACTTGCTTCACAGATTTCATAGTCCATTGGAATCCTTAAGGCAAGTCAAATCACTTCAGGAAGCCTTGGTTCCCTTTTTGGCTTCCTATTTAAGGAATGTTTGAGGCCTTGAGTAAATTTTCATATCCCAGGAAAACAGGTTTGTCAGTTCAATAACCTAAGAGATGTGATCCTGACTTAATAAAAAGTCAAGATTTTCATGCTGCTCATGTTTATGGATTGCTTTTCGAAACAAAAAAGCATAAAACAAAATACACAGGCTTACAAAGGAAATGGATTATGTTATTTTTAAAAACAAGGTGGCAAACTCTAGGTTAAGAACCCCCATGATCAGGTTTTGCCTTGAAATTCTCCCTGTTCCTGTCTTGTCTGTGTTTCTCCTCCTTCCCTCTCTGTCTACACTGAAATGAGAGATGTAAAAATCAACTTACTAATAAAGTCAGTGCATGGGGAGATATAACACACAGACTGAAGTTGGAATTCTGTTATTTTGTGGGGTCTTTTCCCTTCCCTAACCATAAATGTGGCCCAAGAGAAAAAACTTGATTAAATTGTGTTTTTATACTACAGTGTGAATTCAATTCAGCAAGCATGTATTAAGTATTTTTAAGTGAAAGTGCTAAGTGCTTGTAATTAATTAGTAAAGAATGCCATAGACTCTTGCCTCAAGGAGTTTATTATCTAATGGTAGCTACAACACAGAAACAAAAAAGTATGAAACAGTAGACTGTGATGACAATGAAAGCGAGATCTGAGTACTGGGTTAAGAAAATGGGAGGAGCAAAGAAATCACTTTCAACTGGGGAAGGGGATAGTTCAGGAAAAGCTTCACGGAGATGGTGACACCTGGATTGAGCCTTGAAGAAAAAGGGACTTCAGAGGGCAGATGTGAAAGGAGTGCCCTCCAGGTGTGGAGAATGGCCTGGGTAAATTCAGGAAGCTGGGGGAGGGCAGCATAAGATCTGGGAAAAGCCAATAGCCCAGTAGTTCGGTTTCCTTTTATGTATATGCTTTCTTCCCCATTATGATGAGAGCTCTTTGAGAATGGAACTGCTTCTCTTTTTTTCCCTTTGACTAAACATTCAGAACAGTGTTTGGTCAGCAGCATTGACCTTTGAAAATATTTTTTATCCATTCATTCACTGAGAATACAAATACAAATGTTAATGATATGGAACTATTGACCATTCAATCTCCCACATTGTTTTGATAAAATTGATTGGAACAGGAAAAGGCTTGAGGGTCCCTCTCTAAGAAGAGAGATAGAACTTGCTGGGGCAAAGATACACATGCAATCCTAGGGTGTCTTGAGATGACATGAAGACCCAAAGAAACTATTTAATCCATGAACAAGTATGTCTTAAGAGCCTATTATGTTCAAGACACCATCACAGACATTCTAGGAGAAATATCCCATCCAGTCTTCCCACATACATGGGGAGATATCCAATATGAAAACCTGTTATAGCTCATGGGATTTGGGTTTTAGTACTGAGAATGAGCCACAGGGCAACTAGGTGGTGCAGTAGATAGGGTACCAGCTTTGGAGTCAGGAAGACTCATCTTCCTGAGTTCAAATCCAGTCTGAAACACTTATTAG
This sequence comes from Pseudochirops corinnae, assembly GCA_028646515.1. NCBI lineage: Eukaryota > Metazoa > Chordata > Mammalia > Diprotodontia > Pseudocheiridae > Pseudochirops > Pseudochirops corinnae. Next base: position 23,522,795 of record CM053587.1, on the reverse strand, counting down.
CTGTGTGACCCTGGGCAAGTCACTTAACCCTGTTTGCCTTGGTTCCTCATTTGCAAAATAAACTGGAGAAGGAAATGACAAACCAATCTAGTATCTTTGTCAAGAAAACCCCAAGTAGAGTCTGAAGAGTCAGACCCAACTGAAATGACTGTGTTGTGCCAAATAAGGTGAGTGAGACCCCAAGTACAATTTGAAAGTGGATTTTAATAGCACGACTGCTCGGGGCAAGACCCAAATCAAGCAGCCCCGAATAGGAGTGGAGCATTGGCATATAAAGGTTAAAGTTTGCAAAAACAGGAACTTACAGAAGCCAAAATCAGTGTTTGGTTAATACTGGTTACATAGCATATAAGGATTGACAGGAAGTTTCATTTCTTGGAACAGGGTGGGTGAGGAAAGTACCTAGGGCGGGAAATTGAAGAGGGCGCTCGTTTGTCTTGGCAGGCTTATCTTCTGTGAAGAAGGGGAGGAAAATGGTAAGGCCCCAATGGCAGCCCATGTATTTCGGGCATAACAACTGCACAACAACAACAAACTGATAATGAAAGGCACTGTGATGGAGCAGAGAGAGCCAGCCTCAGAGTCCAGAAGACTTGCATCCAAATCCTATCTCTGACATACACTGGGTGTGTGACTCCTGGGGAAGTCACTCGAAATACAAACTGCAAAAAAAACTACAAAGAACTGATCTGGTAGGGATAATTCTTCACTAGAACTTCACTACTCCAACAAAATCATAGTCCAGTCCAAAACAACAAAAAAATGGAGGATGTCACTACCGCATTGGATTATTCCAGTGAAAACTGAGCTTGTAAAGGAAAGCTCCAACCAGAGGCGGTTAGGTGATGCAGTGAATAGAGCACCGGCCCTGGAGTCAGGAGGACCTGAGTTCAAATCCAGCCTCAGACACTTAACACAAAAACTAGCCATGTGACCTTGGGCAAGTCACTTAACCCCAACTATCCTCCAAAATGCAAAAAAAAAAAAAAGCTCCAACTAACGACTATTGCTATCTTTATTTAATAATAAAATTAATGTAACACTTTCCCAGGGCTCACTACCAGTGCCAGGAATGAGCCAGGTTGAGTCAGAAGCAAGACATGAACCCAGATCTTCCTGATTTTAAGGTCAGTTTGCTATTCATACCACTTTGCCTCTCATCAAATAGTACTGAGGATAATTTGAGATACATACCTGTGTATGTATCTCATCACTGTCTTAAATTATCACCAAGAGGGCAAAGAGTTTCCTTGGATTTCTTTTTCGAGCCAAGATTCTGTTTCCTCCTTTTTTTTTTTTGCATAATTGGGAGATGTAGGAGTGAAGTTATTGTGGAGTTTTAAAACTGTTTATGTCATAGCTTCTAATGTGAAAGGAAAGCAAAGTTCAGCCTTCTCTCCTTTTTCATTAACCAGACAAAGTTGTGGAATAACCAGTTTTTTTCTGATTTCTTTTTCTCAATTTTTTGCAAGTCTCATTATTATGAACTTTTATACTACATAAAGCTCAAATGAGCATAACATTACCCTGATATTTATAAAAACTAATTAAAAGCCTATATTTATCTATAGGAGATAAATTACATTGTTTGCATTCCTGCCAAGAAAGCTGCCCCTTGCTAGGAGAGCACGGTATGTAATCCTTTCATTTAGAACATGCGATATTTTAGTTGTCTTTCACCTGTATTTTGAGGTATGGTCTTTTAAGCACCCTACAATATTGTTGGCAGATTGCTTGGTTTCCTTTGAGATTTTGTTGTATTTCCATTTTAGTTTTAAGAGGAAAGCATTGTGTATTTTTAGAATAATGATTTGTTGTTCAGTTGTGTCAGACTCTTCATGATCCCATCTGGATTTTTCTTTGGCAAAGACTGCTGTTTCCTTCTCCAGCTTTATTTCATAGATGAAGAAACTGAGGCAAACAGGATTAAGTGACTTGCCCAGGGTCACACTACTAGGAAATGTCTGAGACTGAATTTGAACTCAAGATGAATCTTCCTGACTCCAGGACTGGCACTGTCCAGTGAGCCTTCTAACTGCCAAAAATAATAGATTGTATTTATATAGAGCTTTGAGATGCAACAACCCTGGAATGTAGCTGTCTTTCATTATTCCTATTTTTTCAAATGAGAAAACTGAGACTGAGAAGCTTAAGTGATTTGCCCAGGGTCACACAGATAGTAAACTGAGGTATGGTAGGATTTGAACTCTGGTCATCCTGACTCTTAAATCCACCTCTTCTTCCCCTGAGGCATCAGGAAGGCCACGTACATTTGTGTGTGCACACAAATCTGGTAGTTGCCCAATTCATAACAAAGAGAGAATTAGAGTTCAGATTTTAAGGAAAAGATCAGATTCTATTCAAATTTGTACTTTATCAAAATTAGATATCAAACCCAACTCACAAATCTTGTGGGGGAGCTGGAAGTTATTTTTCTGTGAGTTTTGAAGTAATTTTGCTAATAGTGACAAGAAAGGCAAAAATCAAAAATGGTATTGGTGGGATTTGGGAAGAGGAAGTCCAATAAAATTTAGGAGCACCTGGAACACCAGTGCAAATAAGAAAGTATTTATTTAAGTAACTCAGCAATACATTTGAAAAGAATTCTAGACTTACAAAACTGGTTTAACCCTGCTTCATTTTACAGACAAACCCTTTAACCTTAAAAGAACATGCAGATCAGGAAATAGTTATCTATGTAAAGGTATTTATGGAACCAAACCACTGATTTGAAGCCAATGCCCTTCCTGTTCCTTAAAAAGTTGCCCCTTAATAAAGTGGAAAAATGAAGAATCAGCATTAGAAGTGTGTGAGATGAAAGAGTCTGGAGTCTGAATCTAAGGTCAGAAAAGGTCTTTATTCTTTCTCATGAGAAAGGACTCTACTGCCTGTTGGTATCTGCAGGGAGAGAGCAACAGGTAGAAGCCAGCCTATGGTTATATAATCTTCCAATGCAGAAACCCAACACCCCCGCCCCCCCAACTTGCCTTAATTCTTATTGGTAGGGAGGGTCTCCATTTCTCTAAGCCCCAGGTTGCCTGAAGGTCAGGTGACCTGACCTTAGGCCCAGTGAGTACTGAAGCCATTCTAGATTTGATTTTTCAGAACGGGGAAACTTCACTATAAATTATCCCTCACAGAAGGAAAACTCCAATTTGAAATGATAACAGGCTTTTTGCAAATTTATTTCAAAACCTGGCAAACACTTTTAATTACATGTGGGTAAAATGCGCTATTTTAACTTATATAAATGGCTCTGGGTCTCCTTGTTTGGCAGTCAGATCCAGTTCTCTTCTAATTATTTTATAGTATGATCTTGAACACTCAGGTGAAGGAACAACTTCGAGTTTACTGTGGTATATGGTATAAAATGTTGCTCAACAATTATGGTTCTCAAACTGTGGTTTTTGAACCCTTAAGGGTCCCAGAAATCCTTTCAAGGGGTTTGAGAGGTGAAAGCTATTTTGAGAATTGTAGGGGGGTCCTTACTAGCCACTACATCAATAAGCCAGGACAGAACACAGACAGACAGGTACACCGAAGTTTATTTATCTAGTCAGGAGTGTGACATAGCCCATCAGGAAATTATGGATATGCCTCTCACAGCTCCTCAGACAACATATATGTCACACACATATACATACATATACACACACACCCCAGAGCGATGTGACCCAAAGAGAATAACGGTGGCTTGCAAAGCATTTTTCTATAAAATAAGGTAGGGCAAGAAAAGGGAATTCAATAGATGCTTAAATTGTTACAATGGCCTTTCGCATAGGTATTTACACACCAGACCAAAAAAAGACTAGTTATAATCTTTATCAATTAATTAGCATTTATTAAGCTCCTCCCAGGTGCCTTATGGGAAAGGATAAAGAGAAGTGGGTGAGTTCCAGGGACTATACAAAGTCTTAAGAGTTTCCCTTTCAAATGTAAAGAGATTGAAGAAAGGGAGAGACTGCAGGAGACATTTAGTAGCTGTCCAAGAGGCTTCACAGAGAAAAGGCGAGAAATAGAAAAACAATTAATACAGGACAAAATAGAGTCAGTTATTTCTCCTATAAATTTACTTTCAACAGTACTAAGTGGTGGCTTGGGCTGCTAGGTGGTGCAGTGGATAGAGCGCCAGGCCTGGAGTCAGGACCCAGCTTCCTGAGTTCAAGTTCAAATGTGGCCTCCAACACTGTAAACTGTATAATTATAGGCAAGTCACTTTGATGGGGCTCTGGGAACCCCCTTGAATCTTCCCACTTGATCTGGGGTTCCCCAGAGGCCAAAAGTCTTCCTTTGTCTGTTATCTCCAGGTCCCACCCTTGATCCTATCAAAACATCTATGATCAAATCTGTCGCCCTTAAATTAGTCTAGCCTTCCCTTGTCTGTTACCCCCTTGCCTTGATTGTTTCCCACCCTTGATCCTATCAAAATCCCAATCTCTTGGTTCCTGGAGTCAGACCTCGGTCCCATCAAGACCCTCCCTAGACCCCTCCTCCAAGACCCTCCCTAAACCCTTCTTCCAAGCCCTTCCCTAGACCCCTCCTCAAGACCCTCCCTAGACCCCTCCTCAAGACCCTCCCTAGACCCCTCCTCAAGCCCCTCCCTAGACCCCTCCTCCGAGACTCTCCCTAAACCCTTCCTCCAAGACCCTCCCTAGACCCCTCCTCAAGCCCCTCCCTAGACCCCTCCTCCGAGACCCTCCCTAAACCCTTCCTCCAAGACCCTCCCTAGACCCCTCCTCAAGACCCTCCCTAGACCCCTCCTCAAGACCCTCCCTAGACCCCTCCTCCAAGCCCCTCCCTAAACCTTTCCTCCAAGCCCCTCCCTAGACCCCTCCTCAAGACCCTCCCTAGACCCCTCCTCAAGACCCTCCCTAGA
>CM053587.1:23498682-23517819 GCA_028646515.1 Pseudochirops corinnae | reverse complement strand
CCTCCTCAAGACCCTCCATAGACCCCTCCTCAAGACCCTCCCTAGACCCCTCCTCCAAGACCCTCCCTAGGCCCCTCCTTAAGACCCTCCCTAGACCCCTCCTCTCAGACTACTGGACCACCTCTAGATCCCTCCCACAGTCTTTCTGCATATAAGCTACATTTTGCCTCCATGAAGGTGCTCAAATTCAATCTAGCTCAGACTTTGTCTGTGTCAAATTGTTCTGGCCTGCTTGTTGATACAAGTGTCAAAAAGATACTCAGGCTCCCTTAGTCTACCCATTATGGTGAATCTTTAATACATTTTGCTTTATTTTAGCTGAGAGAAGGCTTGAGTTGAATTTATTCAGCAGGACCCAGCATGTCGGTATTTTGGGGTCTCAAGTACCCCCCTAGGCCCCAAACCTCAATAACATTACCCTGTTTTCTCATCTATAGAATGAGTTGGAGAAGTAAGTGGCAAATTACTTCAGGATCTTTGCCAAGAAAACCCCAACTGGGGTCACAAAGAGTCAGACATGACTAAACAACAAGATTATTTTGCTTATTAAAATACTCTTCCCTTTTCCAACTGCATCTGTGTGCAGATGGACTTTCTACATTTACTTCAATGAAAACAATATATTGGAACAGATTGAAAGCTAAAACAGGTCATGAGATTCCAATTATTTTCTATTAAGCCAAAAATTAAAGAGATTTGCAAAAATACATAAAATCATGTCATACTTCACTTATTTTAGAAAATAGTTAACTTTTTATAGCAATGTTATTTGTGTTAACATGTAATAAGTTTGTTATCTTAAATGGATTAATAAACATTTTGAGATTTTATCCATTTAAATTTTTCTTTTCTTTTTTTTTTTGCTTTTTGGAGAGGGGACGGTAGGGTAATTGGGGTTAAATGACTTGCCCAAAGTCACACAGCTAGATTTATTTCTTTTTTTGGGTGTTAAGTATCTGAGGCCTGATTTGAACTCAGGTCCTCCTTACTCCAGTGCCAGTGCTCTATTCACTGTGCCACCTAGCCACCCCTATTTTAATTTCTTATGTAGATAAATATCTATTGATACATAAACACAAGTCCTTAATCATTTTTAAGAGTATTTTTGAAAATTATGTTGATTCAGTGACCCACTGTACCAAGCCCTACTTGTCAGTCAGTGTTGGGGGAGGCATAACCCTGATTTTTATCACATAGCCAAGTCACCTCCCTGCCATCTCTGACCTTTGTACCCCTGCCTTCAAACTGTCATATTCTTGCTAACCTCGGGAAGGAACTGAGGTGCCAGGGCTGACTTTGACCTATCAGAATTGTCTTAGTTACCTTTAAAAACTGGCCCCACCTTGAAGCCATTGGTGACCTTCAGGGATCAGCCCACCACTGTGAGGCTGCCTTGATGTGTTTTAAAATAAACTCCCTTCAATTATCTTTGTCCGGAGTTTGCCTATTTAATCAGGATGAAAGTCCAAATGAATAATTTTCCTTCCAAGAGTGGAAAGGGGTCCTTAAAGAGAAAACTTTGAGAACTTCTGGTCTAGATAAAAGATAAATGTCAAATACTTGTGTGTTTAGATGCTTATTTACTGGACTATTCTGTGAGCTCCCTGAAGGCAGGAACCAGTGTATTCATGCTGTTTTTTTTTCTCTGACACTTAGAAAGGAACCTGGCACTGAGTATGTGTTTAATAAGTTGTTGCTTGTTTGAGGATGAGTAATAAATCAAATTTGAAGGTAAAGAAATATTCAAGGGAGACAGAGATTCAATCATGTTCCAGTTAAGGGAAGCTTGTTGCTCCGGCTGACTTGGAACTTCATCTCTATCTCTTGCCAAATACCTTTGCACAGGTTGCCCCCTTTGCCTGGAATGGACTATCTCCTTACCTCTGCCTCAGCTTCCTCCAAGGTTTATCTCTTGTACCATCTCCTATGGTATTGCTGTAGTCTATGGGTGCTAGGAACCCTGAAATGCATGGGTACAGGGTGGGGGTCTGCCTCAAAAGAATTTGACCACTCAAGCCTTCTTTCAGCCCAAGTAGTTATTGTAACATTAACAGAAGCAGGCCAGACTCCTAGTGGATCTGCACTATTTGTGATGCCAATACAAGAAGGTCAGTATTCCACACATTTGATGAGAATAAGATGGATATTTTTATACAGAAAGCGGGGAGGAAGGGGGGAGATCTGGATAGGATCTAGGAGTGGCAAGTAGCCTGGAGTGGTCTGGAGGTGATGGGGAAATGGTTCTAGATGGAATTAAGGAGTGTCAAGTCAGCTAATTAAGCAATCAAGGTGGACTGGGGTCTTGGATGGAGGCACCTGTAATCTGGGCTACTAAAATGTATGGGAAATATCGGGGACTGGGTTGCTTTCAAAGACATGTTTTCCTTTAGGGCTTCAGATCCCACCCCCATCAGTATCTCCTTCGTATTTGTTTTCTCCTCTTCCTCTGATCGATTCTCTCTTCCTCCTTTCCCCCTTCTTCCTCCCCTCTCTCTCTTATTTTTCTCACCTTCCCCCACAGCAGAAAGCAAGCACCTTAAGGTCAGGAAATGTTTTCAGTTTTGCCATTGTACCCCAGCACCTAATACAGTGCTTTGAACATTATAGGCACTTAATAAGTGCTTATGAGATTGGATTGGATTGAACCGGGTAAAGAGATGGCCAAACCAAGAAATGCTACTGTGAGAACCAATGGTGACTTCGTTACTCAAAGTATTTTCCTTATTAGGAAAAGCAATGAAATTTCTTAATTTCCATGTGAAGTGCAATAAAGGCCAAAGCAGAAACATGATTACAGACTTGATAACATTCAAAATTTTATTGGTGTGATTCAGGCTGATTGGGGACTGGCCAATGAGTCCAGTCCTTATAAACATGTGAGATAAGCTCAACTGAGGTCATCCTCATATGGAAGAGGGGAGGATGCTTATTTCTAGAAAGCCACAAATGACGTGAAGTCCATGTGCTCTATTCATCAACTTAGAGCAAATATATTCTGATTCCCTTCTGGCCATGATATCATGGAGAGACAGAGTGGCTGTGTAACCAGAACTGGGCTTATTGAAAAGATACTTACCAGCCAAAGTGAAGGTGGTCCTCTTTATGTGTTCCCATGAAAAGGCAAAAAAGCCTCAAAGATCCCGGTGGGGAGAGAAGTCTCAGTCTGCTAGCTTCCCAACAGGACCACTACAATGTGATCTGTTTGCTGCAGGGTGCAGTGATTGCTTCTATCTCTGGCTATTCTTTCCTGTGTTTAGGTGAAGGAGATTGGGGATGGCTCTGACCTTGCAATTTTTGAAAGGTCAGGAGAGATGGGGCCACCAAAATTCTGGAAGCTGGAGCTCCTTCTAGGATTTGCTTGAAGCAGAAAATGATGACATTGTTTGACCCAGCCCAGCAACAGAAGAGATTCCAATTCAGCCGTAAATTGGCCATGTTGTTTTTGGAAGGGAAGCTGGTGAGGTCAGTACTATCTAGAAACTGCATTAAGTCTGAGTCCACTCTCTCTGGGACAGAGGTGGTGTAGTGGAGAGTATGCTTCCAAGTGTTGGGGGATGGGGGAAATATTTATACTTCTTGCTGTATCTTCTCAGTAAAAGCTATCTGATGTTAATTGGTTAAATGGAAATGGGGCACTAATCACTTATTGACTAACAGTAGGAGGAACATACCAGAACAGGGGTTCAAGTCAATAGCATCAGAGAAAAATTACCTCTTTCCCCTCCCCCTATATATATATATATATATATATATATATATATATATATATATATATATATATATCCCCTCAAGATTACCCTTAGAATGGGGCAGCTAGGTGGCACAGTGAATAGAGCACCTGCCCTGGAGCTGGGAGGACCTGAGTTCAAATTTGGCACCAAACATTAACACTTACTAGCCGTATGACCTTGGGCAAGTCACTTAACCCCAATTGCCCTGCCTTTCCCCCTCCAAAAAGGAAAAAAAAAAGATTACCCTTAGAATGAATCAGAGTAATACTATGTTGGCCGATTCCAAACTATTCATAGCGTCACTCCCTGGGAAATTCTGGGAGCCCCACCCTGTTCTGATGACCAGTTTCTGATCATCCCCTATTTCCAAGGTAAACTTCTCAGAATTTCTGCTATGGATAGCAGTTCTTAACCAGCCCCTATTCCTGGACAGATAGCTCCAAGGACCCTTCTGCAACCCCTCCCTTCCTGCAGTCTGGCTATTCTGATGACCCTACAAGTGACCCCAGCTTGGAGTATGGTCAGTGGCCTGCCTCTGTTGGCTAGAAGTGGTTTAAACCAGTCCGTGGTTTTTCTAAGAAAGTGCTGACATCCTACAACAAATACCTTGGGAATAGCTGTTCCCTCTCTCTTCCTAGCAGTCTTCCCTTCCCCACTTCTGAATGTATACAACCTGCGTTTGTAACTCCCCTCTCCGAACTTTCTATGTGAGTAAGACATTGCATTGCTCTGGATGGGAGTTCCTTGACCCTGAATAATACCTTCCTTGCCTTCCCGTCCGTCCATCCCATACCCCAGAACGTTCTAACCATGCTCTTGTTAACACGTGGGGTGACTCCCTGGATCGCTCCTGTACTTTGAGCCTTAATGAGCCCATAGTACATTCAGTAGCTTGTTCTGCCCCTCCCTCTGGAGTTCAATTTTTTTTTTTTCAGAGGAGCAGCTATATTTGATCTTATCACTTTTCTCTTGAGAAGCAGAATGCCATACTGGAGGCCATGCTAGCTTTGGGGCCAACAAGAACTGGGCTTACTTAAATCCTGCTTCTGAAACGGACTAGCTGTGTGACCCTGGGCAAGCCACTTAACCTCTATTTGCCTCCATTTCCTTGAGTGTAAAGTGAGGATAATAGTAGCACAGACTTCCCAAGGCTGGTGTAGGGAGATAATACGTGTAAAAAGCAGTTAGTGCAGGTGCTGGTGCAGAGCGGGCCTTTCAGGTTTATCCTTTACCCCTATCATTTTGCCTCAAGGCTTCCAGCTCCTCCCATCTCCAGACCAGCCTCTTATTTCCCCTAGTCTCCCTCTCTTCTTCCTCCATTTTGACCACCAGGCTAGAAGTCTTCTGTAGCCTGCAGTCACCAGTTTGAACTCTGCTTCATTTCCACATTTTTCAGAGAACTGCCCTTTCTTTTAATCAGTCTGATCCCTGCGTGCATCTCAGCAGCTGGTGGTGGTGTTTGTACTTCATTTTATTTTTTTCTTCTGCAAGCTGGAAGGCAGGGCAATTGGGGTTAAGTGATTCACCCAAGGTACAAGTGTTAAGTGTCTGAGGCCGAATTAGAACTCAGGTCCTCCTGACTCCAGGGTGAGTGCTCTATTCACTGTGCTACCTAGCTCCCCCAGTCCTTCATTTTCAAAGAGGTCCAATGACGTCATGAGGTGATATCTTGACTTTAAGTGAGGCAGTTGCACAAAATCATCAGCCTTATTCTCTCCTCCAGTCATCAAAGTACACTGGTAATACAAAAGTCAAGATGAGTGGTGATGGCTTGGGATGCAGTAGAAGGCTTTGGTATCTTCTATGCTTTGACCAAGCTCTAAACAAGTTGTCCCATTGCTTCCTGGGCCATCTCTAGCTGTCCTGTTCTATATCTGGCCACTGAACCCAGATGGATCCGGGGGAAAATGTGAGGCTAGTGACTCTGCACAGCCCTCCCTCACTTAAATCAATTTACTTGCAAGTCATGGCATCATCTTCATCAGGAAGGTGACATCATAGTCCTCTGTGAGAAACAAAGGACAAACCACAAGCACTCCACAACACCTAGTTCAACTGCCTTCAACCACTCATTCCACTGGGGAAAGTCTTCATATGCTTGGGCTAGACACTCCCCTAACTCACCAAAGGGTTCAAGGCCCATCAATTAACCCTCAACTAGTTTAGTCATCTGCTGAGATGGTTTACTGAGGTATGGCCACTAGGTATACTACAGTTTCTTAGAGCCACAGGTGAGAGTTGGATGACAGATGGACACCAAAGGTGGATGAGCAGTCCAGAAAAAGGGTTGGTAAAGCCCTCCCACCAGAGATGCTAGTCCCCCCTAAGTAGCTCATACATCCTAGCAACATGGTACCTTTTTCTGCTCTTACCATAGGGCAAAGCTCACTGGATGAAGGTCAGGGCATGGTGAGTCTTTAGTAATGATCTTAACTTACAGTTCGTTTATAAGTTGCCCATAATTGTGCCAACAGAAGACAGTCCGGAGACAACTTCTCACCTGTTTTCTTCTGTGTCAGGGATTGGTAGCAGGTTTGAAAGTATAAACAAAGAAATCAATCAGGTCACCAGAGTTTGATTAGCCAACCTTGACTAAGCTCTGAATTGAGAACAGTGTGTTGACAGTCTGCCATTTTTCTTAGATATGAACAGGGAAACAGGCTAGTATATACCATCCTCAGAGGTCATCATTTATTTATTTCATGCTTAGAATGTTTTGTCCTAGAGATAAGGAGACTCTCCTAGTAAACAAACATCTGGCAGACTTCCTAAAGCTTAATGATTAGTTTAGGGTATTTGGCCAATATTTCAAGTCAACATTTCAATGGAATTCAACAAGTATAAGCTACTTGTGCTATCATCTTGCAAGATCTGAAGAGGTAGAGGTGAGGACAGAGAACATTTCAGGATGAGGTCAAATGGATATGAAATAAACATATGGAGAGAATCGGGAGCATTTCATTGAAGGCATGGATTTTATGGGTGCTTGTGGGTGGCTTGAGAAGAGAGAGGTTTGGAACTGCTAGTGGGGTGAATGGAATAGAGTCAACGAGGGAGTAGAAGGATTATCCTGCTGTTATGAGGTTCCAGCTGATATTAGATAACATAAATTTATAGTGGATGCAATCAGCATGGTTTCAGGACTGGTGTGCCAAGAAGCTGAGCTTGGGAAGGAAGGGGAGGGTAGCCAAATAGGAGTAATGGTCTGGTAAAGGACTGAAGTTTAGAGAAACTGGTATTTGTGGGGAGAACAAAGAATAGTATTATGGGTCAAAAATGTAAGGAAAGATGGAATAATGGGAAATTACAATCAGACAAAGGAATTCTGACATTCATAAACAAGGAATATTTGTGGGTGGTAGCAAAATAAAGAGCATGAGTATGTGTGTGGTTGAGCAAGAGTGGAGGAGTAGGTCAAGGGAACTGAGTGAACTGAAGAACTGGGAAGTTAGAATACTTGAAGGAACATCAATATGTGAGTTGAGGTTTCCTGGTATGAGAGTGGCAGTTGGGGGTGAACTCACAGACAATGGAAGGAGGGAAAGTTCTTCAAGATGGCAAAGTAAGAAGTGCAGAACCCTCTTGCAACTACTCCAGCAAAGATTTAAAAGTGCACCACACTTAGAAATTGTCAGTAAACTTAAGGAGAAAATACAGGAAGTATTTAGCCAACCCAAGTGAGGAGGGTGGGGTAGGGTGAAGAGGCAGAAGCCCGCAAGCATTAGGAAAGGGATCCAGTCAGAAAAGTGCAGTGGACACAGCATCGCAGCAAAGGGAACAATTCAAAGAAGCCTAGAGCCTGCAGATGTGTACCTGGGGCAATATCTAGTCAGGAATTCCTGGATACTGAAGCTGCGTCACTCTGACCCCTTACTGGGGCTTGGGAGAGGTTACTGAGTAATAATGGTGGTAGAGGGAGATTCTGGAAGAAGCAAGGAGTAAAGAGTAGTGAGTCGGATGAGAAAGAAAGTGTAGACAGCGTTGGGAAGAATTGAGAGGAAAGTGGCGTCAGGAGGAAGACTGGCCCCAGTGAGTGCTAGATACAGAGAGACTGAGAAAAGATCAGGTTTAAGATGAAAGGAAGTTTGTTAACTATGCAGCAAGCGCTGCAGGGGGCACAATAGAAGGGCTGAGCAGAGATGAGATGACAGTAGAGCCATCAAAGAAAGGAAGAATCAAAAGAACAAGAAGAGGTGTTGGTTTTATTCAGAAGGGTCACTTATCATTAGATCCTGGAACAAAGGAGCCGCCAAGTTCATTTGAGGCTATTGGTCACAAACATTGGCTTACAATGTCAAAACAAAAACACTGTAAACAAAAAACAGGCAGCTTCTTCCAGCAAGTGCTAAAAAAGTAAACTAAATTCCTAAACCTTCTTCTACCTAGATCTTTAAGAACCTCAAACCACACCTCTCTCAGCAGATGATCATGCTTCTTTTCTTACACTAAAAAAAAAATTCCCACGTATTGTGAATTCTCTCCTCTCATTAGTCCATGTACTGAATTTTCTCCTCTCTCCTATTCTGTATCTCAAAACATCTTTCCTCCTCACCTTTCTTCCTTTGCCCCCATCGTGGAGGATGAGACACGTGGTCCACTCTCTCCTGTTTGGAACACCACTCTCAACTGATTCTCCTCCTGCCTATCTGATGGTGCTTTCTCTGCCTACTTTGTTGGATTTACTTCCAGATCGTGCCAATCGTAGGTGTCCGATAGGGTTCGGTCCTGGGCCCTCTTCTCTTCTCTCTCCATAATACTGCACTTGGTGATCTCATCAGCTCCCACGAATTCCATTACCATCTCTTTGCTGATTCTCAAGTCCACCTATCCTGCCCCAACCCCTCTTGTTCAGTCATTCAGTCTTTCCATTGTGCCTGACTCTGTATGACCCCATGGATCATACTGTTCATGAGATTTTCTCGGCAAAGATAATGGACTAGTCTGCCACTTCCTTCTTGAGTGGATTAAGGCAAATGGAGGTTAAGTGACTCACCCAGGGTCACACAGGTAGTGTCTGAGCCCTGGTTTGAGCTCAGGTCTTCCTGACTCCAACTAGCTGCCTCTGCTGACCTCCAAGCTTGCATCTCCAGCTGCCTTTCAGATATCTAAACTGGATGTCCAAAAGGGAATGAATTATTTTGTTTCCTTAACCTTCTCTCCCTTTTACTATTACTGTAGAGGGTAACGCCATCCTTCCATTCTTCCAGGCACATTACCAAGGAGTCATTTTCTATTCACTCGCTTTCACACTCTACATCCAATCTACTGCCAAGGCTTATTAATGTCACCTTTGCAACATCTCTCCAATACAATCTCTTCTCTCCTCTGACACTGCCACTTCTCTATATAACAGGCTCTTATTACCTCATGCCTGGATTATGGCCATAGCCTGAAAGTGGTTCTTCCCACTTCAAGTCTCCCCTCTCCAATTCATCCTTCAGTCAGCCACCAAAGTGATTTTCCTAAAGCTTAGGTCCTACTCCTTCCTCCTCAATGAACTTCAGTGGTCCCCATCTCTTAAGGATAAAATGAAAAAATTCCTGCTTGGCATTCAAAGCCCTTCATAACCTAGTTCCTTCCTACCTTTCCAGTGTTTTTATATCCTACTCCCTTGAGAAGGCAGACTGGGGGAAGAAGTAAGCAATATGCTTGCCATCTTTGGGTGGGAGAAGGGGAGAGATGGGGAGAAAATTTGGAACTCAAAATCTTGTGGAAATGAATGTTGAAAACTAAAAACGAAATGACCAACTGGGACTCCAGTGGTCTCACGAGAAAACAGGCTGTCCCCCTCCTGACAGAGAGATGAAAGACTCTGAATACAGACTGACTTTTTTTTTTAATATGACCAGTGGGGGAGTTTGTTTTTCTTGATATACATATAATAGGTTTTTTTTTTTCCTCTCTTTTCTCACTTGGAGAAAGAAGGATGGGATGAAGAGAAAACAGATTTTCATTGACAGAAAAAATTTAAAAATAAAGGTCAGTAGTATGAACACACAGTTCATCTCAACCTGAAAACAAGCAAGGTAATATAACAAAGTATAGCAAATCAAATTTGTTTTTTTAAAAAGTTTATTTGTTACAAAATGTTAAATACTAAAGCTAAAAACATATAAATTCAAGCCAAGCTATATTAAAAGACAAACATACCCTTCTGTTTGTGAAATTATTAAGTTTAAATTCAATGCATGCCTTAATGAAATAAAAATAACTCTTTTAAAAACATTTTAACTTAATACTATGAGTTCTGTGTGTATGTATTTAGCTACAACTGAAATGTTAAATTTGACCTGGAAGGTAAAGTTACTGCATTCTTTGAACATCTTCTGATACCCAATACAAAGTCACTCTGCTGGTTTAGGATCAAGTAATCGTATGCTGATATATTCAGATGCTGTTACTAAAAATTCTGTATTTCAAGTCTAATCTCCTTACTGTATGAACACAATGTAGTTAGAAGTGCACAAAGAATTAAAGAGAATGGGGCTGTACCACAAAGAAAAAGCCTCAGTCTTACTGTATACAGTATTATCTTCTCTAAAATGGTTGTTAAATATATCCTAAGAGAAGCAGAGATTAGCTCAAAGCACCTATTTGACTAGATAACTCTGTCAAACACACAAATACATGCACACATGTACACAGACACACAAGCTAGTGCTTCCTTTGAATAACACTCATTTCCTCCAAGATATTTTGCAGGCATTTTAAAATACATTTTCTTGTGCTTTATTCCCAACCTTTTAAGAACTTCCAAAATTTTCATCCAAAACAACCCCAAAGGGATTTGAAGCTTATATGCAGACCAATTAAAAAACTGAATTAGTTACTGATATGATGGGTTCTAGATCATATCACATCTGGATTTCTGAATCACAGCCAAATAAGGTGGTAGTACAGCATTTTCATAATAAAACCCATGCTCAATAACAATAATTCACTTCCAAGTCAACTTTCTGCTCAGTATCAAACACTAATTAAATAGATGTTTCTGTTCAATTTAAATAAGATTTCCCCAAGATCAATTTTATTTTGTCTGTTAACCTACATACACAATTTTTATTTCCTTAAGTTTAAAGCCATTGGCTCAGAATTTAAAATGATGACATTTCTATGAGGGAAAAGGAAACGTTTATAAAAAATGAAATGCTGTTCTTGCCTAAAAACATCTATAATCTACATTTCTAAATCAATCCTTGCCAAACAGAATTTATCAATGACCGATTAACTCACAGTATTTCAATGAAAAACCAGCCCCAAAAGGTGTCCCCATCATTTCCCCAGGCATTGCCCAACTGAGATCCAGTTTGCTGGCTAGATGTCTGCTGGGAGATCGTACATCCTATGCACCCAAGGGATAGATTTTTGCCATTCTGCTAAATTTTATACTCAAACCTTCCTTGACAAGGGTTCAAAGGTCTCTTCTTGACTTATAGACAAGGAAGCTAAGAGGAAGATTGTAGGAGATGGAAAAGAAATATGCCCACCAATATGAAGCAATCTGAATCCTTTCAAACTTGTGAGTTTTATCACTATATCTGTTATTACATCTAATATAGAAGTGAAACAGCACTTCTTCCCTCCTTCCTACTGCTAGTTTCAGTGATTGTAGGTCCTAGGTCTTCCTTGTAACTTATATCCCTTTCTTGGAACCACTTGCTTTTTTTCTGAATACTCTTGTGAAAGGGTCTCACTAATACTCTTCTGTCACAGTCATTTAAAGTCAGCCACACAATCTTGTTTGGATTTTTTTTTTAAAAGACGTATTCCAGTCACCAGAGCCCTGGTGCTGAGCTACACATAGATAAGGGCCTTGTCATATCCCAAGCTTAGAAGATTATTTACAATTTTTAAAAATCCCTTGAGTGTTTATTAGTGAAAACATTAGGAAGTACCTTTGCCTGTAAATGTCTTTAACCCCTTTAACTCCTAATATTAGTTGTTTTGATCAATATCACACATGTGACCATATAACACATGGTCACTTGTACACACAAAAAAATGAAGTTGTAAAACTTTGACAGGTCACTGTACTCCCACGCTTACCTGCCAAAGGTGGGCCTGGGCTGCTCTGGCAGAGCAGGCCCCTGGAAGGTGGCAACCTTACCAAAAGTCAAGTAATTCTCCTATCATGCAAACTTCCCTCCAGCATGCCCCGCCCCCTTCCTTTCCTTTAATATCACTGGAATGATTCTTTTGACAAAGGGAATATTTGAGCAAAGGATAGTGCTACATTCCCTCCTCCATTGGGAATCTAGCTGGAAGCACCAGAGGCCCAAAAAGATGGTAAAGGGGTTGGAGAAAAGCTGGGTAGCTGAGAAGACAAATCTAGGAGATTCCTTCAGGATGGCTCACTTGACACAAATGTGAATACAAGTGGCATTTCACTTTCAAAATCTCAGGTGTAAGTCTACACCGTTGGGGCGGCTCTTAAAGCAGCTCCAAATCTGGAAGGTGGCAGAGGTCCGTGAAATTTGCCATTATAGAAATAGCCACAAAGAGTTTTACAATGTCCCCTATTTTATAACATGACCATTAGATATAATGGAATTTATGTTTACTAATACTATGCCATTGGTTTTACAAAAACTAAATTAATTTAAACATTTCTTACCCAGAAGTTCACAATATTATGGAAGCAACAGAGTGTTTTAAAAGAAGTGGCTGCACAGCAGCTTTCTAGGCTGAGATAAAATCTTAGTCTAACCTACAGTGCATCTGGATCCCTTTTAAGACCACAGGGGTAGTTATCTCAAAGAGAATTAACAAGCACACACTGTACCATATGTTTGCTTGCTGAACATATGGGTATCAATTTCTGTCCTCACCAGAATTTTACTGGTGCCCACAGATCTTCTAGTCTTCACAATCAAACAGAAATACAATTTTCAAGTTACATTACTGTGCAACGACATTTCCGGGAGTGAACATACTTCCTATATTCTGCAAGTTGTTTCAAATATATGTTGGATGGCCATCTGTGCATCTCAACAAAACTGCGTTCTTCTGCTAAAATTTTTTGGGGAAGAAAAAGTATTAGATATAAAATATTTTAATAAAGAAACATACATGCAACTAAAGATTCTAAAAGTTCATTTCAAATGTGTTAGATATTATTCCTTCAAGTCTGCCTTAGTTTGTACAAGTATACTGAATTTTTTTTTTTTGGAGGGGGGAGGGCAGGGCAATTGGGGCCAAGTGACTTACCCAAGGGGACATGGCTAGTAAGTGTTAAGTATCTGAGGCCGCATTTGAACTCAAGTCCTCTGGACTCCAGGGCCAGTGCTCTATTCCCTGGGCCACCTAGCTGCCTCTGAAATATTTTTTAATGCTGCTAACAAACTTAGGATAAATAACAGCTCTGCCATGCAATATTTTTCAGTTTGCAAAGCTTTTTCTGCACAGCAAGTCTAAGAGTTATGTAGCATCAATATTATTGCACCATTTTATAACTGGGGAAACTGTGAGGCTCTAAGATATTAAGTGGTTTGCCCAGGACTACACAGGCCATAAGTGGTATGGCCAATACTGAAAGCCAGGTCTTTTGACTGCAAGTCAAGCCCTCTAGCACACAAAGATATTACCTAATAAAGTACTCTGGTCATAAAGAATGCCCTTTTGTGAAAATATTTTCCAGATATAAAGAAGAAGAAATGGAGAAATTCTAAAATAACATGCATATTGTAAAAAAGTGGAAACGAAATACTTATTTCCTGTCTAACTTTGTACCATATAACTTTCACACTAAAAAGAACCTGCAAAAGTAAGAAATAAAATAGTGCTTGATAGGGGAGTTTAATCTTGTCTTTGGTTCTTTCTGCTCTTCTGTGAGCTTTTGGTGAAACTTAAGGTTGTTAGCCAGCCTTTAGGAAGAGAAGAAAAGTGGAGAAAAGGGCTGATAAGCCTCTCACTAAAGAGAAGCCACCTGTAAGGGCTTTTTGACACTCAAGAGTGTCTGGGACTAGGGAAGCAGGAGGAAGGCAGAGGGGAAAGGGCACATGGTAAAATATAAAAGCCATTTGGGCACAGCATAAAGACAGTGTAATAATGTAATATATAGAGAGAGTCCAAGTGAATCACCAAGCAGTGCTGAGGGGTTCCTGTATGTAATTATATTTCGAAGGACAATACTTTACCCTCGAAAATTGAATCTGTGTAATAATAACAGGGTTCTATCAGAAATGTTGATCCAGGGCGAGTTTTTAAAGACTTTATCTTCTCTTATGTAACCTACTAAAACTGGCAATCTAGAGAAGGCTGTTTTCATTCAGCCCCACCCAAGTTTACCAAATTCACCATGAGTTGAAACCTATTTAGTAGCAGCAAATTAAGCTAAAGGAAGGGGAGAGTAGACAAATTTAATCTAGGCAAGACCCAGCAGCAGTTCCACCCTCCACGTGCACCACCTCTGCAAAGCCCCAGTAACCAGACCAAAAAGGATGTGGCTAGGTTGTACATAGAGAGTCAGTTCACAGGGAACTTTCTGGGACATTCCCTCACCCTCCACCCACTTCCCCTGTAGGACTTGGCAGAGCTAGGATTTAGAATTTAGGTCTCTGGATTTCTAGCCTAGAGCTCTTTACACTAAAGGCACTAACTGGTAGGGGACAAGGAAGTCGACAGGTCTTTACTAAATATCTACCATGTGCCAAGCATTGTGCTAAGGGAGAAGAAAACCTGGTGGGAGAACAAAGGAAGGAAAAACATTAGGGAAAGGAGTGGAGAAGAGGGAACAAAAAGGGAGGGCAGGGAGGGAGGGGAGTGCATATCTGGATCTTAGAATTTTACTTCATCAGGATTTTAAAAGACAAATTTCCTGAGTTCAAAGATGCAGAGCTTTCAGGATCCAGAGGCCAGGTGAGCCAAGCCCCTTCGTGCCTCATTTTGGGGCAATGAGGTGGCTGTGCCCGATGGCCAGAGCACTGGAGACAGGAAGACCGGGGTTAACACCACCTCAGACACTTACTTCTTGGAGGACTCTGGGCAAGCTGCTTTAACCTGTCTGCCCAGGTTTCCTCATCTGTAAAAAATGGAATAATAACAACAGCACCAAACTCTAGCGCTTGTTGCGTGAATCAAATGAGTTATTTGTAAAGCTCTTTGCAAACCTTAGAGCACCATTCAAATTCTAATCGTGATTTGACGGCCGAAAGTGAGGCCCAGGAAAATGTGGTAACATGGCCAAGGCCATACAGATAGAAAGCACTCAAGACAGAAAGAATGTGAACTGGAGCCAGAGCTCTTTCCACCATGCCAGACCATCTGAGGGGCAAAGACAAGGGGAGGGCAATGAAAATTGGGGCAGGCAGATTACAGGAGAAGGGGAAATTCAAGGAGACTCCAGAGTCCTTGGAGAGAGGAGGTGGAAAGGTACCTATGCCAAACATTTTCTGCTTTTCAATTTGCCCTTGAGAATTAAAGGCAAAAGAAAACAAAAAACAAACCCTGACATTTCTAAAAGCAAAGCTATGCAGGGGCAATCACAAGGACCTATGATGAAGGACTTCACTATAGGCCAGGTTCCATAAGACTAGTGGGTAAGAATTAATATTCACTTGGGTTTTAGGGGTGGATTCGATCCCTGGGTACATACCTGGTTAAGAGGTTCAGAGGTTCTGTTAAAAAACAGAACGAAACTCAAGGTCAAGAGCTCTATCCCCTACTTGCACTTTCAAGGGAACTTAGTAAACTGCAGATACATATAAATTGTAGATACATACTAACTACTTGCTGCTTTTTCCTTATCTAAATCACAATGGAAATTAGAGTTACATAAGCTAAAAACCATGCTATTTAGCTAGAAGTCAAATCTAACATAATTTTCTTCTGCTTGGGTGTGATACATAGTGAATGAGACAAAAGTAAGGACCTTTGATTGGTGATAAACGATTAATTAGACCCTTATTTCATTCCAATCAGTATGAATCAGTTTGATATGATCACATAGGTGTAGTGATTCTAAGTTCTGTATACTGGGCCCCAGAGCTGTGAACTACTAATGATAAAATTCACTTGCCTAACCACAGGAACGGTGATGACCAAACTCAGTGTGGGTGGATGTCCTAATGAGATATGGAAAGTCCCCTAACTTACTTTTTTACTTCTGGACCACCCTCTCTTACCCAATATGAACAGGCGACTATCTTATGACCACTTAGTAAAAGGAGATGACCACTGCCTTGCCCATCCTGATGCATCATATCTGGCTGTCCTGGCAGGGGTCTACTAACCAATGAGATTCTATATTTTACCATGCCTTTTTTCCCTGCATGTTTGAGTATCAAACCCCATAAAAGAGATGCCTCCTGGGGAAAGGAGGCATCTCAGATTATAAGGCAGATCTGAGATCTACTTCATTAGAGGAGTTGGGGACCCTTTGACAGAGTGCTACTGGTTTAGAGCTCTGCCTCAATGATTTTTCTTGCAGACTGGACAATTTTGGACTCCTACAGATTTCATTGGGGCAGGATCAATAATCCAGTCTTAGAGCAGAAGGCCACAAATTCAGAGTTAAAAGAGGTTCTAAAGGACATCTCGATCAAATCCCTTCATTTTACAGATAAGAAAATAGAGGATCAGAGATCTGTCCAAGGTAAGTGACAGTGGTGACCAAGCTGGGATTTGAATCTGGATCCTTACTCCAAAACCAAGGCTCTTTCTACTGTACTGTGACCCCTATTTGAAAGGTTGTATGACTTCCCCTCGATCACAGAACTAGTAAGTGCCACTTGTCAGGTTTGAACTTGGTCTTCTTGATTTTATTTATGTACTTTGTTTTTGTTTTGGAGATGCATCCATCACTGGAAATGTGAAAAACTATTTTAAAAATACTTTAAAATTTAATTTAATTTAAATATTTTTTAAAAATCCATTTTTAACACGCCCCAGGAAAATGACACTATTTCGTATCTGTACCTGTTTTTCCTCACTCCTCTTTGTCACACTGATTCAGTGATTCCTACTCTCCGGCTATCTCTTTCTTGCCAACCTCCCCGCTGTCTTAGAGAAGAAGCTCCTGCCCTGGTCCTTCCTCCTCACCCCCCACACCTCTACCTCCTGATCTGAGGAGGTCGATTTGTATCCTCAGAAATTAAAAAAGTGCTTGGCACAGTAAGCATGCAATAAATTTTTTCCCCATTTATTCAATTCACTAATTCAAAATAATACATCTTATTTCTGTGAGAAACATGGTCTAAGTCTAAGGTGCCAAAGTCCCAGCCTGTTGGCCCAAACCAGATTAAAACTGAGAAATTTTTAACAAAATTAATAAAAATACAACACAACACAAAGAATGTTAATTTGTGGTTTTATAATATGCTGCCCATAAGGATGTTTCTATCTGAGTTTGATACCACTGGTCTAAGTAAATAACAGATCTATGAGAACTGTGTTTTCAATTAAGCCCAAAGGAGGTACCTTTTGTACCTCCTCCAAGATGACTGAAATCATACAAGTATCTTGGGCTGGTCCTAAAGTGACCTCATTTCTAAGGCTTGTGGAATACAGTGGAAAGAGCATGTGACAGGGAATCAGGAAACCTGGGTTCAAACCATAGCTCACATAGTTATAGGAGAATGGGCAGGTCATGTCACTGCTCTGTGATGACTCAGTTTACTCATATGTAAAAGTACAGGGTTGGAGTAGAGGTCCCTCCCAGTCCTAGATCCTATGATCTGGGCTCAAATTCCAGCCTGGTCATTGACATGTATATGAATATGTATGTACATGTACCTCAAGGCCATCATTAAATAAAGTCCTGGTGTACTACTCCAGGGACAGGCGAACTATGGTGAAACAGTAGTATATCAGGGAGGCCAGTGATGGAGGTCCACCTGCAGGCATACAGGGCATCAGCTCCCATATTGCTCAAAACCTCTTCTGCTCTCTTTGGTCATGCTTGATACTAGGGACATCCTCATACTCATACATTTACATATATTCAAATATATTAATATATTTAATCAGCCACCATTGTCTTAGAACTTGGCTAGTGGGCAGTTTTATAGTCACTAAGGCAATTCTTGCCTAGGGGCTCAGAGTGAACAAAAGACAATGCCTGACTCAACACAACAATTCCTAAAGCACAGAGGGGCTCGATCCTGGATCTTTCTTGGCAAATGAGTCAGCATCTTTGGATGGGGAGTCTGGGACAAGCTGAAGTCGGCCTGAGAATCTGGCCTGGGCCATTTCCCCTTCCTATTATTATTTTTTTTTTGCCAGGCTGCTCTGAAAGGAAAAAGAAAATAGTTTTTCAGAGTAGAGGAGTTGAGAGAGGAAGAAGAAATTCAGTCTATGCAAGCACAAATAGGGAGATGATCAGCCCACCACCACGACCACCGTTAGCCTAGCACTAAAACAAATGGAAGCTTAAGCCTTTCAATAAATACTTTAAGTATTATATAAAGGGATCCATATTTTCTTCTGAACATTTTGAATCATCATAAATGGAAGATTATAGAACAGCTAGGTGGTGCAGTGGATGGTGCATGAGGCTTCAAATCAGGAAGACCTGAGTTCAAATCCAGTCTCAGACACGTACTAGCTGTGTGACCCTGGACAAGTCACTTATCCCTGTTTGACTCAGTTTCCTCATTTGTAAAGTGAGCTAGAGAAGGAAATGGTAAACCACTTCAGTATCTCTGCCACGAAAAACCCAGATGGGGTCACGAAGGGTCAGACACGACTAATTCACTAATTCACACAACGGTAAATGGAGGAGTGAAGTAGAATTTACATGTAGAAGTGGTTTTTCTTTTTTTTGGCAGAGTTATCAGTGTTGAATATCACCTGCACGTCAAGCTTTATTGCTCTCATCACAAGTACTGACAATACATATTGGCAAGAAGAATGTTCCACAGCTTTCAGAACGAATATTCTGTGACTTGGCAACTGTGTGGAATAAGGAGAAACAAGATTCACCCAGTGTATGAGCACAGCAAACAGACTGGGTAATGAGGATCACAGACAGGGAAGAAAACAAGAGCCGACTCCCGAGGAAGTCTAGTACCCGAGCCTGGTCTGCCTTCTTCCTGCTTGGCTCCAGGGAGTGTGAGGGGAAAGGCCCTTCTTCTCCCAAGCCAACATGCAGGCCATGAGGATGGGCCCCTGTTCTTTGCCTCTTTGCATTTTTCTTTCCTGTTTTGGGTGAAGAAGATTGGTGAGGACCTTGTATGCTTTCCAAGCTCAGGAGAGTGATCCCCAGGGCCTGGAGCTGAGGTCTCTGCCATGATTTGTTTGGAGCCTGGTGGTGAGGAGTGACAGTCAGAGCCAACAAGAACAGAGATAAAACATCATCTACCCTTTGGCCATGCCACATTTGGAAGTAAAATGCAGGAAGAGGGAAGGAGGGAGAGAGAGAAAGAGAGGGAAACAGAGAAATGGGGGCAGGGGAAAAGAGAGACCGAGA
>CM053587.1:23481182-23496182 GCA_028646515.1 Pseudochirops corinnae | reverse complement strand
TGTAAAGTGCTCTGAGCAGAGCCTCGCTCACAGGAAGCACCATGGAAATGGTAGCTCTCACTCTTATTACTGCATCTTCCAAGGGCTGCAAAGCCCTATGTCAATCACCTGTGGACGGCTTTGACTTCCACTTTACAGATAAAGGCCAGAAGACACTGAGGGAGCAAAAGCGGCACAGTCAGGGACACAAGCTAAAACAAGGGTGTTCTCCGTCCTAATGAAGCACTGACTCCACTTGCTTCCTGAAGACAGGTCGCCTCCTCTTCACTCAGACAGCTAATGGAAGGGGGCAATGGGGGCAGGCTGTATTTAAGTATCTTTTTTTTTCTGCTCAAAAAAGGTTTTCAATAAACATTTGTTGATTTGATTAAAAAAAATTTCTTTTCTCAAGAAAAAAACCTACATTGTGTTGAGAATTAATAATCACTTAATCAACCGACATTAAACACCCACCGTGTTGCAGGTACTACCACGCTAGGTGCTAGGGATATAAACCCCTCTCCCCCAAAATGAAATAAATGAGCACTACTCTCCAGAAACATACATTCTATTGGCAGAGACAACAGGTATTTATATGAGTCCATAATGCAAAAAAATGATTTTAAGTACAAGGTAGTTGAATAAAGACAAGGAAGGGAGTTGCTGGAGGGCTTCGGGTGGAAGGTGGTGCTTGAGCTATGTCTTGAAAGAAAGCAGAGTATTTGGGGCCAAGGGCAGAAGGGGGTGCATTTCAAGCATGGAGGCTGGCCAGGGCAGAGGCACGGTCACAGGAAATGGAGGGCTGGTTGGTGAGGAACAGAGAGAAGGCCAGTTTGGCTAGACTACAGAGTTCAGGAAGGAGAGTAACAGATAACGAGGCTGTAAAGGTAGGCTGAGGATAGGTTGCAAAGACTTTAAAAGTCAAAGTATATTTTATCCTAGGGAGTTCCTGGAGTTTATTGAGTAGGTAGGGAGCCGGTCAGATCTGAACTTTAGCAGCTGTGTGGGGAATGGATTGGGAGTGGGGCAGAATTGAGACAGGAAGACCAATTAAAAGGCCACTTGCAACTGTCTTAAAGTCACAGTGGTTAGGCCTCCACTAAGGTGTGAGTAGACATTAAGAGGAATTGGTTTCCAGAGATGTTATGGGGGTAGGAAGGGCAAGATTTGACAAGTGATTAGATATGTGGGGTGGTGGAGGGTAAGGAGTCAAAGTTAAGAATCTGAAGGACTAGCAGACTGGTGCTACCTCCTACAGCAATAGAGCTCTGACAGAGGTGTGGGCGTGGGCAGCAAGATAGTGAGTTCTGTTTTAGACATGCTGAGTCATATCACCCATATATGTAAGAACAAGAACTACACATAAATGGTCCGCTCTGATAGTAATTCTATTTGCTTTCTGTGCTGTTCAGTCTTTTCAGTCATGTCCAACTCTTTGTGACCCCATCTGGAGTTTTCTTGGCAAAGATACTGGAGTGGTTTGCCAGTCCTTCTGCACCTCATTTTACAGATGAGGAAACTGAAGTAAACAAGGTTAAGTGATTTGCCCAGGGTCATACAGTTAGTGTCTGAGGCCTGATTTGAACTCAGGTCTTCTGACTTCAATTCCTCAGGCACTCTATCCACTGAGCCACCTATCTTCCCTATGTAGTTACCTATTTTTATTTCTTACACTCAAGCTCACACTATGTTTTGCTTTGACAGATCTCATGTACATAATTTTTCCTCTATACATCTTGTAACAGCTTTTGGTTTGAAGCAGTAAAAGTCTAATACATTTTTTCCTAAATTATTTGCTTTCTGTATAATCAATTCTCTCTCTGCTTTTATACACATACACACACACGTATATGTTTACTTCATAAGAATTTTTCAGCATAGCTCAAAATCCAAATTTTGTTTCTCCTGAGAATATGTCAAAACCAGTGAGGTGACAAAAACAGACACACACAAAACAGGATTTCTCTACTGCAAGGGGGTACATTTTTCCTTCCTCTTCACAAAAAAAATGTAAGATATTTCAGTGAAATCACAACGGAAAATGCTACCTGTCTCAAACACTTTGAACAGGTTTGAAGCCTGTTTACCTAGCAGGTTGAACTGTTTATCTTAATGCAACATATTTAATTCACATTTTAAAAGAAATTTTCACTGTTATTCTTACAAAAACAACTGTACATTTCTGTTAATTACACCTCAAATCTAAGTACTGTGATCCCATTACAAAGAAATTGGCAAACTACCTGAAAGATCTTGAAAATCTGGCTTTTGGCTGAAGATGAGGTAGTTAGTGGCAATAAAATGAAGGAGCCAGGTTGAAAGGCAATCAGAGTTGTGAAACTGCAAGAAAAAAGGGAATTAGAACAACACTGTATGATGGGATGATCACCAATGTTATTAGGATGATGGAAAGATACAGGAGAAAATAATGCTGTGTCCTACAAACAAATTCAACATGACTCAGGACATGGTGTTCTGGATGCGCAGTCAAGGCACATCAGGGATCCGATTCAACTCAGTATTAACACAGAGGATGATTTCATGAATCCATGTGTCAATCAACAGAAAACAGATCTGCCAGAACAGCAAGTGGTGTTGTTGTTATTGGGTTTTTTTCCCTACATTGATAACAAAATGATGGCATCTCATGGACACAGAGTCTTCAGCGCCTTTAGCAGAAAGCAACAGATCCTGAAGTTGAAAAAACTATTTCTAAAGACTCTGGGGGATCCCACATACTACAAAATAGATAAAACAATTTTTTACAAATTGAAATGTATGCACCACTACTCTGCATTCTAATATGAGAATCTGAATGTTGTCTTCAAGGACATTTGATCAGACTCAGAAGTTGTAAGTGTCAAAACCAAAAGGGAAAATGGAAAAACTAAGAAAGGTTTAAAAAAAGTTTCTTTGAATAAAAAATACTCTGCTTAGAACTTCTCTCTTCTGTAGCTTACATTTATAAAATCCAATGCCTTACGAAACAAAAAAACAAAAATATTCTACTTCATTTCCTGCTCCAGGAATTTTTTTAAAAATTGACAATGATAAATGGTTTAGGCTAGTATAGTATCAGCAAAATGGAGGCAGAAGCAGGGTATCAAGAGATGATAATAACAAAATACCATTTCTGTTTTCATGACAAGCAAACGAAAGCAAGGAAGAAGTGCGCACCCAGCATGCAACAGCTGCGGCAAGAACTTAAAAAGCTGACTGCAGGCAGAGCTCTGGGAGGAGGCTCAAAGACATTCCCTGGGACAGCAGGGTGCTGTAGCAGCAGCCAGGGTCTAGGAGAGCTCCAAGTGAAAGCTGTGAGCCTAAGTCCAGGGAAATCATGAGGCATACCAACACCTGCTCAGCAGAGGCAAAAGTGTGAGGAGGAGAGTGAAAAAAACAAAACACAACACAACACAACCCTGGGGGAATCTGGAGACAAGCACAGGATTCTGTGAATATAGAGAAGTAGGGAGTGAGGGAGCAGTGTGGTTGTGTCTCTGGAACAGCCACAAAATATCACAGGGAGGAATTCGCTACTATGTAAAGTGTAGGCTTTGATTTTGAGAAATGTCACACCAACACGCCTGCTTCCGAAGTCAGGAGAGTGTTCTGGGATTTGTAAGTAGATTTCCAGAACAAACTCTCATTACTTTAGGAACAATTCAAATGGGTTCTGACGGGAGGGAAGGAGACAGCACTTGGGATAACATGACAGAAATCATCATGGTGCTGCCAACATAGTGGTTACCTCAACAGTCTCTTCTCTCCCAGTTCATCCTAATCAAACAATTCAGAGCATAACAGTCTATTGGAGGACAGGAATTGTTCTGTACATCTTCCAGGATCATAGAGACTCAATTAATAAATAATAAATTGTCAGTGCCAAAGCACAAGACTAAATCAGGTCTTAAGATCTCAAAGCTTGAAGAAAAACTCAAAAGAACTTTTGAAGAAAAAAAAAGGTATAATTTGGAAGTACCTTAATCAAACAATGGTCATATTGCCTTCTTTTTTTGTCCTATGTAGAATCATAACATGTTAGAGTTGGAAGCAACTTTAGAGATCACTTAGCCTAACTTCCTCATTCTGCATTTTCTCCCAAGTCACTTACTAAAATGTGACAATTTGTGACAAGTGGAACCTCGCAAAACAGAAAGAATTCAGCATTACTCATGACCCCCATCTGATGAACCCAAAGAATACATCCAATCAACAATCGCATTAATTGCTTGCGTGAAGGAGAGAACATCTAGCCTAAGACCTGCCTAGTAAGTATGCAAAGCGAAGGACACCGCTGAGTTCTCATATATACAGAATCAAACAGCTCCGGACTTTCTATTCTGTGTAAATATTATTAAGACCTACGTGCCAAAGAAGAGATCAGCATTGCGATCTACCAGAAAAGAGTCTACTTGCTAACGAATACTTAATCTCTAGAAAGAGGCTATATAAACGGAGATTTTTAATGCACGACTGTATACACTAGATATAACAAAGCAAAATTACAATGATCACAAAAGAATATTACAATAAAAGTTACTTCCAGAACATCAGATATTAGCTTCACCTTTGCTGAGGCTGAATATAATTTCTTTCCTTGAGAAAAAAAGTATCAACAAAATAACAGCAACGTGATTATCTGTATACCCAACTGCCAAGTTAGGAAAACCCAGGTGATCATCAAATTACCTTGGCTTTTTTAAGGAGGCCCACAACACTGAGACTTGTTGTTGCTAATTCCCTACTGGGCATACTCTGTAATTGCGTAATGATGTAAAGCTCACAGATGTGCTGAAGTCGAGATACTTGGTACATCTCAGCACAAATCAAGAGAGACATAGCTTGCAGAATGCTAGCTGAAAAAAAAAGACAGGGAAAATCAGAAAAACAAATCAATACTGTATCTTACATGTGCTTTTTTAAAAACTTAGAAGTATTTTATTTTTTCCAATTATGTTTAAAGCCAATTTTTAACATTCTTTTTTTGAAAGATTTTGAATTCCAGATTTTTCTGTCTCCCTTCCCAAGCTGGCAAGCAATCTGATACAGGTTATATATGTGTGATCACTTACATGCACTTTTCAAAATCATGTTGACCAAATCATAACATAAGAAACTGTGAAGAACCTTCTCAAGTCCATTTCCCTACCTTTAGGCAAGAGCAAACTTAAAATAAAGGAGAGAATCTGTTTTTAAAGCTAACCTGAAACGATCCCTTTTTTGCTCTTCCTAACCTACTCCAAAGTTATTTTAATACATCCTCCTGTCAAATAACTCTTCTGGCCAACTGATCTCAGCCCTTCATTGTATGGAAATCTATTTTCTCCTCAGCTGAAATGGAAAATAGATGGTTACCACCCTGTGGGTATGAGATCTTCTTATGCTGAAAATGATCAACAATTCATACATCAGCATCTTCTTTTCCTGAATTTTCTCTCCAGTTTTTTAAAAAAATAAATTACTGTTTGTTTTAAACTTTAAAAAAATCCTCATTAGAATCTTCCAGTCTTCTAGTCATCTTTGTGGTTCTCATCTCAATCCTCTTTAAAGTTCTTCACATTCCTCTAACTATGTGGGCTAAGACATAAGTGGCCAGAGTACTCTGAAAAGCATCTGACTAATGTGGAGCATGATGGGAAAATCATTTCAGGTACTGTATGCAATGTTTGTAATGTTTGCATCCCAGCATTAAGCATGACTTGGTTATTTTCTCTGACTCATAGCTTTTCCCCACCCCACTGGTAATAATTGTTGGTATTTGTATAAGATTTTAAAATTTGTAAAGCATTTTGCAAACATTACCTCATTTGAGTCTTGCAGCACTTGAAAGAGTTATTAATTGTGCAAGGTCACATAACTAGCAAGTGTCACAGGTGGGATCTGAACCCAGATCTTCCTGAATCCAGGTCTAGCACTCTACCTACTAAACCATACTGAGTGCTCCATGGACTATACCAATCTTTTAATGAGCTTCGTTCTGTTTTTTTTTTTCTGACAATTTTTCTTACTTGACAGCTGCAACTTAGTGAGTGAGAAATCAAACTTCTCCATCACTTCAAATATCTGAACAAGTCTCAAGTCTAAAAATTTGAATGGCCCTGCCTACAATAACAAGATAGACTTAACACGTAGGAAGGTGAATGCAGATGCACCATAGATCATCCATCCGTTGGTAAAGAACGCCTTTGCTTTGCATCCACTTAAGCTCAAATAATTAAAGCTCTAGAGTAGGAGGGGCCGTGGAGACATCGAGCTCCACCCGTCTTTTTTCAGATGAGGAGAATAAGTCCCACAAAGGTAAAATAATTTGTACAAAGTCACAGGAATTAAGAAGCAGAGCCTGGTTTCAAACCTGGCTTCTTTGGCTCCAATTTTGGCCTATTTTCTCCTCTTTGTTAGTAGAAACACATAAACAAAAGAAACTTGATTAACTGACTCTTACTTAATTAACTCCTTAATTAACTGATCCCATAAATAACACTCTTTAAGACAGGAAATTCTGATTTTACAACTTCTAAAACTTTCGACTAGATGGACATGAACTTCAAATGGGAAGAAAGCTTATTTTTCTACTTGGGTGAACTATAATTCCAAAGGAAGGAAAGGACAGTTCAAACAATCTAATAAAAAAGAAGTAAACCCCGAGAAGGCGTTCTGCCTAAGTGGCATGCTGCTGCTCTCATTAATGGGCATCTCATGTCCTACCTCACACATGTCACAATACGCTTGTCAGTTGGGCATTGGCTTTATGCCTATACCACCATGTCCCTCAGGATTGGGGGAGGGGCCTCAGAACATCCCCAGGGCACAAGTTTGGCCTAGAGGCACCAGAACTAGGGAGGCCTCCAATCTGTTGCCGACTTGCCGTTTTGGCTCCTAGCCCAGGAATGTCCTGGAGAGATCACGACAAAGAAATTCCAGCACTCCCCTGGGCATCCTGAATGACTCTGGAAGTGTCTCATGAAGATTTTGTTTACACTTGGCCTTTCAGGACCAATTTCTCCTTAGAACAATACAGAAGCCTGTAGGAGAAGAAGGTATTGAGTAGGACAGAATAATTTCAGATCTTTTAGGGATCTTCCAATCAAAAATCAGCCCTTAATCATGGGTTCTCTTTCCCCTCACTCCTCCACTTTCCACTCTGGATAACTGAAGCTACGCCAAGATCAGGACCTACAAATCTGGAGTAGTCATAAACTCCCATAAGCCAGCCCCAGATCCTGGGGCCTTGGCCACTCCATCTCCACAGTGATTTTAAAGCTTCATAGGGGTTTTAAATCCTCCCCATTGGGGATGCCCAGTTATTGGATTTCAACTCAGAGCATGCAAAGTGATTATGCAAGTTCAATATAGTCCCCAAACCTCACAGTTTTATAGAAACTTCTATAAATTCAACTTCTGACACACCTTGAAAGAAAATAGATTTTATTGAAAATGAATTTTTGATCAAAATCGATGAAAAGGAGAAAAATAAGTAAAACCATCATCCAGCAACTCACAGACTGTAGACTCCATGAAGGTAGGGATTGTTAATCTTTTACCTTGAGATCCCAAGCACCTAACAATACCTGGGATACATAGAAGATGCTCAGTAAAACTTGCTAGACTGAACTGAACATTAGCATTGCTTACCTGGGCAGCAGGAGTCTGTATACAGGTACTCTAGAAAGGAAAGAAAAGTCTCTTTGGAAACACCATAAACTGGAACCAGCACACTATTGGCTTCAAGGTAATTGCCATTAAACATAGCAGCCATCACCTTACAACGAGCCACCAAGACAGCTCTGTGGGCTGGCACAGTAGAGCCTGAGAAATTCAGAGAACAGGGTTTGCAGTCAGACAAGTTAAGTATAAATCATAAGATGGCCTGTCATTAGGCCAATATGTATTCTAGGTCAAGTATCTCATTCATCAGTTTGGGCTTATTCTTAGAAGATGATTCTATGGCTCATGTCCAATATATTCCATAAGGATTTCCTTCTATTTCCTTCAGTTGGCAAATAGGTGAAACTTTAGATTGTACTTTGAATACAACAATGTATAAATCAGCTAACTAGTGAATACTTAATTTATAAATGCTGGGAAAAAGAAACACCAAACTTATGTATGAGACTTAACAGCATTTCAACATTTAGAAAATTGTCCTTCCTAATTGACTTGAACTAACAATACTAACTAACCACCCACCAATACCACGTACCTCCCCAGGAAATGATGCCAGTCCTTCCCGGTTATTCCACCCACATATTCCCAGCTCAATTTAGCTAGAGTGGCAATGAAAAAGGGATGAAAAACATGTCTAGTCTCTGACATAGGCCAGCAATGGGCCAGCAGCTTTTCCTGTGGGGGCCATGGTTAACAGTCCTGACCCCACTGATAAAGTTCAGGGTTGTCACCAAGGACAGTTGGTGGCACAGTGGCTGGAGTCCTGGGCCCGGAGTCAGGAAGACCTGAGTTCAAATTCAATCTCAAATGCTGACTGGCTATTTGAACCATCACTTAATGTCTGTTTGCCTCAGTTTCCTCAAATGTAAAATGAGAATAATAGCACCCCCCCTCCCAGGGGTGTTGTGAGGATCAAATGAAACATCTGTAAAGTGCTTGGCATGGAGCCTGGCACACAGGACGTGCTTCATGAAAGCTTACTCCCTTTCCTTCCCCTTTGGGAGGTCAGCACTCCAGAAGTGCTGCCATTCTTCAGCAGTTTGTTTCTATTCTCATGCACTACAGCCAGTCTTGGGGAGAAACAGTTGCTTTAAAAACTGAGCCCCTTTACACTTTGGAAGACCAAAGCCCATGGGACAGTTAGGTGGCACAGTGAATAGATCACTGGCCCCGGAGTCAGGAGGACTTGAGTTCAAATCCAACGTCAGACGCTTAACACAAAAAGCTAGCCATGTGACCTTGGGCAAGTCACTTAACCCCAACTGCCCTGCTTTCCCCCCTCCAAAAAAGGAAAAACAAAAAAAGAAAGATCAAAGCCCAGTCCTACCCTGACTGAGCTTGTTTAAAATACAGGGTATTCCAATCTCAATAAGTGAGGGAGTGGCTCATGGGAGGAAGTGAACTTGGAATTCAAAATTTAAAAAAAGAATGTTAAAAAAACAAACAATTTTTAAATAAAGTAAAACAAAATAAGCTTTAGCAACTTAAAAACTGCACTAAGACTTGGAATATTCTGTATAAAAGGATCTGAGACACTAATACAATCTTGTCATCTCTGTGCCGGAGCCACTTGTAAGCTACTATAGCAGCAAGAGCAAAGGACACTGGCCTCCAGGTTATGCCACCACAAGAGCAGAGAACGCAGTGGATGGATGGTGGGAAATGTTCGTGGCTCCTTCCACTAGAGGAAATGAAGAACCAAGCTGCCAACCTTGAAGATGATGTGAAAGTCAATGTGGGTACGGGGAAATTAATTACCAATAATCTCTCCAGCATCAAAGTGATGAAAGAACTCCATGAGTTGCTCCCTACATCTACTCAATATCCATGACTGTAGAAGGTTTACATACGTTGGGCTCTTTCCTGTGCAAATTTCTAAGGCAGCACGGCATGAGAGGTGGAACACCACACTTAAGTCAGGAAGACTGGGTTCAAATCCTGCCTTTGACACTTACTACACGGATAACCCTGGGCAGTCACTAAACCTCTCTCTATCCTAAGATTATCTGTAAAATGGGGTTAATAATAGCAAGGATGAAATGAAATAATTTATATATTGCTATCGTTCTCTCTCATGTCTGGGTTTGCTTTTTCTTTTCCCAGTGATCACTCATTGGTTACAACCCTTCTATACAACCAAACTATTGTACAATGCGAAAGTATTTGCAGGTCCTGTACATGATTGCACACCACCATGGGGGGGAGGGGGAAGGGAGGGGAGAAAATCTGAAACTCAAGGGATTGTGGAACTGAATCTTGTAAACAAAAAGTAAATAAACAAATCACTCAAAAAAAAAAAGAAATAATTTATGTATACCAGTCTGAAAATTTAAAGCACTTTCTAAATATGACTCAGCACCAGCATTATCATCATCACTGCCATGTTCTCCTATAGCGCTTTTTTTTTTGAGGGGGGAAAGGCAGGGCAATTGGGGTTAAGTGACTTGCCCAAGGTCACACAGCTAGTAAGCGTGTCAAGTGTCTGAGTCCACATTTGAACTCAGATCCTCTTGACTCCAGAGCTGGTGCTCTATTCATTGCACCACCTAGTGGCCCCTATACAGTTTTAAATAGTAATTTTGTGCCCAGGTCAAGGAGTACAAATAGGCCAGGGGAAATATGTATGAAACACATCTTTAGATGCTGTTGTGGAGGCTGCCACAAGCATGGGTAGGGTAGGTTGGAGCATAGAACATCTGGGGTATGGCTGTGAGTAGAGCCATCTGGCAGCTCCCCATTTTAATAAACTATTCCAGCTGCCAGAGAGCTACAGGTACTCTCAATCTCTAGAAAATTTTGGTATCCTGGGACAAATCCCTATCACCCAGCCTCATTATGGTTCTATACTCTTAGGTCTAAAAGGGAGCCCCAGCCTCACCTCCATGGTTGTCTTTTTAGCAAGCACAACTGCCCAGAAACTACCACCCCCAGCTGAACATGCAATTTGTATTCCAGCTCATAAAACTTTATATGTGGACTCTTTTACAAAGTAAATCTTAATCCCTTAATCATCCCACCTAGAACAATGAGCACCATTCTCCCCTTTCTTTTCCTTACCCTCATTAGGGCTGTGCAGTTGAGTTCAAATAAATTCTACAGTAATATGGACAGTTTTTCTAGAAAAGCATGCTAGCTGTCTCAGCTTTTATTACCTGTACACAAAGATCAACAGTGTGGTCAAACACACAACGGCATTAGACACACAACCTCAGGACTTAAGGATTTAACTGGAATACAACCCCAAAATTTAAATATATTCTTTTAAACAAATCAAAAGACCTACTGTTGCGGTATCAATAGTAAGAGTCCTACTGTACAAAGACATGGAGTGGGGCTGTGAGTGGGCAGGGAATTCATTAAGCCACCCGAGCAGGTTTAAACAGAGCTTTCGAGATTAACTGGTTTTATAAGGCTTATAAAAGTAGCAACAACATTTCAAGAACCCAAACCATTAATTTTATTGAGAAATTCATTTTGAAACAATTATCCTTCTATCTTTGAAAAGTGAAACCCTGGGTGAAGGAAGTACTGTTTGAATATAGATTGGGATAAAAAATTTGGGGTTTTTTTTAAATGTCCATAAAAGCAATTCTTTTTTGACCAAGATTAGACACCAAGCTTCAACTCCCAATGCAATGAATAATTTTCCCACTACACCATGTGGTCTTTCCATCAGGTGTCCCCAACATGGTGGGTGGCTGAGGCAGCCAGCTTCTACAAGTGAGAGGGAAATCAAGCTGCTGGTTCCTGCTCTTACCTCATTTAACAGCCTCAAGATGCTACAATGGAAAGAGGACTGAACTGAGGATGAGATTGGGTTCTGGTCTGGGGAGAGTGTGTGAGAGCGTGTGTGTGTGTATGTGTGTGTGTGTGTGTGTGTGTATGCGTGTGTGTGTGTGCGCGCACGTAGCTGTCTAACCTCCTGTGGTCTCAGGGTCTTCAGTAATAAAATCGGCAGAGTAGCCTTGGTAACTTCAAGAACCTACAGACAGGAATAAAACCAGGATTTGGATTCTACCTAATGTAAGACCATCTGAGAGCACTTCAAGTAGTAGGATCAATGATTTAGAGGCAGGAGCAACCTCAGAAGTATGACATATGAAAAGTTCAAGAGACATAATTTCTGAGTAATTAATCATTGTATTAATTATGGCTAGTGAATAATTAATAAAAGGATGGTCATTTAGCTGCCTCTCATAAACCAAAAGATGGATCATAGCAGCCCCTTTCAGCAGAAGATCTCTGCCATCCATCAAAAGTTCCTTCTTCTTTCCAATTCTACATCTTCAACCCTCAATCACCACTCATTCCCCTTTGCTCCACATTCAGGGAGTGAAGGGAGTCTTCTCCTTGCAAAACCCATCCTCCTTATCATTTTGAGGCCACCCCTTTCCACCTATCTTCTCTGGTGGCTATCATTTAATCTTGTTTTGTTTTGTTTTTTTACCTTCAATCTCTCTCTACCTTTTGGTTCCTCCTCTGATGCCAAAAAGCATTTCCAGATCTCCTCTATCTTTAAAAATAAATTAAAAAAAAAACAAACCCTTCAGCTGACTTGGCTATCATCTCTGGAACACAGTCAAATAACTCTGAAAGATTTAAGAACTCTGATCAAAACTGACCAACCATGATTCCATGGGATGATGTAGCTGTCACCCACTTCCTGACAGAGAAGTGATGGCCTCAGGGTACAGTTTGGGACATCTGTACTACTTTTGTACAGCACAATGCAAGGATTAGTTTTGATTGACTGTGCATATTCGTTACAAGGGCTTTGCTTTCATTTTTTTTCCCAAAGGAGCAAAGAATGTGGGAAGAAGAAAAAAGTTGTTAATTGGGAGAAAAAGATATAGCATCCTCTATCTCACCTAGATTTCGAAGCCAAACTCCTAGAAAAAGTTAAACTAACTGCCTCCATTTCCTCAATTTTTATTCATTTCTCAGCCTCTTACAACCTGGCTTCCTACCCCAGCACTTGACTAAAACTTAATTCTTTGAGGTTACCCATGATGTCTTACTTTCTAAATCAAAATGGCCTTTTCTCAAGCCCTTTTTCTTCACTCCTATGTAGTGTTTAACACTGTTAACCATCCCCTCCTGCATAAAACTATCTTTCCCCTGGATTTAATGACAATGCTCTCTCAGGCAGAAAAAAAATAACAAATTCATCTGGAGGAAGAAAAGTCCAAGAATCTAACGAGAGTTAATGAAAAACAAGTGGGAAGGCGAAGACCTAGCAGTATTAGATCTCAAACCAGACCGTACGGATAAACGATAAAAGGATACGAAGAGGCAGTTTTCAGAGGAAGAA
Source organism: Pseudochirops corinnae (assembly GCA_028646515.1). Lineage (NCBI taxonomy): Eukaryota > Metazoa > Chordata > Mammalia > Diprotodontia > Pseudocheiridae > Pseudochirops > Pseudochirops corinnae. The sequence goes on along the minus strand of CM053587.1, from coordinate 23,483,227 downwards.
ATCCAAACTATCAATAACTAAATGAAAAATGCTCTAAATCACTAGGAATTAGAGAAATGCAAACTAGAAAAACTATGAGGCTCTGCTTCACACACCTCAGACTGGCAAAGTTGACCAAAAAGAGAAAACAACAAATGCTAGAAGCAAAGTGCTAGGAAAGGTCCATTATTATGTTGCTGGTGGGGCTGTGAACTAGTTCACTAATTAGGATTTATGCACAAAAAGCTATTACATTATTCATACTATTTGACCCAGCAATACCGCTGCTATGTCTATATTCCAAGACAAAAAAGAAGGATCTACATGTACAAAAATGCTTATATCAGTTCTTTTTGTGGTCACAAATAACTGGAAAATGTGAAGTAACCATAAACTGGGGAATGGCTAATCCAATTATATTATGAACATGACAGAATTTGTTACTGTTGTTTAGTCATTTCTGACTCTTTGTGACTCCATTTGGGATTTTCTTGGCAAAGATACTGCAGTGGTTTGCCATTTCTTTCTCTAGCTCATTTTACAGATGAGAAAACTGAGGCAAACAGGGTTAAGTAACTTGCCAGGGTCACATAGCATAAGAAGTAACATATAATTACCTTGGAAAGGTAGCTTAGAGCCAGATTGTAAAAGGCTTTAAATGACAAAGAGAAGAATTTGGCAATAGGGAGCTACTGACACTTCACAGGTCAGATCTGAACTCAGCAAGAAGAGTCTTCTTGACTCCAGGCCAGGCATTCTATCCATTTCACCACTTATCTGTCCCATGTAACACACAGGGAAGGCTCACTACTTTATAGAATTAAACTGAACTGAATTACCTGAACTGAATATTATGGATAGTGTTTCACTTTAAGGCTTCTTAAGCAAGACTTGTAAATAAGAATACACAAGATACGTGCCCGGCAGGACTTTTCCTAACTTAATCCCTTCCCTCTTCAAAAATTTTTAACCTCACAATAATAATTTACATAATTTGTGGAGAGGAGAAAAGAGGAGATTATATGCAAATTAATTAATTTGAGGAAATAGGATAAATGTACATATCAGGACAATAAGAAAAAAAAGCTTTGAGGAAAAAAAAAGAACCCTTATCCTTCACTAACTGCAAAATAAACAGTTAACTACAAGAGAGAAGTCCCTCTGTTCATAGCAAAAGTGGATTATTACATTATTTTCTGGAATAGAAACTTTCTGAAAATAACACTTGTAAAAGTTCTGTTCTCGTTATATGACTATGTATGGAATATAACTCATAATTTAAGGAAAAATCTTAAATAAATATAAGATACTGACTTAATCCCCAGAACAACATTTGCATTGATTATCTGTAGTTATGAGTAACACTATCCCCCTTCCCCACCAGAGGAAGGGGAGAGGGGGGGGGGGGAAGAGAGAGAGAGAGACAGAGACAGAGACAGAGACAGAGACAGAGACAGAGAGGGAGTCAAAGCTCTAATTGCTTAAATATCATCAAGTCCCTGGGTTATTAGGGTGAGACAACCTAGAGATTCAGTCTTCATATTTACAATAAACTGTAAGTTATTCATTGTACAGGAGAGGACTTGGCATAGATTACTTAGTCACTGATAATCAGAGTAATTCCCATTAAGCACCAAATCAATGCGTTACATTTAGAGTCAATTAAAAACTTTTCTGAGTGAAGAAGGGGCTGCTAGAGGTTAGTGGTCCATTTCCTGCTTTTCTGCAGGAGTTATTACTTCAATGATGTTCTTACTGAATTGTTTTTGGTACCATTGGTCCACATGAAATAGAGTGGTGACAGCAGCTTGGCAAGCTGCAGAGCTGCATTCTGGAAAGTTACGAGATCTCTCTTTATCTTGGTAAATGACAAAACTTAAAGGTAAAATTAAAGTCTCTAGAGAGTGGTTCCTAGAATTAAAGGCTTATATTAATTACAATATATACACTTTTTATAAAATTTACACGTGGTATTTCTATATTTATAAAAACATTTGATTTGATCAGAATTGCAAAACTGAACTTAGGCATATAGTAATGAATAAGAAGGTTAACTTCTTAATTGA
>CM053587.1:23448322-23480682 GCA_028646515.1 Pseudochirops corinnae | reverse complement strand
AATATGTCCACTGTGGAGATGTTCTGCGTAATTACATATGTACAGCCTGTATTGAATTGTTTGTCCTTCCAGTGGAGGTGGTTGACAAGGGAGGAAGGGAAAGAATCTAGAATTTAAAGTTCTATAATCAAATGTTAAAAATATATATGTATGTATATATTATTGTAATTATTATTAACTACATCCAACTGGGAATTAAGATATACAGGCACTGGGGTAGGGAGACCCATCCTGCCCTACCAGAAAGTCAGAAGAGCGATTGGAGAGGACATAGGAGAGAGCAGATTGGGGAAGGGGCTCTACAGTGGGATTGCTGTTTTGGGGTGGTGGGTAGGGGAAAGATGGGGAAAAAATTTGTAACTCAAAATCTCGTGGAAATGAGTGATGTAAACAAGAAAATAAATTAATTAATTAAAAAAAAAGAAGATCCCTTTTCAAAATTAGAAAGTCACGTTACCTGGTTTGACTGTGATAATCTTAATATGATGGGAAATTCATCCTTAAATTCGTCTACAAGGTCCATGACTGCTTTCTGTAATCCCTCAACTGAGAGATGAAAAGAAGCCAGAGAAATATCTTAACTAAAAATATACTTCCCAACACATTCCCAAAGAACGCAACATACATAGATGGTAATTCCTTGGAGACTCAGAAAATAAGAAAGTCTTGAGGAATTTTTATCCCGATTTCCCACACCCCCACTCCCATTTGAACAAGATTGTGTATACTTTTTCCAAAAAAGTTCTTCACCACTTGGCCACATATCCAACCAACGGGTTTGATTGGCATGATGAATCTCTGCTTGTTCCTAATTCTCAGTTCTCCTGCAGCCCTAGGCGGTTTGTTCAACTCAGTCTGTAGGCAGGGATGAAGGTAGCCTTCCTACTCAAGAAAGCAGGGAAGGCCCAGAATCTGTGCTTGACTACCAGAATCATTTTTTATGGAACAATGGGCCTCTTGTGAACTTGTTACAGAATCTTCTGAAATCACAATAGTAAGGATAGGAATTGTAGAGGTGCTTGTGAAGAGAACAGAGAGCACAAATCATCCATCACTGATGAGCTATGGAAAATAATGTGTTCTACAGGGATGCCTGAATTAGTGAATCCTCTGGTAACAAAGTTACTTTATAAGAAAATTTGTCAATACTCTTAAAAAAAATACCTTTCTAAACCATGGGAAACAGAGGTATGTATTGATCTTGCTGGCATGTGTTGGCATTCCTTCCATCATTACCAACTGAACTCTTTCCACATCTTCTCAGTCATGTCCCATTTTTATCCACGTCTTTCCATATAGCCCTCATAAAGTAACCACCCAACTCAGTGCAGGTCTTGTTCTGATTCGTTTCATATTTAAAGAGTACAAGCATAGTTTGTCCAAATGTTGCTCTTTGCTACATGACTGAGCTTACCTCCATTTATGGTGTATCACTGTTGACTACAACCTAATTATAGACGTTATCCATTTTTCTATTGCCTAGATAAGATAGCATGACCAAAAAAGATATCCCTAAATATAATTCCTGTTTGTTTACACTCAGATCAAGGAAAATAGGGCTTATCTAGGCAGGACTGTGAAGCCTGAAGTTTATTTTCTATACTCTGAGAGTCTCCATTTCAGAATTAGAATAGGCAAAGAAGAAACAAAGCTCTCATTCTTGCAGATGATATGATGATATATTTACAGAATCCTAGAAAATCAAGTTTAAAAAAGTACTTGAAAAAATAAACAACTTTAGCAAAGTTGCAGGATATAAAATAAACCCACATGAATCATCAACATTTCTATATATTACTAACAAAGCAAGAGATAGAGAAATTCCACTTAAAGTTATTGTAGACATCATAAAATATTTGGGAGTCTACCTGCTAAGACAAACCCAGGAACCATATGAACACAATTACAAAATATTTTTCACACAAATGTTGGAATCTGCTCACCTCAGATTCCCTGCTGGCCTGCCTTCCTCACTCACCCTCCCCGGGGTCTTCAGACGTCTCTGGTTTCCTTCTCGAACAGAACACCCCGCATGCACAGATGGGTTTAAAAATGCAGCTTTATTGTTACATCTTCTCTTCCCTTCTTTCTCTCTCCTCTTACCTCTTACCCCTCTCCCTCCCTTCGCTCCCCCTTTATCTCTCCCTGGGTAGACTAAGTCACGTGCCTCAGCAACAGGGGCCAGAAGAAGGGGGGAGCTATCCCGTTGGATGATACATGCTCAGTGTTGTTAGTCCAAAGTTCATATTCCGGTAAGGCAAACAGCCTTATCAGGACGCTGGCTCCTAATGCCTTGGAATGCAACAGACCACCCAGAGGGCAGCAGGAGGGAACAATGGGGGTTGGTGGCCCAATAAAAAATAAGATCAGATCTAAATAATTGGGAAAATATCAGTTACTTCTGGGTAGGCTAAATTAATATAATAAAAATGACGATTCTACCTAAATTAATTTAGTTACTCAATGCCATCCCAATCAAACTACCAAAATATTATTTTATAGAGCTAGAAAAAATAATAACAAAGTCCATCTCCAAGAACAAGAGGTCCAGAATATCAAGAGAATTAATAAAAAGAAATGCAAGGGAAGGTGGCCTACCTATACTAGATCTTAAATTGTATTATAAAGCAGCAATCATCAAAACTCCTTGATATTGGCTAAGAAATATAGTGGCGAATCAGTGGAACAGATTAGGTACACAAGACACTGTAATCAATGACTATAATAATGTCCTATGTGATAAACCCAAAGACTCCAGCTTCTGGTATAAGAACTCACTATGTAACAAAAACTGCTGGTAAAACTGAAAAATAATATGGCAGAAAGTAGGCATAGAACAACATCTTATACCCTACACCAAGATAAAGTCAAAATGGGCACATGATTTAGATATAAAGGCAGATACTATAAGCAAACTGGGAGAGTGAAATAGTTTGCCTGTCAGATTTATAGAGAAGGGAAGAATTTATGACCAAACAAGAGACAGAGAGCATTATGAAATGTAAAATGGATAATTTTGATTGCATTAAATTGAAAAGGTTTTGCACAAACAAAGCCACTGCAACCAAAATTAGGAGGGAAGCAGAAAACTGGGAAATAATTTTTACAGCCAGTATCTCTGATAAAGGCTTCATTTCTAAAATAGAGGATTGAGTCAAATTTATAAGAATACAAGTCATTCCCCAATTGATAAATAGTCAAAGAATATGAACAGGCAGTTTTCAGAAGAAGGAATTAAAGCTATCCGTAGTCATATGAAAAAATGTTCTAAATTACTATTAATTAGAGAAATGCAAATCAAAACAACTCTGAGGTACCACATCACACCTATCTGATTGGCTAACATGACAAAACATGAAAATGATAAATGTTGGAGAAAATGTGGGAAAATTGGAACACTAATTCTTTGTTGCTGGAATTGTGAACTGATTCAACCATTCTGAGAGGAATTTGGAACTATGCCCAAAAGACTATAAAAATGTGCATACACTTTGACCTAGCAATACCACTTCTAGGGCTGTATCCTAAACAGATCCAAAAAATGGGAGAAGTACCCACATGTACAAAAATATTTATAGCAATTCTTTTTGTGGTAGTTAAGAATTGGGAATTGAGAAGATGCCCATCAATTGGGGAATGGATGAACACGTTGTGGTATATGAATGTAATGGAATACTATCATTTCATAAGAAAGGATGAGCAGACAGACTTCATAAAAACCTGAAAAGACTTACATGAATTGATGCTGAGTGAAGTGAACAGAACCAGGAGAACATTATACATAATAACAGCAACGTTGTGCAATAACTAACTTTGATAGACCCAGCTCTCCTCAGCAATGCCAGGATATAAGACAACTCCAAAAGACTTGCGATGGAAAATGCTGTCCACATCCAGAAAAACAACTATGAAGTCCAGATGTGGGTCAAAGCATACCATTTGCTCTCTCTCTCTTTTTTTCCCTTTCTTCTTTCTCGTGTTTCTTCCCATTGGTTCTAATTCTTCTTTATGACATGACTAATGTGTAATGTGAATATGTTTGATATGAATGTATATGTAGAGCCTATATCAGATTGCATGTCATCTTGGGGAGGGAGGGAGGGAATGAGAGAAAGAAAATTTAGAACTTGAAATCTTATGGAAGTGAATGTTAAAAATTAAAAATCAATCAATCAATTAATTAATTAATATATTTTTAAAAGAGTCCCCACTTCATCACTCCCTTCCTCTCTAACTCACTTTATCCTCTCTGTTTTACCAAAAAAAAAAAAAAGAACTTTTGTTTATTTCTACTAATATATTTATTTACTTCTGATTGGTTACATTTTTGTGTAAATAACTTGTAGCATCTATTAACCAAAATTTATTATTTTAAACTTTTTAATCTTTAAGTGTGATAGTCAGGTGGTATGTCCTTTCTATCCTTCCTCCATATTTCTGGGGAAGACGATCAAGAAGAACTGAAGAGATCAGGAAGTATCTCAGTGACACCTTATCTGAGGCAAGTATCCTGCTAATATTTTGATGCCAATTATATTGACTTCTAGAATAATTATAATGATGATGATGAAAGCCAACACTTTGTAGTGAATAGCAGGACAGCCTTGGAGTAGGGAAGACCAGAGTTCAAGTCCTGCCTCTGTTATATAACAGCTGTGTGACCATGGACAAGTTGCTTAACTTAATACATGAAGCAACTCTTAAATTACAGACGAATTGCTAATCTGCATCAGCAGGGGGTGTCTACAAGATCCCTAAGGGATATAATAATAGAACTGAATAACAACAACAAAAAAGATTAGAAAGACTCCAGCTACTGAGATAAGGATTTACTCTCTGAACAAACAAAAAAAAAAAAGGCTAAAAAGATTGGAAAGAACACAGGAACTAGTTTCTGGAAGAAACTAGGCTTAGATCAATACCTCACACCATTACCAAGATAAATGCCAATGGATATATGACTTAGGTATAAAAGTTCCCATGATAAACAAATTAGAGGGGCAAATAAGATATTACCTTTGGGATCCATGGATAGGGACAGAGTTCATGACCAAATAGGGGGTACAGAGGGTCACAGAAGAAAAAAATAGATGATTTTGATTACATAAAATTAAAGTTTTTTAACTCGGGGGAAAATCTTCACAAGTTTCTCTGATAAAGGTCACATTTCTGAAGTATATAAGAAACTGATCCAAATTTATAAGAAAGAGCCCTTCCCAACCAACAAAGGTCAAAGGATAAGAACAAGTAATTCTCAGGGGAAGAAAGATAAGCTATATATAGCCATATTTAAAAAATCAGTTTGGAAAATTGATAACAACTGGAAAAATGAGAATTAAAACTACTCTGAAGAATTTTTTGTTTTTTCTTTTGGAGGGGGGGAAAGCTCTATTCACCATGCCACCTAGCTTCCCCAGCTCTGAAATTTTAATTCATACACATCAGATTGACAGAGCTGACAGAAAAAAAAAAAGGAAAATAACAAATGATGAAAGGGCTATGGGGGAAATAAGGCATATTAATGTAATGTACCACTGATGGAGTTGTGAATTGGTTATTCTGGAAAGCAGTTTGGAATTATTCCCCCAAAGTTACTAAACTGTGACCTACCAATACAATTGCAAAGCCTAGATCACTAACGTATCAGAGAGAGAGAAGAAACGTACTCATATGTACAATACTTATACAAGCTCTTTTTATGGTAGCAAAGAATTGGAAACTAAGGGAGGACCCATCAATTGGTGAATGGTTGAACAAATTATGGTATATGAAAATCATTTAAAAAACTATTATATCATTAAAATGACAGGTTTTTTTGTTGTTGTTGTTCATTCTATCGTTTATTAATTTATTTTATTTATCCACTCATTCATTCTTTCATTCATTCATTTATTAATTTGATTGTGGAAGGTATGATTTTGCTATTTTATTTTTTTAGCTAACAAGTATTTTCTTTTTTTATATAAATTTTATGTTTATTTTTAGTTTACAATATTCATTTCCACAAGATTTTGAGTTACAAATTTTCTTCTCATCTGTCCCCTACCCACCACCCCAAAACAGCAATCCCACTGAATACCCCCTCCCTCAATCTGCTCTCTCCTATATCCTCCCCCATCCCCTCTCTGACTTTCCAGTGGGGCAAAATGGATCTCCATATCCCAGTGCCTGTATATCTTATTTATCTTATTATCTTATTGTAATCTATGTATCTATGTAAAAATGATAATAATAATAATAATAATAATAATAATATTTTTTAACATTTGATTTTAAAACTTTGAATTCTAGAATGTTTCCCTTCTTCCCTCGTCACCCACCCTTACTGGGAAGATAAGCAATTCAAAATAGGTTGGACATGTGTAGTTAGCCAAATCATTTCCATAGTGGATATATGGTGAAAGACTGCCTATATTTCTCTCCATTTTACCACCCCCCATTTGTTCCATTTTCTACTTTGACCCTGTCCCTTTTCAAAAGTGTTTCTAACTACCCTCTCCCCAATCTACCAATCTCCCCCCTCTCTTCTATCATCCCTCCTCTTATCCCCTTTCCCCCTACTTTCCTGTAGGGTAAGATACTCAATTTAGTGTGTATGTTATTCCCTCCTTAAGCCAAGTTCAATGAGTGTAAGGTTGACCCATTCCCTTTTGCCTTCCTGTTCTTCCCCTCCATTATAACAGTTTTCCCTTTCCTCTTTTATATGATAATTTACTCTATTTTGTCTCTCCCTATCTCCTCTCATTATATTCCTCTCTCACCTCTTAATTTTATTTTTAAAATATCATCCTTCCTATTCAATTGATCCTGTGCCCTCTGTCTATGTATACCTGTACACGTATATACACACACTCACATATGTACTCATATGCACATATGCCCTCCTATATAGACATATATATGCATACATACATATATATATATGTATACACACACACATTTATATTCCCTTCAATTATCCTCGTACTGAGAAAAGTTTCATAAGTTACAATTATCATTTTTCCATGTAGGAATATAAATAGTTCAACTTTGATAAGTTCCTTATGATTTCTTCTCCCTGTTTAACCTTCTCGTGCTTCTCTTTCTTCTTATATTTGAATGTCAAATTTTTCTGTTCAACTCTGGTTTTTTCATCAAGAATGCTTGAAAGTCCTCGATTTCATTGAATGACCATATTTTCCCCTGAAACATTATACTCAGTTTTGCTGGGCAGGTGATTCTTGGTTTTAATCCTAGCTCCTTTGACCTCGAGAATATCATATTCCCAGCTCTTTGATCCCTTAATGTAGAAACTGCTAAATCTTGTGTTAAAATGATTGTGTTTCCACAATATTAAAATTGTTTCTTCTTGGCTGCTTGTAATATTTTCTCCTTGATCTAGGACAGTGGTTCTCAACCTTCCTAATGCCATGACCCTTTAATACTCATATGTGGGAGTATCTACATGTGGGCGAATCTGCCTGGAGATGGTTAAAGGAGCAGTGTCTCAGTTCCTGAGACCATCAGAAATATGTGTTTTCCGATGTCTTAGGTGAGCCATGTGAAAAGGTCATTCAACCACCAAAGGGGTCGCAACCCACAGGTTGAGAATTGCTGATCTAGGAGGTCTGGAACCTGGCTATAATATTCCTAGGCGTTTTCTTTTAGGGATCTTTATCAAGAGGTGATTGGTGAATTCTTTCAATTTTTATTTTGCCCTCTGGTTCTAAAATATCAGGACAATTTTCCTTGAGAATTTCTTTTTTTTTCCTTTTTGGAGAGCAATTGGGGTTAAGTGACTTGCCCAAAGTGAACAAAGCTCTCCTCTCGGGAAGCATAGTTCTACTGTGGCAAAGAATTCAAAAGTCAAGCAATTGAGTGGCAACATGAGCATGCAAAGGAAGCAAAGCAAGCACAGCAATCAAACCTTAGATTCCTTTTTGGGTACAAAAAGGATCAAAGCATGGAATGGGAGAAAGACAATGAAGTCAGAACTCCTATACCAAAAGCTTCCAAGAAAAATATGAACTGGTTACAGGCCATGGAAGAGCTCAAGAAGGATTTTGAAAATCAAGTAAGAAAAGTAGAGGAAAAAATTGGGAAGAGAAATGCTTCAAATGTGTTTCTGGTAAACAACATATTGTCAAATTCTAATTTTTAATGCACTCTATCTGTTTACATTTTATGTGTGAGTTCATCCCATTCACATTCACAGTCATGATTACTAATGTATATTACTAACCCTCCTTTTAGCTTGTCCCTACTCAAAACTTTATTTTGCTTCTGACCACTGCCTCCCCCACCTGCCTTTCCTCCTATCACCTCCCTTCTCCTATTTTCCTCCCCGCTGCTTTCCTGTAGGGAAATACAAATCTCTACATGCAATTGAGTGTGCATGTTATTCTCTCTTTTAGCCAATTCTGATAAGAGTAAGATTCAAGTGCTACTTGCTCCCTCCACTATCTTCCCTTCCACTGTAAAATGCTTCTTTTCATACCTCTTTTATGTAAAAGAATTTGTCCCCATTTTACCTGTCTCTCTCCCTTCTTCTCCCAGTGCATCCTTCTTTCTTACCTCTTAATTTTATTTTGTTGGCTATCACTCTGTCATCATCAACTCAGACTTGTGCTCTCTATGTATACTCCTTCTAACTGTCCTAATGATGATAAAATTCTTAGGAGTTACAAGTATTGCCTTCCCTTATTGAATCCCTTATGAGTTCTCTTTCATGTTTACCTTTTTATTCTCCTGAGTCTTACATTTGAAACCTCAATTTTCTGTTCAGCTCAGGTTTTTTCATCAGGAATGCTTGAAAGATCTCTATTTCATTGAATATCTATTTTTTTTCCCCAAAAGGATTATATTCAGTTTTTTCTGGGTAGACTATTCTTTGTTGTAATCTTAGCTCCTTTTCTCTCTAAAATATCATATTCCAAACTCTCTAATCCTTTTAGGTGGAAGCTGCTAAATTTTGCATTATCCTTTGACTCTATGGTATTTGAATTGTTTCTTTCTAGCTGCTTGCACTATTTTCTCCTTGACCTGAAAGTGCTGGAATTTACCTATAACATTCCTGGGAGTTTTCATTTTGGGATCTCTTTCAGGAGGTGATAGGTAGATTGTTTCAATTTCTATTTTACCCTCTGGTTCGAGGATATTAGAACAGTGTTCTTTGACAATTTCTTGACATATGATGTCCAGGCTCTTTGTTTGACCATGACATTCCAAAAATTCTTAAGTAATCTTTTTCAATCTATTTTCTAGATTAATTGTCTTTCCAATGAAATATTTCACATTTTCTTCTATTTTTTCATTCTTTTGACTTTGTTCTGTTGTCTAATTCTAATGTTTAAGGAATTGTTTCTTCCACAAGTTTTTGTACCTCTTTTTTCAATCCTGCTTTTTTTCATCAGTTATTTTCATCAGTGCATTTTTGTACCTCTTTTTTCCATTTGGCCAATTCTGATTTTTAAGGTATTATTTTCTTGAGTATTTTTTGTGCCTCTTTTACCAACCTGTTAATTGTCTTTTTATAATTTTCTCCCTTTGCTTTCATTCCTTTACCTAATTTTCCCTCTACCACTCTTACATGATTTTGGAAATCATTTTTTAGCTCTCCCAGGAATTCTTGTTGGTCGTGTCCAATTCACATTTTTTGAGGTTTTACTTATTGCTGTTCTGACTCCACTGTCCTCTTCTGAGTTTGCGTCTTGATCTTCCCTGTCACCCTGTAGCTTTTATGGTCAGGTTCTTTTGTTGTTGTTGTTTGCTCATTTTTCCACTCTATGTCTTAACTTTATAAAGTTGGGCTCTTTTCTTGGGGGTGGAGGGAGCACTATTTCAAATTTCAGACCTTTCTTGATGCTGTTTTCACAGCTAGCTCTGGGGATCTATAGGTTTTCACTTCTTCCAAAATAGTATTCTCTAAGGAGAGGTGTGGCTATTGCTCATCTGGCCTGTACTCTGGTCTATTAGTGACTATAATCACTCTTCCTCCATCTGGAACAGTGACCAGGGCCTCTACACCACTGTGGCCTCAAATACTAGTGAGCTATTAGCTCTTGACTATGGCTCAGAACTGAATAGGGTCAGCTAAACAGAGTCCTACACTCAGTAAAAGCAAAAAAGTCCTCTGTAATCTCTTTCTGACCAGCCATCATACCCCTTTACCATCTGTGGGTTGAGAGCTCCCAAAGTTACTGCTGCCACTGATGAACTGCCTCCATAGCCTGCTGCTGGCACCTAGTCATGGCTTGTGCTTTGCTGTCCACACTGCACTCCAGGTCTGACCACCACCACACTGAGATGGACCTTTTCTGCCAACCACCCAAGTTGTCCTGGGATGGAAAATTGTTTTACCCTGACCATTTATTGGTTCTGCAGATTCAGAATTTGATTTGAGGCATTACTCTAAAGTTTTTTGGAGGGAAATTTGGGAGAGCTCAGGTAAGTCCCTGCCTTTGCTCCACCATCTTGGCTCCACTTTCCCTCAAACTAAAAAAAAAAAAAAGAATGTTTAAAATTTTTTATATGTAATTGGGAAATATTTAATAAATAAAATATATTTTAAAAAAAGAAGATGTATTACTTATCTGCTTTGCCATTATGCCCTAAGGATCCCTAGGCTTTTCTCTCTACCTTGTAGCTATTAGAATATTAGAATATCCTTGAAAGCAGGGACTGTCTTACTTTTCTATTTGTCTCCCCAAAATTTAGCATACTGCTTTGCATATAGTAAGTGCTTAAGTGCTTTTTAATCCATCTATCCATCCATCCATCCATCCATCCATCCATTCATTCTATTTTTACTCCTGAAACAAGATGATATCTCTTCCTTTCTACAATTATAACTTCATAAGAAAGTTTCTATTTGAGCCCAAATAGTCCTTGGGTTCCAAATAGTTAAGCTCTTCCCTATCCCCCTTACCAGACATCCCTGACAAAACTGGGAAGTGCTTCCACACTTTCATCTCCTTCAACCAAGTACTGTCCTCAAAGATCTCAAAACAAAGCTCTAGGAGTAGAGGTATGAAATAATTGCTCCAAACCCATGAAAACCTAATAAATTACAGGAAGAATAGAGCATTTCTAATGCACATTGGAGACAGGACTTTCTGTATATAAAAAAGGAAATCTGGAAAGCCATTTATGGAGCTGCCACTCCAACATTCTGAGCTGTCTGAAGATATGGAAGACTGCAGCATTCCATTATGGTCTCTAGTCCTCCTGAGGACTCAGTTCTACAGACAATTGTTTAATAAATCTATTTTGGATAAGTAAGTCTTATGTGTGGGCTTCCTCCTCACTCTTCCCCACTCTACCTCCCTCTTCTCCACCCAAATTGCCATATAATTAATCCTTTGGATAGACCTTTGTAACTAAATGTAGGAACTCACACAGAGTCCTCAGCTGCAGTAAGTGACTTTAATATAAAATATCTCAACAATTCTTATGAAAACTATTAGCTTTTCATTACATTATTTTTTTTTCCCTTTAAGGATGATGGAAACCCAATGATGAAAAATCTTTATGAGTCTTAAGGTGCATTAATAGTTATATGAGTCCACTGATAGCTTCAGAAGCAAAACATGGACAACTGAAGAGAGTTATAGTACTCTATGGAGAATTGTCATCTTTTTATCTCTTCCTGAATTTCCCTTATGGGCCTGTCATACCCTGGTTTTCTTTTATGGTATAATTCAAAGAATTTGGAGGAAGGGGAATTCCCTCAATGTGGGGATTTTTGACTGATTTTTATTAATGTCCAGTTAGAAATTAGAATGTGTTTATTTTCTCATTATGTTAGCATATGAGGATGAATTTAAGAGTAAAAGGAAATAAGCTATAAGGAAATAAAGAAGGATTAAATCCTGAGTTACTTGCATAATATCTGTCAAACTGGACTGTGAATTCTAATTACATTAAACATCCAAAGTACAACCATCAAAAAAACCCAACTATGCCTTAATAGGTGTTTGTCACTAGAATATTATTTATATAGAATAAATATTTATATTTATATAGATGTAATGCCAAGCAAAGGCAACTCCCAAGGTTTGAAATACCAGCATAGTAACTTTCCATTTATTCCTTGACAAATTAAGGCAAAGCATTCACAGAAAAGAGAAAATCAAAATACAGCATTCACCATGTGTAATTCAATAATTTAGTAAGTCCTCAATTCAATCAAAAAGTACTAAGGTCCAAGTACTACTCCACTCCTAGGCGGTACATTCATTTAGTCAATCACAAAGTCTCTCTATTCAACTGGAGATTAGTTTCCAATCATAAACAAAGTACGTTCATTTGGTAGTAAATTCTCAATTCAATCACAAAGTATAAAGTCAAAGTACTCCACCCCTGGCTAGTACATTCATTTAGTCAATCACAAAGTCTCTCTCCTCAAATGGAGATCAGTTTCCAATCATAAACAAAGTACATTTATTTGGTCAGTCACAGAGCACAAAAATCAAAGTGCTCCACCTCTGGATCACAACTGAATTACAATTATCCATCAGTTACCCCCAAGCACCTTCTCAAAGGGGCAGTGGAGAGCACAAAGGCCATCTACCCCTAAAGCCACAACAAGGTTATCATCACAGCATTCAATACCCAAGGAGAGGTCTTTTCTTCATCTTGACCTGAGGCAAGTTCTCAGCAATCTCTGTTCCTGGGGAGACAATGCTTAACAAAACCAAAATATACATCGCCAGTGTCCTCATCGATTCACTCTCTGCCTGCAGAACAGTCTCAGGACCCCTGAAAAACATCAGCAAGACCCTCTTCCAGGATTTCTGTAAACATATAACAAGAAAATCCTCCTTCAGGGCTTCTGAACCAACAGAAAGATTCCAGGATCTCTACAACAACAGCACTGTCCTTCACTAGCAGGCTAATCTGGCAAAACAACATTAAAAATAGACAGAAAAAAACCCAGCACCACAGTCATGCCTCCTCAGTTCTCAGCAGCTCTGGGTGGCAGTTCTCAAAAGTCCCAGGCAGCTCCAACTGGCCCTCAGCAGTCTGGGTGGCCTCAGCTGGTAGTTCTCTCTTTCTCTCTCTCTCTCTCTCTCTCTCTCAGGAACTCTGGCCCCAGGCAATTCTCCCTCTCTCTCTCTCTGCCTCCATAAAGCTGCATCCCAAAAGTTCTTCTGGCCTTTCTTTGCTTGGGCCTTTCTCTAAATCCACCACACCAGCTCTTCCTAGTTTAGCCCTTTCTCTTCACGTCAGCAAGTTCATCCCACAAGTGAGATTCACAAGCTCTGGGTTTCAACACTCAACCCGAAAACCAAGCCAAAACAGGGTGGATCTTTACATTCCATTACCATTGCAATAGAATAAAATTTATATTTATATAGAATAAAACTTATATGGCACTTACTATATGCCAGGCACTGTGCTAAGAGTTTTACACTTATGATGTCATTTGATCCTTACAATAACCCTGGGATATAGCTACTATTGTTATGCCATTTTATATATGAAGAAATTGAGGTAAACAGAGGTTAAATGACTCACCCAGAGTCACATAGCTAGTTAGAGTCTAAGACTGGATTTGAACTCAGGTGTTCTTGACTCCAAGTTCAGCATTCTATCCATTGTGCCACCTAGCTGCACCCTCTGCAGAGCTTCAGTATTGGAGGACCTGGCATAATGTTAATGGGATTTAAGATCTTCCTGCCCATTAACAGGCCTACTGCAGGTTCTTCATTCATTGGCCTTTTTGTGCTTAGGCCACCAGGAGGCCTATAACTATGGATAAACCTTTGTCCTGCTAAGATTCTCAAGAATATATCCCTAGAAATGCTCATTTTTGATGAAGCAGCAGGTTAAATGAATATTCCTTAATTCCAGTGAAGAGGTTACCCATAAAGAGGGTTAGGGATGCTCTGGAGACCTCAAAATACCAAGACGCCGGGTCCTGCTGAATGAATTTGACTCAAGTCTTCTCTCAGCCAAAGAAAAATAAAGTTTAGTAATAGTTCATTAAAAGTTCACTATATGGGGTAGACTCTTAGGGAGCCTAGGTATCTGTGATGCTTGCATTGGGCAAACAGGACAGAATATAAGTCTGACACAGAGTAAGTCTGTGCTAGGTCATTCTATGGCACTCTCATACCACATGGGGTCTTATGTACAGAGGAATCTAGAGATGGTCTAGGGGAGGAGTTTGGGGAGGGTCTTCAGGAGGAGTTAATGAAGTCAATGCAAGGGCGGATTCATATTCTGATAGGCTCAAAGGTGAAAAGCAGATGGATAATGGAGGGCTAGGCTAGTAACAGAGGTTTAGGCCCAGCCACAATGAAAAACTTATGGCCTAAGCAAATGCCTCATCAAGTGGGAAGATTTAATCAGACTTCAAGGAGTTTCTCAGAGCCTGTACCTCAAAGATTCAAGGAGAGCTCAAGGGGGCTCTCAGAGGCTGCACCTCATCACCAGTCCAGGGGAAGAATTGTTAGTTCCTGTTGTCTTTCTTCTCATTGCTTATTCCTTGTGGTGTCATGCTATCCTTCTTGTGAATCTATGAATTCCTGTTCTGTCCACTGAATCATTACTTCCCAGATACTTGACCACTTCCTCCTTCTTAATGGGAGTTAGTACCAAGACACAGGCCCCACTCTTGTAGAATTTGGTCTCCTGAAGTATCCAAACCTCCCCCAGACAGTTCATTGCAACCCTTATTGCTTTTGTGGAGTCATATTATGCTGCTTCAAAATCTTTCCCTTCCTTTTGCCTGTAAATACCCACTCCGTTCTTTTATCTACCTCACAATGTGCCTACTTTCTCACAACTCTGAAGGCAGAAGAAAAAACTGAAAGCTTTTCATCTACCTTGCCCCTTAATTTCAGATTAGTCATTATCTGAGCTCCTGTCTCGTTCTTTTTTCCACCTGAGGTGCATTCCTCTATGTAATCCTACTACCTATATGTTTTTTAAATTTATTTTTATTGACAGACTTTGGTTTTAAATTACACTTCCCAATGTATATTTTTCCCCACTTCATTCCCTTATACTGTTAAGAGCTATCTTTTATAATCAGACACAATAAAGAGGGCGGAGAATTAAGCAAAACTAAGGAAAACATTAAAAAATTCTGATGTTATATACATGCAGTGTTCCACACTCAAAGTTCCTCACCTATGCAAAGAATCAGGGGGAGATGCCACCTTTTCTCTTTTGAAGTCCACCTAATTAAAATGATGGTATCTATATCACATTAATGCCAAGGTCATTCTCCTTCCTTTCTCAAGGAGTTAAGTACCTGACTCACCATCTTATTCTCCTCACCAACTCCTGCCCTTCCACTAGGAGACCTTAATACCCATGTATTATAATTATATTTTTATATAATTTTTATTTTATATACATTTATACAAATTTATATAATTTTATATGATTATAATATCCCTCAAACTCTCTAACCTCCCATTTCCTCAACCCCTTCAGTCCTATGACCTACTCCTTCACTCTGTCTCAGCCACAATTACGGATGGTTTCACGCTAGATTTTGCCACTACTCACATGTTCCACATTCCTAATTAGAAATTCCGATATTCTCCTTTCCAGCCATAACCTCCTCTCATTCCTCCTCTCCTTATGGCTTATTCCTTCTATCTCTGTTCTTCAACCTCAATGTGACCATGATTTCCTCTGTCCCTTATTATTTTTTCAGGTTCTTAATAAATAGTTGTTGATCGACGATCGAAGTTTTTTGGAAGAGAAATGCATTCTCTTAGGAGATAATGTGTTTTCTCTTTTGGAGATAGTTAAGCAGGGGTTGGATGATACCTTGAGTATGAGGTAGAGGTGATTCTTATTCAGGTAAAGGTTGGATTATGCGACCTCCCAAACCTGCCAGTTCTGAAATTCTGTGAATTCTGTAACTTATTAATGAGGAAGATGAAAGTTTTTTTCTCCATCAAGTATCCTCTAAGCTTTTTAAGTTCTTGTTATTGTTTTATACCCATTTTCCCCTTTTGTTCTTTAACCAACTGAAACTTTTCCTCACTGTCACTCAGTTTGAGATTTTTTTTGAAAAGAAAAAAATACAACAAGCAGAAATATTTCCTTACTCCACATTCATGTCCATTTCCAGCTGAGAACAAATGAAAAAGTTCATTTTTTAGCCTTCTTTCATTACTAAAGTATTTGGCTTTCTATTATTTCATTAGTTTGCAAGTGCTCTATAAAGAAATAATTTAAACCCTTCCCTTTTACTGAAATCAAGTTGTTTGCTTTTATGTTTATATTCAGCTTTGCAGGATATATTACTTTTGGGTGCTAGCCAATCTCATTTGCTCTTTATAATATCATATTATAATTTTTCCTTTGATTTTTTTTGTAACTACGGGCTAATTCTGCACTATTCTGATTGTTCCCTCCTTGGGATTCAAAGAGCTTTTCCCCTTTGCTGCTGCAAAGATGTTCTTTGATGTAGGAATGAATTCTGGCTACAACACTAAGAATGTTCACACACTACATTTTGGCATTACCCACAAGTGTTCCAATTTTCTAATGATAAACTCTGACATTTAACTATCTGACCATCTCTCTCTGTGCCTCATCACTCCTGAACATATTCTTCCATCCCTCTGCCCCTCATTACTTTTTTTGGACCACTCATCCCTGCTCTGACTGTACTTAGATCTCTCTCTTACTCTCAACCCTTGGTTTGACACTTCAACTCTACAGTGTTCTTTGCTTTTGAGTCCCCTGCCTCTTGTGCTATCGCCACTCTTCTCTTGGCATAAACTCCAGCCCTGGATTCCTCCCACTATCTGGCTTCTCTGCTCCTACTCACCAGCTGCTTGATGTAGCTGGGCACATTTCACATTCATGTTATCCAACCTCAACTGGGCCCTCTGTGTAGCTAGACTGTCCTTTTATTCTAATTGATTCCCTATCTCACTCTCCGTTGAAACTATTCCAAATCTTTTCTTCGCTCCTCAAGCCTCACACCTCTCCTTCCCTAATCTCCTCTACTCCCCAACCACCTGACTTGAGCTGATGATCTCGTCTCTTACTTTACTGAGAAAACTGAGGCCACCCGATGTGTTTCCCCTTCTTCCGTTGTCATCATCTCAACACCTCTTGACATTGTCTCCCACTCTCTTCTCTTCTCTTCAAGTCTCTGGCAATGAATTGCCCTTCCCCTTGCCAAGGCCAGTTCTTGTGCGTGTGCCCGTGTGCTCTTATTCCTTCTTTTCTCGTTTTCTCCAGTAGATTTCATCCTCTTGAATCCTTGACATTTTTCCGTTAGTTTATTTGTTTCCTACTGCCTTCCAACATGCCTGTCTTCCCATTCTTAAAAAAATCTTCACTAAACTCTACCATCCTTTCAAGCTATTGAAGACAGCATCCAAAACTGCAAGCTGATCCACTCTTCCCGGGTCTCTCTCTTTTTCCTATTGTAACAAATACTTTAGGCAAAGCTCACTTCTTTTCACTAATTTTTTCTGAATTTTGAAGTTTTTACTTCTATTATTTACTTATAATATTTGGTATCGTCAGGGAGGGCTAACTCAGAAAAGCTTTCTGACATCTTCCGATGCCTTCCAACGGACCGGGGTTTCCAGACCTGGGATATTTTCTTTCCTTTTCTGGCAATGTCCAGGAAGGTAAAGGTTCAAGGTCACCCCCAGCAAAGGAACCAGAAACTGAACTGGTGGTGGTGGGAAGGAGGCAGAAGGACTACCTTTTCCTCCTTCCCCTTCTTCCCCCCTTTTAGGCCCTGTGGCCTAGAGAATATGGCTTAGAGTTTTTTGTTTGTTGCTTCGTTTATCTTAGTTTTTTTTTTTAGTCTGTTTTGCTAATCCTTTTCAGGTCTAGTGGAATCCCTGGACTAGTCCATGACGACCTAGGAGGCAGTATTACAAGCCAGATGTTGCTAATGGTCTAGCGAAGGAATCCTGATAAGCTAACGTGTCAGGAACTTGAACACGATGGGGACTTGAGACTTGGAACATACCAGGACTGTGCTATATAGGAAATGAGCTAAAATATGAACCTAATCCTCTACCCCTCCCCAGAAACTGAGTGATACAGTGGGGGGATTATGCCTCCAAATATTAGAGGGATGTTTATATGTTTATTCTTGCTATACATTTGAAGTAAATATATTTTTTTAGTAAAAGCTAATCTGTTAATTCATTAAACAGATTTAGGGTTGGGGACCTCTAAAACTGGGAGAACACTATTGGTGAGGACTACGATGACAGAGAACAGACACCCCAAACTCCTTCAGAGTTTCTCCTGGAAGAGTGGCCTCAGAGGAGAGGCGCCGTGGGCAATGTTGGAGAGTTCTGACATCCCCAGTCCCAACCCCTTTCTCTCAGCACAGAAGGAGGGCCTCTGCCCTATAGTGGAGATGACAATGATAACTTCTGTTTCCCTGATGCTTTAAGGTTGACAAGGCTCCTTCTGGCCCCCAGCATGCCATAACACAGCTGGCATCACCACCATTCTTTTCTCTCCCCGTTCCAACCAATCTTTTTGCTCAGCTGCCAAAGTGATTTTCCAAAAGTGCAAGTCTGACCATGGCACCCTCCTATTCAATAAACATCAGTGATTCCCTATTACCTTTAAGACTAAACATAGAATATTCTATTTGGCATTTAAAGGCATCTCTGCCTCTTGCCTTCTCTGGCTTCCTTCAAGTCTCAACCAAAACTCCACCTCTTGCAAGAAGTTTTTCCTCACCTCCCTCAATTCTAGTGCCTTCCTTCTATCATCATCTCCAATTTATCCTGTCTCTAGCTCATTTGTCCATAGTTTGCAGGTTGTCTCCCCTACTGGACTGTGGGATCCAGGAGGGCAAAGATGAGTGTTTCATTTTTTACACTCTTTGTGCTTGGCACTGTGCCTGATATGCAGCTGGCACTTAATAAATGCTGGTTAGAGAAAAAAAAAAATTTCTCCTGGAGAACCTCAAGGGAAGGATAAAATGTAGCACAGAGCCTTCAGGCCATGGAACGCAGGGCAATCTCTGTTACATATAGAACTCTCCACCTTGACTGAGTAGGGATGCATAGAAGTGCCCTTTGTTCCATCACTTAAACACGTCTTTTATTCATATGCAATTTGGGAAGATGCACAAAAGATTTCAATTAGGTATCTTAAAGGATTGTCTGTGGAAGCAAGGGAGGGGAAAATTTTTTGAGTAATTAGTATAAATTTTATTCTGCCAAGTTTTGTTCTGGAAGTTGAAAATTGACCTCGCAGTGTTTTTCTGGGCCTAGTTTTTCATTTTGGAAAAAAAGACTTGCCATTTCATTCAATGTCTTCATTACATCTGAGCTGAGTGATAAGCCTGATTGACCTGGTTGGTGGCTGTGACTTTTGAAGGAGGAAAACAGTGTTTTCAGTCTTGTTACCACCTTTGTGAAGCTGCTTTTCCAATCGCTATCAGTGCTCTTATACAGACCTGAGACAGACTCTGGGATTTCACTCTTCCAGGAACCAGGAGTGGGTCCTTTGTTTGGCATTTAAAGCTCTCTCACATATGGCCCTCTCTGTGTGTTGGGAGTTAAAGTCTGGCTAAAGTGCCTCCAGTCTCACAGTGTAAATTACGTTGAAAGAAGGCAAAGAGCAAAAGGAGCTCCATGCATCCAGTGGGAGAACTTGCACATGACTCTGGGCCATCCTTGGCACTACGCCTTCTTTGTTCTGTCTCTATATGATACCTGGCCTGACCTGCGGTGGTGCAGGTAACCGTCTTACTTTGTCCTGCTGCCTCTCAGGACTGGCCCCTTGTGTTACTGAGTCGTTTTTTCAGTCCTGTCCAACTCTCTGTGACCCCATTTGGGGTTTTCTTGGCAAAGATACTGGAGTGGTTTGCCATTTCCTTCTCTGGCTCATTTTACAGATGAGGAACTGAGGTAAATGGGGTTAAGTGACTTGCCCAGGGTCACACAGCTAGTAACAGAGGCTAAAATTGAACTCAGGTTCTCCTGATTCCAGGCACAGTCACTCTATCTACTGCACCACCTAGCTGCCTTGTAAGCTTCCCCAATTAACCCTAATAAAACCTATTAATAACCAAGTTGGCATGGGCCTCCCTTTCTTCCATATCTCACTATTCTCTCAGAGGGTCTGCCACCCTATAATTGGCATAATCAGGTGTGAGAAATGACTATTTTTATCTCATATTTAATACTTGATTTTGTGTTAGGACTAAGTTTTCCCCTTTTCTATTTCCTCACCCAGAAACCAACCAGTGTAGGAAACCTCTCGGAGTAAATCCAGGCCAAGATCTAATCAGACAGCAGAAGAAATTCTAAATTTAAGCTAATGGGTATATTCTTGCTCAAACAGGTGGGGGTGGGGCTAAGGAGAAATGTTGATCCTCCTAATTATCAAGACAAATGATACAGAAATTGATGTCTTTGACTAATATTTGAGTGACCTAAGTAATGTACCCCAAAACAGCCCACCTCTCATTTAATCAGTCAGAGCTGATTAGGCATCTCTCAAGAACACTTCCTCTTCAAAGGGTATATAAACTGTGACTCCACCACCATTAGGGGTCTTTGGGCTAAGAGAGACAGCTAAATGACCATCCGTTTATTAATAACCTGCTGGCCTTATTAATAAAATGATTAATCACAAACTATGTCTCTTGAAATTTTTTAATCATCACACTGGGAAGAACAGATCTTGTGTCTTTATACCCTCCTACCTTTCCACTCTTCCTGCACGTTCCTCTCCTTTACCATGTCATGATCCAGCTCTAGTGATAACTTGTTTATTCTTGCACCCCATCCTGTGTCTGTACCTTTGCTTCCTGGCTCTGGGATGCTGTCTCTCCCTATCTTAACCTCTTGGAACCCCTGCCTTCCTTCAAGACTCAAACGTCCCATATTCCAAGAGGTCTTTCCACCTAAGGTCACTCTCCATCTACTCTGTAGGTATCTTGTCTGTGCTTCATGAAGTGTTATGCTGAGGCTGAATGGTCTGTAAGGCAATCTTAACTGAAGGAACTAATTCCTGCATTATGGGAAGTTGGACTGGATGTCTGAGGTCCCTTCCAATTATAACTATAGATCTCTCTCAACATTTCTCTGAGAAAGAGGCCTGTATTTCACAGTGCAGGGCTACACATTTAAGTTTCATCTCTAGTGGTGACTTAATCTCGTTTACTTCAAACAAAGTGCTTGAAATCAAACTAGATAAGTGCCTGCATATCCCTAAGATGACAAATTATTTGGAAGCAGTGAGGCTTTATGATGTATATAATTGCATAAAAAAGGTTGCCTGGATCTATAAGTTCACTGTTGTAAGAAAACTTCCTTTATCAATACAGATCAGCAACTATTCTACAGCTTAGCCTTGAGAGATGGTTAAGAAGCACTGAAAGGTTAAGTCACATGTCTAGGGTAAATACAGCTAGTATGTCAATGGTGTAACTCGAACCCAGGCTTTTCTAAATAACCCTAAAGCTGGCTCTCTCCACTACATCACATTTGTATACTGCCACTGGAGCTTTACTCTGATGCTTCTTCATGGGGCAAAGATCATTCTGGCTTTTGAAGGCTTAGGTTGAGTACAAATTGGCTTAGAGTCCAATGACAAACTGTCTACATGTTGTTGCAGATAAACGTAATTAACTTTTAAGAGGTCCAACACCAGGTTGACCAAAGGGAATTTTTCAGGCTCAGTAATTTTTCAAGTCTACCTTCTAAGTCATAGAAATGCTGAAATCTGTAACAGTGGAAGAAATACCAACACTAAAGAAATAAGATCCTTGAATCATCAGAATATATTTACATAGACGGATAGTAAACACGTACAACCTTGCTTATTAAATGACAGACACAAACGTGTGGAGAGCTATTTTGCTCCTTTCCAATCTTGCTGTAATTTTTGATCCTGCTACTAATTAGTAAGAACAATTATAATGTGAGAAACAGAGTTGGACATATTTAAGAGGCGAGGAATTAAAGTAAGGACTGGAGAATGAGAAGCAGAAGAGAGGGAAAAGGAAAGAGTACACCAACTGCAGAGAAGTACAGCACAGGTGAAAAAAGGAAGAGAAAGCAAGACAAAAGGAGAAGAGAAGGGGGTTGGAAACTGGAGGAAAAGGGGAATGATCACAGGCTTAAAGCAGAGAAAGGAAAGAAAGGGAATGGAGAAGTTATGGAATGCTGGGGAGGACAAGAAGAGGGAGGGGTATGAAGACTGGGGTGTAACTGAATATAGTTACTGGAAAAATCAGAAAAAGCAAATTAATGATTGAGGTTAACACACACACACGCACACACACGCACAGACACACACACGCACAGACACACACACACAGACACACACACACGCACAGACACACACACGCACAGACACACACACATGCACATGCACATACACACACACACGCACAGACACACACACACACAGACACACACACACAGACACACACACACGCACAGACACACACACACACAGACACACACACGCACATACACATAAGCAAACAACTTAAACCAGACATACCCGCATGTCATGGTTACTGCGTAGAACCAAGTCTGTGATGGATATTTCATTTCAATGTGGGTGAAACATAACTCCTCTGTCATGCAGCAACAGGCTACTTCTCACTTGTGTAAGTCACTGTAATGCATTAAACGTGACTAATCTAAAATAAACACTGACTCATATGACTTGAACTTTGAAAAACTTATGAGACTGAGGAGAATCAGGTAGGCAGCTAAATAAAATTATATTCTGCCTTTCTTTCTTCATTTCTCTCAACTTTCTACATATGTCGGCTAATGATACAGGAAATAATAGGTGAAGGTATAGATAACTGAGAGGTGATAAAAGTAAACGTGGATACCATCAAATCCATATTGAGCACGCCAAACCAGAATGAGGAGTGGGGTCATTCAAATGATATTTCTTAGGCATTTATTTTTGCCTGTGATGATGTACCAGTTTTGGAGAGAGCAATTAACACTTTTTCAATCTAATTTTCAAAAACTGTCCTTTGTTCAAAGAATATATCTTAGAGAAAAAGTAATGTGAAGGTAAAATAGAGCATTTAAAAATAAAACTACAACTACACTAAAAACAGATTAAAACACAGGAATTTTAGAAGATACTTTATACCTTATATATATATATAGTTTATATATATATATAGCCTATATATACATATATAGTTTAGAAGAACTATAGACGTCTATGGATTACAACAAAGTTAACAGAACAAGGAGAATCTAGGACAAGATATTAATGATATTTTATTTCACTGATTAAAAGCCTCCAAGTCTTTTCTTATACACAGGATTATTAATTCTTGGTTCCAAGAATTTGATTTTACTTGTTGCTTTCTAAACAGTGGATGTTTTTAAGAATCAGCATTCAAGGAAGGCCATATTCTCACACTAGATAATGCTATACAAACTGAAGGAGAGAATATACTATGTAAGATAACTCTAGGGTAAAAATACCACATTAGTTATTTTTGTATCTCTATTTATGGACCAAGAAAATACTTTAAAAGTGTATATTAACTGTTCCCTTAAATAGTCACTATTATTTAAGTGACCTCCCTTCAAAAACTTCAAAAAAATCATTTAAACTACCTTCAAGTTCAAATAGAAACTCATCCAAATCGCTTTCTGTATATGAAGTAATGTTACACCCCATCCAGTAGTCATATATAGTATATCCGATTCCAAAGCCATCTGGTACAACTGGTCCAAACCCACCAAGGAAAACTGAAGGACTGCTTAATGTACTGGTTGAAAGGATGTTATAGTTAATGTATTGGTAGGCTGGGTCCTGGTAAAATTCAGGCATAGGGTCACCTCTGGATGCTGCAAGATACCTCAATGCAAATAAATGTCGATCAAATCCTTGTCCTAAATGAAAAAACAAAACACATTCAAATAAGAAATGTCATATTTAAGATAAATTACTCGTTTTTAAAATGAGTAATTATCTAGCCAACTGAAACAAAGATGCAAACAAAAGGCATCCACAGTCCTTGACTTAGTAATGATGACCAACTCTGAAGTCTAACAGAGAACTCATTATCTTGCCTTCCAAGTCAATCTCTACTCTAAACCTCCTGTCTGTTGGAGGATCTGCCATCTTCTCAGTCATTCAGATTTACAACCTCAACTCTTTACTCTTACCACATATCCGTTAAATTGGCAAATTGTGCCATTTCTGCCTCCACAACACTTATCACATCTGAGGCCTTTCTTCACTCACACAGTCACCACCCTAGGCCCTTTATCACCTCTCACCTGGATGATTGTCTTCTAAGCCCACCTGCCTGAAGTCTTTCCCCTGTCCAAATCATCCTCCATTGTTGCCAGTTATTAGCCTAAAGCATGTCATTTCCTTATTCAATAAACCCCAGTGGCTCCCTATTGGCCTCGGACTCAAATGTTATTTTCTGTTTATCCCAACCTATTTTATTTTCTGCTTTATAATATGCATTATTGAGTAGCAAATGTATATAATTTTAAAATGTTAACACATGGAGATAGAGTCTAGATGGCAGAGTAGCAGGAAGAAATACAGCAGGCTCCCTCTTCAAAACTCCTCCAAATAGACCCAGAAAACGTACTAGCTAAAATCCTGATGGGGAAATTTAAGAGTAGGTCACAGTGGGTCATTTTCCCAGCCCAGTTTGGCTTTAAGAGACTTACAGAGAAGTTTGTACATACTGGAGAAGAGGTTTGGCCAGGAGTCAACACTACTAGCAGCACCCAAACAGAGGCTCTGCAGCTGAGCAAGAAGAAGTCTTGTCACACACCAGGGCACTGCAACAAAAAGAAGTGACAACTGACAGCTTTGTTGCCTACTACCCATTTCTAGATCACAAATCCAGAATGGACTCAGGAAAGGTAAGGAGTTGTTGCAGGCCCTAGGCAGTGTACGGAGAAAGGAGGAAATACAGAAGCAAGCAGCAGTTGCTCAGACCCCAGAAGCAGAGTGGGATCTCAGTTCCAATTATTATGCTGACAGGTATGCTCAAGACACAAAGTCTAAAAGAAGTCTAAAATATTTACAAGTAAAGACTCGAAGAAAAATACAGCTCAGGCATAAACAAGTAGCATTCCTGAAAGAGACAAGAGGTCATTTTTTTTTGTAAGTTTTAATTTTTTTAACCAATAAAATGAAAGCTCTTGAGGAAAAAAATGGGAAAAGAAATGAGAGCTATGGAGGGAATTGGAAAGGGAATTAATGGCTTGGCAAAAGAAGTACAAAACCTCATCTACACAACAAATTCTGAAAATTGTAATGGACCAAATATAAGTGAATATTCCATGACACAAAAAGAAAAATTAAAATCAAAAGACTGAAAATATATAAGAAAATGTAAGGTATCTCATAGTAAAAAACTGACCTAGAAAACAGATTTAAGAAGAAAAAAAATTAATAATCCTCGGACTATCTAAATGCTATGATCAAAAAAATGTCTAGATATCGTATTTTAAGAAATTTTAAAAGAAAACTGATTCTGCTTATAACCAGAGGAGAAAGTGGATAAAGAAAGAATCCACTAGTCACCTCCTAAAAGAAACTCCAAAATAAAAACTCTCAGGTACATTACGGTCGAAATCTAGAGCTTCCAGGTCAAAGAAAAAAAAAGAAATGCTGCAAGCAGTCAGAAAGAAAGAATTCAAGTTCCAAGGAGCCACTGATTTAGCAGCCACCCTTATAAAGAAATGAAGAGCTTAGAATTCTGCATTCTAGAAGGCAAAGGCTTCCAAACAAGAATAACTTATACAGCCAAATAGAGTATTATCCTATAGGGGAAACAATGATCTTTAATGAAATACAGGACTTCCAAGCATTCTTGATGGAACACTAGATGTTCATAGAAACAAAGAAGTTCAAAAACAAAAGTTAAGAGAAACATAAAAAGGCAAGCATGAAAGAATAATTATAATGGACTAAATGAGGATTAACTGCTTACATTCAAAGATAGAGAACTGATACACGTCTCCTTTGAACTCTATCATCATTAAGGGTCAAAGACAGAACCTAATTAAACAAAGCCTGGAAATGTCTTGATGTCCTTAACACTGGAATGAGAGGGAAATGGGGGTGGGTAGAGAGGGGAAGCAGGAAGAGAAAGAAAGGTTAGGGAAAATTATTTCAGATAATCAGCATGCACAAGTAGACAGTTATACAAACAAAGAGGAATATGGCAGGGGGCAGGGCAGCACCTGATGCCTGAACCTTATATCCATCCGAATTGATCAAAGGAGGGAAGAATACACACACATTGGGTGCAGAAATATATTTTACTCAATAGGGCAATAGGAGTGAAAGGAGAGAAGAGAAAAGTAGAGGGAGAATGAATTAAGGGAGGGATGAGTCTTAAGCAAAATTAAGAATGTACGAAACTATTTGTCTTTTTTGAGAGGGAAAAGAATGAGAATCTGAGGGGGCATTCATAAATTAAGAAATGGCTGAACAAGTTATGGTATGTAAATGGGATGAAATACTATTGTGCTATAAGAAATGATGAAGGAAATGGTTTCAGAGAAACTTGAGACATATATGAATTGATACAGAGTGAACAAAAACAAGAGAACAATTTTTGTAGTTTTGCTTAACTACACGTCTGAAACATTTCATATGTAAATATACATATTATACATATACACACACAGATATATTTACATATATAATATATACATAGTGAGGGTGTGTGCTCAAAATTTCAAAAATTTCATGATCAAATAAGTTTGGATGCTATTGCTCTTGTCAAACTATCTTATTTGTTTCTCCCTTGTCACATTCAAGTTTTTCTCATTTTTGTGCCTTTGGTCTCATGCCAATCCTTATGCCTGGAATGCTCTTCCCTTCCCCAGCTGTGACTTCTAAAATCCTTCCCATCCTTCAAGAACCAGCTCAAATGCTATCCCCTCAAGGAAATCTTCCTTGATCAACCCTCGGAAATAATTTCTTCTTGTGACCTGAAATAATACAACACCTATTCCATGTGATCTTCTCTGCACTATTGACTATATACTTATATATAACATATTTGTACCATTATCCAGTCTCCTAAATTGTAAACTCCATGATGACAAGGATTGTGACTTAGAATCTTATCTTTAAAGTTAAACTGAAACTCAAGAATCATCTAGCCCAACCCTACCTGAAATGTGTTGGGTATGGGGTGTGTTCAGGGAAGGCTAGTACCTCTGGTGTGAGGACTGCTTTCTACCTTTGGTGTCCACCTAATTCACCCAGCTCTTGTCTGTGACTCCAAGAAGCTGTAGCATGTACAGTGGTCATATCCTGGTGAACCATTTTGGTAGTCGGGCTAAACTAGGTTGAGCAAAACTAAGGGATCTCAAACCCTTTGGTGAATTAGTGGGGTGTCTATGCCAAACATGTAAAGACTTCCCCTGGTGGATGAGAACAATCTGTTCCAGTGGCCATGAAGGCAGCTGAAGTCTGCCCTATGGAGCACTTAGAGCTTGGTTAGACATCCAAGATGATGAGGTCATCCACTACATTCTGAGCCATCATCTTGACTTTGACTTGCTACTGGACTTGGATGACTCTGGAAGAGAGAGTGAGGTCAATGACTTCATATAACTCTACCTCACTTAAATCCAATTTATATGTGAATCAGAAGACATCATCCCTACAATTTTACCAATCTCAAAGTCCTGTGGTGACATTCAAGGGATGAAGCAGCAGGTGTGGATACTCTAGAAACTGCAGTCCCCAACTTTGCACACAGACAGCCCAGGCCATAGGGTAATCATCTCACAAGACTGAAGCAGCAATGGGATTTGGCAGCTCTGTGGGAGTTAGAGCAGCCTTTTTAAAGAACCACACTGCTCCCCTCCTGGTGTGAAAAAGGGGCTAGAAAAGTTGTCCTAACAATTGCTTCACCCAAACCTGACTTGCTTAGTGTGGCAGGCAGGGATCCTACCCTATGGTCAAAACAAAAAAATGTACAAAAACTTTTGCAAAGATCATCTCACTCACCACCAGTACATAGAATGTATGCATGCTTATGGACAACATGAAATCCAGTAGACCTGAAAGACGAACAACTCTTGTTGTAAGAGAACTCAGCAAATATCTCATTCAAATAGTGGCCCTGAGTAGAAGAAGGCTGGCAAACAAAGGCCAGCTTACCAATGTCAGAGCTAGATCCCTAGTTGGGTTTTTGTTTCCCCTGGAGTGGCCTCAGTGAAGGGTAGCACAGTGAAGCTGACACAGGTCTTGCAATCAAAACTAATGAAGTCGACAAGTTTGTTTGCCTACCAAAAGGACAGGTTCATGACAATGTAACAAGACAGTATGTGAGAGTGACAAAGGTGATGTGTGGCTCAGAGTGCTGGACTGATCACAGACTTATCCTTTCCAAGCTAAATATTCACATTCAACAAAAGTGGTGGCCCCAAGGGAAGATGACTATCAGAAGACTCAATGTCAATAGATTAAAGCACTTCTCTGAGTGGGAACAGTTTGTTGCTAACTTGGATGGAGAGTTGAGCCACAACACACAATCGACAACAGTGGAGTAGAAAAGGAGGGGGAAGCTTTCAGTTATTTGGTGGACAGCACCACATTTATTAATCTGGGCCAGAACACTGGCACACATAAAGATTGGTCTGATGAAAATGATGGGGAAACTCAGAAACCTGAAAACTCCACAGGGTTTACCAGCAGGATATTTCATCCATCTCTAAGAAGGCAGTGTTTAACTTTCTCCCCAAAGTAAAGTGCAAGTGAAGCTCAGAGAGATGCAGGATTCTTGGCTCAGTTAGAAGGCAGATGAAATTCAGTTTTATGCTGATAGTAATAATCCGAAGTGTACTTTTTTATGATGTCCTAAAGGTCATTTATGGTAAGACTATGGTACATCACAACTACTCATGTGCTTATGGAGGCACATAGATTAGTGATAAGGACATGATCCTGGAGAGAGGGGCTGAACGTTTCCACAGTATTTTCAACAAACCATCATCAATCAATGCTGAAGTCATTGACTGTTTACCTCAGGTTGAAACCAATCCCTCTCTAGCCTAATTTCCAAATGAAAAAGAGGTTTTGAATGTCAGCAGACTCCTCTCATGTGGCAAAGCACCTGGCAATGATTCTATTCCAGCTGAGATTTACAAGGCAGATTTACACTGCTCATACAAAAGTTGACTAAGGGGTGGCTAGGTGGCGTAGTGAATAGAGCACTGGCCCTGGAGTCAGGAGAACCTGAGTTCAAATCCAGCCTTAGACACTTAACACTTACTAGCTATGTGACCTTGGGCAAGTCACTTAACCCCAACTGCCCACCAAAAAAGCAAAAAACAAACAAACAAAAAGTTGACTGAAATTTTTCAGGTTATAAAGAAAGAGGTTATCTTCAAGGAGTTCAAGGATGCCTCCATCGTCTATAAAGGTAAAGGAAATAGATTGTCCTGTGACAGTCATGGAGGGGGAGGGGAGCCCTCTCTCTTAAACAATTTTGGCAAGATTCCTGCCAGTGTAGCTTCAGAAAGGGCCAAGGAATGGTCCATAAGGTATTTGTTGTCCAACAACTCTAGGAGAAATGCCAGGAGCAGAACAGAGGTCTGTATACAACATTTGTTATTCTGACCAAGGCCTTCGATACTGTCAATCATGAAGGTTTGTGAGAAATTATGTCAAAATCTGGTTGCCCAAAGAAGTCAATCAGTATATGTCAATTTCATGATGGCATGCTCGCCCAGGTTCCAGTTAATAGACCATGCTCTCAAGCTTTCCCAGTCACCAATGGAGGGAAGACTGTGTATTTGTTCCCACGCTAATTTTTAGCATGATGTTTTCACTAGTGTTGTTAGACTCCTTCAACAACAAAAATAGCATCAAGGTCAGCTACTTCACTGATGGTAAATTATTTAATTTGAAAAAGCTACAAGCCAAGACTAAAGTGGAGGGAGAGTTGGTGCATGATTTTTTTTTGTTCAGAGATGATTGTGCATTCAATGCAGTATCTGAAGCTGAGCTGCAACAAAATATGGATTGGTTGTCTGCTGCTTGTGCTAATTTTGGCCTAAGAACTAACACCAAGAAAACACAGGTTCTCCACAAACCAACACCACACCATCCATCCATTGAATCATTGGTTACAACAAATTTTGAATACTGTGGATAAGTTCACTAACCTTGGCAATACACTTTCCAGGGAGTTACATGCAGACAATGAGGTTGATGCATCAATTACCAGAGCTAGGTCAGTGTTTTGGAGGCTCCAAAAAAAGTGTGAGAGAGAAGAGGCATTACACTGCCTACCAAACAGAAGGTCTATAAAGCCATTGTGCTGACCTCATGGTTGTATGTCTGTAAAACTTGGACAGTCTACCAGTAACATGCCAGGAAACTGAATCACTTCCATTTGAATTGCCTTAGGAAGATTCTGAAAATCACCTGCCAAGATAAGGTACTGGACACTGAGGTCCTTTCTTAAGTTAAACTGCCAAGCATTCAAACTCTACTGCAGAGAATGCAACTTCAATGTGCTGACCACATTGTTTGAATGCTAAATGTGCATTTGCCTAAAATACTATTTTATGGACAACCCACACAGGACAAGTACTCACATGGAGGTCAGAAAAAGTGATGTAAGGGCACTCTAAAGGTTTCTCTGAAGAACTCTGGAATTGATTGTGCAACATGGGAGACACTGACAAAGGAATCCCCAGCATGGTGTACCCACATCAAAGAAAGCGCTATACTCTACAAGCGAAGCAGTAGCTCAAAAGAAATATGAGATGTGCAAATTTAGAGACATTTTCTTTCCAAATGTTCATATGGACTATTTGTGCCTGATCTGTAGTAGAGCCTCCCAAGCTCATATTGGTTTGATCAGTCACAGTCAGAAACACTGTACCTTGCCTCCAACATAGTAATGTCATTTTGGTCCTCTTCAAGAATAAAAGACAATAAATAGCCCACCAACCACCTGAAATGTGACTCTCCTCTCCAACATTTCTGACAAGAAATGACACCACTTAAAAAATAATCTTCTAATTAATTTTCTTCAGTAAATCCTAATGTTTATATATCAAAGTAGCCTAAACTGAAGTAAAACTATAACTGAATTATGTTTTTCAAGTCAATAAATATTTATTTGCAAGACATATTAGGTACCGAACATCCACAAGTGGAATAATTCATAACAACATTCATTCAACACTGAAGCACTTACTGTGCTCAAAGCACACTGCTAGAAAAAATATAAAATTTATAAAACATATGGTCCCTGTTCTGAGAGAGATGATAATCTAATAGAAAGGGGGAGGTATAAAGGACAAATAACTACAGTACACGGTATCACATGAAAAGGGCTTCAGTGCTGCAAAATTAGGAACTATTTGAGGTCAAAAGGAAAAGGTTGTTAGCAACTAGGAGGTCAAGAAAGGCTTCATAGAGATTGTACTTGAGTGTCTAAATTTAAAAGGATGGGTAGGAATTCAGTAGGGAAAGAGAATAAATGAAGGCATTCCAGGCAAAAGAAACAGTGTAACAAAAAGCATTAAGGTAAAGTATATTTTGGAACAGACGGGAGCCCCGTTAGACTGGATAATAAGGCTAGAAAAGTATGGTACCAGACTGTAGAGGACTTTGAATACTGAAGAGTTTGAACTTTATTTAGTAGGTGACTGGGAGCCACTAAACATTATTGAAGAGCAGGGTGATGTGACCAGCAAGTGAAACACTCGGTTTCATTATAAAATTAAAGGACTGGATTAAGTGATATCTAAATTCTTCCAGCTCTAAGGCCATGAATCTTGCCAATGATTACTACTGCAAAAATCTGAAGGGTAAAAAATCATTCTCAGGAAGACATTTTAGAAATGTAGTAAGCAGTACAGTAGACGAAGGTAGTGGTAGTAACAAGAGCCTATGTGAGGATGGTGGCAATGGGAACAAAAGATGGATATGACAAATGTGGCAGCTGTGGAATTGACAGGGCTTTGAAACAGATTAGATATGAGAGATGAGAGAAGAAGAAGAGTCAAAATTAGTTCTAAGATTTCAAACATGAAAGACAAGATAAATTAATGGTGGTAGGACAGGCAGGAATAGTTTATTCATAAACATAAAAAAAGTCTGGGGAGAAAGACTCCATTCTTGATTGCGGATATGAGTTTGAGGAAGATGTCAGTGGTATACAGGTAGAGATGTCCTATGAGAAACACGGTAAAGCTCTGGAGCTCAGAAGAGATGTCAGTGCTTAATACAGACTAGGAAGACATTTGGATAGAGATGTGTAATAGTAATCAGTTTAGCAGGATACTTAGCACTTAGTACTAAATGCTAAGTGTGGAAGGTACAAACTCTGTCCCACTGTTGAGAAGGCATGAACTCCCCTGTTGATGTGGAAGAAGGGGATTGGTTGAGGTGTGTACATA
>CM053587.1:23418763-23447822 GCA_028646515.1 Pseudochirops corinnae | reverse complement strand
TGAATATTATAATGTTTTGAATGTTTGTCTTGATTTGTAATGGAATAAACAGAGTGTTCACTATATTTTGTAATCTGAACTCTAAAAGCTGTTCACAGTAGCATTACTTTGGGAATCTGCTGGTGCATGGCATTACAAGATGGTAGCTGAAGTTAGTGGAGTACATGAGATGCTAAGGAAAAGGATGTAGAGACAGAAGAGTAAAACATGGGTTATTAAGGAAAATTCAGATTAAAGGGTCAGGAAGAGGATAAATATCTAGCAAGTGAGACCAATGGATGAGTCATCCAAAAAGAGAATGAAACAATGCAGTCCTTCTGAGGCTGTAGGAGCAAAGAGACTCAAGTAGGAAGGAGTAGCCAAGTATCAAAAACTGTGGAGAACTCAAAGAAGATGGGGATTAAGACCAACTGATTTGGCAAAATATGGCATAGTCATTGATCTCAGGCCCTCAGACCAATAGGAGACACATAACAAGTATACAAGTAATTACAAAACAAGAAGAGAATGTAATGAGTGCCAAGGAGAGAAGCAAAGGACTATCACAAGTGTGAGGAGGCAGAGCTCCTCTACAACTTGGGGAGTATGGAAATGCTGAACTGAGAAGGCGGAATCTAAAAACCAAAATAAATTTTGTTTGTTCAGTAACCAAATAGGGAGTTATTGAAAGGGCCTTTGCTTTACAATGATTCACTGAAATTTTCACTAAATTTGCCTTCACCTCTTAACAGCTTTCTTCAGTTTATAGTATTTCCTCTTTGTTTTACTGTCCTTTAAAGACTGCCTTATCCTTGCCAACACCTTATTACTGCTTGACTGTGCAGATGTTCTTTCTATACTGTTTTCATTATCTGGCAGGTTTTTTTTTTGGTTCCTCTGAAGCAACATTCACTCTCTTAAAATGGACTCTCTACAGAGTTCAAAAAACATTCTGATGGAAGAAAAAAAGACAAATATAGAGTGACCTAAACCTTAAGCTATCATATTGACAATCAATTCTTCCACTGCATTTTTCCAGATCAACCTTGCAAGGTTGATGTTTATATGTACCTTCAAAGATCTGTTTCTCTCAGCCTTTATTCTCATCTCTTGGTACATTATTCATTAAGTTCTGGTTTTTCTTTATGATGATATAATTTATTTTCTTTATTACCCCTTACCATAACAGTTGATAATTTTATCAACTTCTGTATGCTTTATAAAAGGCAAACATTAAACAGTCTTTCCCTCTTGCTTGTATTTTAACATTAACCAAGAGAAGGAGGCCTCTTGAGATGAAACCTCTGATTACTCAGAAGTGTGACCTAAAAATCTACACAGGAAAAGACAACTGAATGAAAATGTCTATTGTCCAGACTATAACATATAAGTGAATGGCTAATTCATTGAACCAGCATCTATCTATGATAGACAAGGCTGATAGATAAGGAGATAGGTCCAGAATTCAATAGGAGAAAGGGATGGTGCTAGAGCAGTGGTTCTCAACCTTCCTAATGCTGCGACCCTTTAATACTTGTATGTGGGCAGACCCACCTGGAGACGGATAGAGGAGTGGTGTCTTGGTTCCTAAGACCATCGGAAATATGTGTTTTCCAATGCTCTTAGGAGACCCCCAAAGGGGTCGTGACCCATAGGTTGAGAACTGCTGTGCTAGAGTGTTATTCTATAAACTGTGCAGTGCTCTTAATAAGTCACTGAACACAAAACCACATTTTTTCAATACCAATGTTCTCCAATTAACCTAATGATCTTGTAAGCTTGTGAATCTTAGAATACCACAATCTCCAAATAAGTTGAAGG
The DNA here is from genome assembly GCA_028646515.1 of Pseudochirops corinnae. Classification (NCBI taxonomy): domain Eukaryota; kingdom Metazoa; phylum Chordata; class Mammalia; order Diprotodontia; family Pseudocheiridae; genus Pseudochirops; species Pseudochirops corinnae. Next base: position 23,446,022 of record CM053587.1, on the reverse strand, counting down.
TGGCCCAAAGGGCAACTGAAAGTTGGTGGATGAAGTAGTTGTACACAATGAAGTGTACATCAACAATGAAATATATTGGATATGTTATCCAATAAATATAAAAGGTACCTTGGTTACATATGGATAGCCTACACACTACACTAGTTCCCATGGAATATTAAAAGACCGTGAGAAAGGCCTCTAGAATCCTCACTGGAGAATCTATGGGAGAACACAGATAAGAATAATTTTGTAAATTTGCATCAATCAGCAAGCATTAATTGAACATCTGTGTTGTGCCACACTGTACTAAGTGTTGTGCCACACTGTTGTGCCTACTGTACTAAGCAGTAGGAATACAAATACAAAAGTGAAAGTCCTTGCTCTTCAGGAACTTACATCCTCTTATAGAAGACTATTTGATACATTTGTGCACACATGCAATAACTACAAGGCAATGAAGGAAATGAAGGATTCTAAGCGGCAGAGGCAAATACAAAAGTGAAAATCCTTGCTCATGAGGAGCTTACATTTTATCAGAAGAGAGAGTATATACATACCGGAATGGTCAGAAAGTCATTTTGGCTGTTCAAAATGTGTGGCATAATGCCTTACTTATATGGATGGAAAGACAAGATGGGGGCAGATTGTGATGAAAGGCTATAAAGGAGAGAGGAAGTAACAGAGAGCTACTGGACTCTTAAGTAAAGGAAGGAAGTGGCTAGATTTGGATTTAGGAAAATCACTTCAGCAACTTTTTGAAGAATGGATTCAGGTGTGGGAGAGACTAGAAGAAGAAAGTCTAATAGTCCAGGTAAGAGGTAAGAAAGGCCTGAGTAAGAATGGCGGCTATGTGGGTAGAGAGAAGAGGCTAGATCCAAGAGATATTCTAGAGGCAGAAATGACAAGATTTGAGAAAGGATTAGCTATCTGGGGTGAGTGTGAGGAATTGAGGATGATGCTGAACTTGCACAATTTTGTTCATGATAAGTTTACAAATGCCTCCATTTTTAGTACGAAGCATCCAATAAGCAGTTAGTAATACGGGACTACAGCTGGATGTAGAGAGATGTTGGATTCATCCTTATAGACATAATTAAACACACATGAATTGATGAGATCATTAAGAAAATAGAAAGAAGAAGGTCAAGAACAAGGCCTTGTGGAACATCCATCATTAGTGAGGAGTGGCCAGACACACAGCAAGAAAATCAAGAGAAGAGGACGAGGTCAAAAATGTCAGATGCTACGGAGGACAAAAAGGCAATTAAAAATCCTTGGGGGTTCTGGAGAGCAGGTTTTACGGGACGATGAGAGAGGAGGGGTAACCATTAATGGGCGCTTACTGTGAGGCGGGCACTGTGCTAAGTGCTTTACAAAGATCCCATCGGAAGAAGTTAGAAAGCATACTGCAGATGAGTGAGAAATGAGAAAGCAGAGACAGCAAAACTGGACAGCTTTTACCAGGAATCTGGGTGAGAATGGGAGGAGAGGACAATGGTTTGAAGGAATAATAGGCTCTAGTAATTGTTTTTTAAAGATGAGAGAGCGGCCTGAGCCAAGATGGCAGGTTAGGGGCAGTCGTTCAGTTGAACTCTCTCCGCGTTGTCCTCCAAACAACGTTAAAATACGACTTCAATCAATTTTGGAAGGGCAGAGACAACAAAAGATTAGGGTGACATTTTTTTCTGGTCTGAGGAAATTCAGGAAGTCGGCAGAAGTCTGCGACACCAGGGTGGAGGCCTGTCTGGAACACACATATACACACACACACACACACACACAATCAATGGCAACAGTGACTGCAACAGCTGTAGGAGCTCTCAGACCAGAAATGGTAAGGCTGTCAAGACTAGTCAGAAAAAGATTATAGAGAAGGGCCTTTTGCTGGCATTGGGTACAGCTGGCACTGATTGGCAACTCTATTATCAATATGTAGTTCTGGGTCACAGTTCCAGGGTAGAAAGGGGCACTGGTGGTCAATCACAAGGAAACAGGGATCCTGGTCACAATTCCGAAGCAAACAGAAATGCTAGTTCTTGTGGCTGCAAAGGCCTTCCCTGGTAAAGACCAGAGAACAGATGAGAACAGCAATGACCATACCTCTCCCAGGATCTCACCACTCTGGAAGCATAAAAAATTTGCAAATTCCCAAAACTAACTCTGAGTACAGTAGCAGGAAAAAGCCTGAAGACTGGGACAGTGTCTACTCACCCCAAGGTAAGCAGAGCCCAACTTTAGCATAAAAGTTCAAAGTCAAGAAATAAGCTGGAAAAATGAGCAAACAGCAAAAACAGAAATTAACCATAAAAAGCTACTATAGTGACAGAGAAGAGACAAGACACAAACTCAGAAGACAACAACGATGTGAAAACAGCTACCCCAAAAAGCCTCAAAGAAAAATGATAATTGAACCCAAACCCAACAAGAATTTCTAGAAGAGTTAAAGAAAGAGATAAGAGTAATAGAAGAAAAAATTGGGAAAAGAAATGAGAATGATGTAAAATATATATGAAAAGAAAATTAATACGTTGGTAAAAGAGGTACAAAAAAATACTGAAGATAACCTCAAAAGAATTGGCCAAAAGGTAAAAAGAGGCACAAAAATTCACCCAAGAGAAGAATTCCTTAAAAAGTAGAACTGACCAAACAGAAAAGGAAGTACAAAATCTCACCAAAGAAAATAATTCCTTGAGCAATTTGGTACTATGTCCAAAGGGCTATAAAACTGTGCATACCCTTTAACCCAGCAATACCACTTATAGGTCTATATCCCAAAAGAGATCATAAAAACAGGAAAAGAACCCACATGTACAAAAACATTTATAGCAGCTCTTTGTGTGGTGGCCAACAACTGGAAACTGAGGAGATGCCCATCAATCGGAGAATGGCTGAACAAGGTGTGGTATATGAATGGAATGGAATACTATTATTCCGTAATAAAGGATAAGCAGGTAGACTTCAGAAAAACCTGAAAAAAAACTTGCATAAATTCATGCTGAAGTGAGCAGAACCAAGAAAACATTGTACACAGTAAGAAGTATACACAGTAACAGCAGCACTGTACAATAACCAACTTTGAGAGACTTAGTTCTTTTTAGCAATGAAATGACCTAAGACAATTCCAAAAGACTCATGATGGAAAATGCTATTTACTTCCAGAAAAAGCACTATGGAATCTGAGTGCAAGATTGAAGCATACTATTTTTCCTTTTTTTTTCTTTCTTGTGGTTTTTTTTCCTTTGGTTCTAATTTTTTTTTACATGACTAATGTGAAAATATGTTTAGTATGACTGTATATCTAAGGCCTGTATCAGACTGCATGCTATCCTGGGGAGGATGGAAAGAATGGAAAAAATTTAAAACTCAAAATCTTTTAAAAGTGGATATTGAAAACTAAAACTAAAATAAATATTTTTTTAAAACTAAGTCCTTAAAAATTAGAATCGGGCAGCTTGAAGCTAAGGACTCCATGAGACATCAAGAAACAATGAAACAAATTAAAAAGCTAGGTGGCACAGTGAATAGAGTACCGGCCCTGGAGTCAGGAGGACCTGAGTTCAAATATGACCTCAGACACTTGACACACTTACTAGCTGTGTGACCTTGGACAAGTCACTTAACCCCAATTCCTTTGCCTTCCCCCCTCAAAACAAAGAATGAAAAAAAGAGAAAATGTGAAACATCTCATAGGAAAAACTAAATAATCTGGAAAAGAGATCCAAGAGAAACAGTTTGGACTATTGGAAAACCATGATAAGATAAAGAGCCTAAATACCATATTCCAAAAACTTATCAAAGAAAACTGGCCCAATATCTTAGATCTAGAAGGCAAAATAGATATTGAAAGAATCCACCTTCTAAAACAGAACTCAAAATGAAAACTCCAGAAATATTATAGTCACATTCCAGAGCTCCCAAATCAAAGAGAAAATACATCAAGCATCGAGAAAGAAAGAATTCAAATATCATGGAACCACAGTCAGGATCACACAAGATTTAGCAGCTTCAAGATTAAAGAAGAAGAGGGTTTACAATATGATATTCCAGAAGGCAAAGGAATTAGAATTACAACCCAAAATCACCTACCCAGTAAAACTGAGTATAATCCTTCAAAAGGAAAAATAGATATTTAATGAAACAGAAGACTTTCAAGCATTCCTGATAAAAAGACCAGAGCTGAATAGAAAATTTGACAAATACAAGACTCAACATAAAAAGGTAAAAAATAAAAACATAAAAAGGTAAATATGAAAGAACAATCATAAGGGACTTAAAATATTTAAATTGTTTATATTCCTATATGGGAAGATGATGCTTACAACTCCTAAGAACTTTATTGTTATTAGGGGGTCTACACAGAGAGAGTATGAGTCGATTATGCTGCAATGATCTGCCAAAAAAAGGGGGGGTGAGAAAGAAGGATGCACTGAGAGAAGGGGGAAGAGAAGAGTAGAATGGGGAAAATTTTCTCACATAAAAAAACACAAAAGGAAGAGCTTTTATTTACAATGGAGGAGAAAATGGGGAGGGTAGGAGTGGGGGGAAGGGAATGCTTCAATCTCACTCTCTTCAGAATTGGCTCAAAAAGGGAAGTATTTATACACTCAGTTGTGTATAGAAATGTAACTTGCCTTCTCAGTAAGTATAGGATGGCAAGAATTTGGAACTCAGAATTTTAAAGGAATGTTGAAACTAATCTTAAAAAAGATGAGGGAGACTTAGACAATGGTAGGTAGTAGTGAGGAGCAGTTGATTAGGAAGTGATTTAAGAATAAAGAGAAGGGTTGATTGTGAGGGCAATCTGGTGCTGCCAGGAGATGAAATGATTAAGGGTATATTTGGCAGGTTTAGCCTTGGAGTAAAGGAGGGAACGAGGGATAATGGGGATTCTGAGATGCAGAAAAGGGAAGAACAAACTCACAGTGAAATGACTTGTCTTTCTGGTGAAGTATGAAGGACAGTTCTTAGCTACGAGGTTGCGAGGAAACAATGATGCAAGAGACTTGAGAAAGATGGAAGTTGTAAATAGTCCCTGTGCAATAGAGAATCAATTAGGGAAGAGTAAAAGTATTGCCTTGCTTAAGGGAGGGCACATTTGAGATTAGATATCATAAATTTGTAATACAACCAAACAACACAGTAGAGATTTTTCCAGCTTCACTTCTATTACCCGAGTGGAAATAGAGGAGATGAGTAGTGGGAGTGATCCAGAGTTGGTGATAAGAAAGGCATGAGTGATAATATGATAAAGAAAACAAGTGACTCAAGAGTAAAGGATCATGTTGAGTCAAATGAGTTAACTATAGTCTGGGAAGTGAAGTCAGCAGCCTCAGTGCCAGGGGAAAAAATGAAGGTCACAGTAAGGATGTAGAATAGAGTTAAGAAGAGTAGGGCATAGGGAGATAAGAGTGATAGGATGCTATGAAAATGAGTTCTTGATCATGAAAATAGAACAATGACAAGATTTTCTGTATTATTAACAAAATTCTTTAAATCTGAATTACAGTACATCCTCAAACTAAACAAGATGGAGACCATATACCTATTCTACTCTTCCCAAATCCATTTTTTTCTAAATGTTTAAATGCCAGTAGAAAAAAAAAAACTATTTCTCCACTACTTTCCTCCTATCCCACTCATAACAAGCCCTGCATGTAGTTAAGAGGTTCAGATAATTTTTACTTAAAACTTTGATCATATACCTTGAGTAATAGTATCTGGTGATTGAGACTTCTGAAATGGGTCAAACTGTTGTTATACTCAAGAGTTCCAGCTTGTCATACAGGAAGTAAAACATATAGCACAGAGTAGACTGATTACCCATGTAGAGTTTGAAGATATATCCAAAATCACCAGGAAAATTCAAAATCTGCTAATATCACCCCATGGATCTGGCTAGAATGCTGTAACTTGTTTGTTTTTTGTGTCTCGGGAAGTCTTCAGTTATGGTATAACACTCTGGGGACCAGCAAGGATAAGGCTTTTCTGAGCTGTGACAAATCTATTAATTTTCAAAAGACCTACTACAAAAAAAAGCAACCAAAACCCCCAAAACAAACAAACAAAAAAATCTCCTACTTCCTTCCCCATAACAATCTATCTGATACTTATACCTACCTTTATGTCCTTCCTTTGTCATACTCCTAGAACAAAATTTTTTTCTTACTTTCTCCAAATCCCTCATTACATTCAATCTTAAAAGTCTGAATTCCAAAGATAAATGGGACAGTAAACTTCTAGACTAGTCTAAGATTTGTGTAGTGCTTTGTTTCATAATGTATTTCCTTCACATCAACCTTGTAAAGTAGTTTACATTTTTCAATGACTTTTTAGGAAGTGATATAAGAAAATACAAAATTAAGCTATCTTATCATTACTTTTTAAAACTACACTCAAAACGATGGTTAAATAAGCATGCTTATATATTCTTTAACTTCTTGAGTTCTCAGAAGTTTAAGGTATAAAGTGTAAATATTATTTATCTTGTTTTACAGATGAGAAAATATCACATGGAAGTTAAATTACTTGGCTAGTCATAGAGCTATTGTGAAATGGTTCAAATTGCTGACACGTCCAAGAGTTCCAGTTGATTATTCAGAAAGTACAACATGTAGCATGAACTTATCATTCTACAGAGTTTGAAGATACACCTAAAAATACCAGGAAAATCCTCAATCTGTATTTATGCATCTGGCTAGAATCCTACATCTTATCCATTTGCTTTGTGTTGGGAATCCCTCATTTATGGTATATCACCACTTTGGGAATAAATACCCCAAACTATTTTGGGCATCTAGATTTTCTAAATTTAGTGCTCTAACTTCAAGGAGAAAGTACTGGCACCTTTTTCTTATTAAGCTAGAGTAACGGAAAGAGCAATAGGCTTCATATTAGGAAACCTGGGCTTGTGCGTGGGCTGTTGTATTTACTAGTCATGTAACCATGAATAAGTACCCATGATTTCAAACTTTGGTTTCTTCATCTATAAAATGGAGACAATAATACTTACGGTATCTACACACTGGATTGCCTCAAATAAAGTGCTTTGTAAATATTAAATCCTATATGAACTTTAGGTTTCTTTTTTTAAGAACAATAGAATACATTAAAATTTCACCCTGAATCAGTAACATAAAAAAAATTCTAATGAGAATGGTACCCGAAGTTTGAAGAAATGACTAATTTGGGGCTATTAAAATATTAACAAAGGTCTGTTGTAATTCTGAACGTTACAATAAAACTAACCTAGTGCAGCTTCCATCTGTAAAAACTTGTGGTATTTTGAACAGCTATCAATCAGTTTTCTTAGCTCTTGCACACTGTATTTTTTCCGGTCTCTGATAAATGCCTGAGCACATCGTTTTGTGTAAACTGTTGCAGATCTAATAGTTTCTGTGCGACCATGTTTAAAGCCAGCAGTACTACATGCTTCATATGTAGGAACTATTTTCCCGAAATGACGATAAGCAGCAACCTGACATGCAAGTTGAAATATAGCATCTGGACTCATTCTTTCTTGAATTACATATTGTTTCCCAAACTTTCTAAACTCAAATGGTTTCACTGTCATTTTATGTCTTAGTTTGTCAAATTTCTGACGTGCAACAGTCACAGCTGACTGAAGTGATTCATTCAAATGAAACTGCAGCTTTTCTACATTTGTAGGACATAATACAGCAGCAGTACTTCTTGGCACAACTGCAGGATGCTTTGTGCTGTCTGTATATACTTCATTAAGAAAACGGAGAACTGAAACTCCATCTCCCCAAGAATGTTCAAAATTTATCCCTGCACTCCCATCAACAGTGATAATTAAGCTGAAAGATTTGTCAAACCAGCGATTATACCCATATCCATGAAGCATACAGTGTGATAGGTGTGAACTGTCTTGTATTCTAAAACTATCTAAACACAAGCAGAATATCGCACTATCGATTTTGTACATGCTTTCTTCATTCCCAGCTTGCAGAAGTTGTTCTCTTACTGCTGCCCAGGTATTTCTGTCTTCAGTGGTTAGGTAGCCCAGAGGATACTCAGCTATTGTTTCTCCATCCTGTAAAATATTAATTAAATGTGCTTGTATTTCATATGGATGTAGAATATTTCCAATAGGATCCACTATGTCAAATACATAAAAATGTCCATTTCTCATCACCAGCAAATGGCGTGCACCATGATCTGAAAACAGTTCGTCTTTACCTTGTTTAGGAATTCTTGAACTGTTAAAGAGATGAACATACTGTGACATATCTAAGGGATAAGCTTCTGCAAAATAAGCTCCATACCAAGACACCGAAGCTGGGAGAAGGCTGAGAAACCTTTTAAAGGCCTTGCTTTTGCTCCACTGGGTGTTGACATAATAAATGTCTGGCTCTAAGATACGACTCCTCAGAGAGTTAAGAAATTTTATTGCTGATACGGTCAGATTTGTTGCTCTCACAAGTTGGTTATTATATGATTCTTGTGGATCTCGTTTAAGTGAGATGAAAGGATTAAAGTTTAAAACAATAGGGTCTCTTGAAGAAAGATACATATCAAGCCATGGACCTGTAAAAACAAAAAATAAAACCAGACAAATACAAATTAAATAGTTTTTTATAAGACAGCATAATTGTTATAGATATGGTATATTTGCATAAGGCAACTATTATGTCAAAGAAAAAAATTCAGTGCTAGTAAGCTCATATTTACATAGCATTAATGGGGAAGTAGGAATTCTCCAAAAACAATAAAAAGAATGTATTTAATGTGGTGTTTTAAAGTTTGCAAAGTATTTTACATACGTTACTTCATTGGAGCCTTCCAAAAAAGCTCTGAGGAAGACAGTGCAGATATTGCCATTTTACAAATAAGGAAAACGAGACTTAGAGAAGATACAGTGGGACAAAAGGTCACACAACTAATTACAGCAGAACGGGGACCTGAACCCATGTCAACTCTCTGTATTACAACGTCTCTCATTCTCTCTCTAACATGCTTCTCATTTTGTCAGTTGGGAAATCATATTACCAACTTTATTAAAACAATGTTTAGACAAAATAAATAGGCCTTTCTTATTAAATAAATTGAATTTCTACTCATTCACTGGAAACAAGGATAGTAGGCAGTCAAGGAAAGTAATCAATATTTATGTTCTGCAAACAAACTATTTATTTATCAGAAACTCTGATAAAATCAGTTAAATACTGAATTAGGAAATTTCTGTTAAAAGTTTTTGGCTTCTGTGGGCAAAGCCAAGAAGCTGGAGTAAAAGCAGGGACTTGCTTGAGCTGTCCCCCAAACTTCTTTAAATACCTGTAAAAAATTATTCTAAACAAATTCTAGAGCAGCAGAACCAACAAAATAACAGAGCGAAACAAATTTCCAGCCCAAAACAACCTGGAAGGTCAACAGAAAATGTCTGTTGTAAAAGGTTAGTTGAGGAGCGCAGTTCAGTGTGGTTCATGCTGGCACAGACCAGGCCCTAGCAAAGCTGGAGTAGACCTCAGGAGACTGAATCACTGGTAGCTGTGGTGGTCTCCAGACTTGATCAAATCACAAACACCAAAGACAACTTAGAAAGTCAGTAGGAACTGGGTGAGAGAAGAGCATGGCCACATTCCAGCCCCAGGGAGGTGGGGGTAGGGGTTACAGCAGTGGCAACAGTGGCAGCTACTTCTGGAGCTCAAGGCCCACAGATGGTGGGGGAATCAAGCAACTGATCAGAGGGTGATTACAGGGATCTCTTTGGTGGCACTGAGGCAGGATTCTCTTATTTTGCCCATGCTTGAATCTGGGCTGTAGTCCTGGGGTAAGCAGTAGTGCTGGCATAGCAGAGCTTGTGGCGACAGTGGAGAGGGAATCTTCCTCACAATTGCAAGGCAGAAAAAAGTGCCTGTGGTCACTCACAGGTCAGGAAAGGAATAAACAACTCTCCTTTGATCATACCACTTTGGAAGAACTAAAAATTTATGGGTCCCTAGAATTATTTCTGAAAACAGCTGCACAACACCCCTAACGCTTGGGACGGTACACCTCCTCACTGGAAGCAGAGCCCTACCTTAACAAAAAGTTATATAGTCAAGTAATTGGCTGGAAAAATGACCAAACAATGGGAAAAACTCAAAATATAGAATCTTACTTTGGTGACAAAGAAAATCAAAATATACAACCAGAAGAAGACAACAAAGTCAAAGCTCCTACATCCAAAGCCTCTAAGAAAAATATAAATTGGTCTCGGGCCATGGAAGAGCTCAAAAAGGATTTCAAAAATCAAGAAAAGTAGAGGAAAAACTGGAAACAGAAATGAGAACGATGCAAGAAAATCATGAAAAATGAGACAACAGCTTGCTAAAGGAGACCCCCAAAAATACTAAAGAAAGTAACATCCTAAAAATAGACTAACCCAAATGGCAAAAGAGAGAATGCCTTAAAAAGCAAAATTGGTCAAATCGAAAAGGAGGGCCAAAAGCTCAATGAAGAAAATAATTCCTTAAAAATTAGAATTGACCAAATAGAAGTTAATGGCTCTATGAAAAATCAAATTATGAAACAAAACCAAAAGAATGAAAAAAATAGAAGACAATGTAAAATAATTCATTGGAAAAACAACTGACCTAGAAAACAGATCTAGGAGAGATAATTTAAAAATTAATGGACTAATTTGAAAGCCATGATAAAAAAGAAAGAGCCTGGGGCAGCTAGGTGGTGCAGTGAATAGAGCACCAGCCCTGAAGTCAGGAGGACCTGAGTTCAAATGTGACCTCCGACATTTGACACTTAACTAGCTGTGTGATGTTGGGCAAGTCACTTAGCCCCAAATGCTGTGCCTTCCCTCCTTCAAATACAAAAAAAAGAGCCTGGACACCATTTTCCAAGAAATTATCAAGGAAAACTGTCCTGATATTCTAGAACCATAGGATAAAATAGAAATTGAGGGAGTCCACCAATCACCTCCTAAAAGAGATCCCAGAAGTAAAACTCCTAGGAATATTGTAGCCAAATTCCAGAGTTCCCAGGTCAAGGAGAAAATATTGCAAGCAGACAGAAAGAAACAATTCAAGTATTGTGGAAACACAATCAGGATAACACAAGATCTAGCAGCTTCTACATTAAGGGATCAAATGGCCTGGAATATGATATTCTGGAAGTCAATGGAACTAGGATTAAAACCAAGAATCACTTACTCAGAAAAACTGAATACAATCTTTCAGGGGAGAAAATTGACATTCAATGAAATAGAAGACTTTCAAGCATTCTTTTTTTTGTGGGAGGAAGGCAAGACATTTGGGGTTAAGTGACTTGCCCACAATCATACAGCTAGTTAAGTGTCAAGTATCTCTGTCCAGATTTGAACTCAGGTTCTCCTGAATCTAGGATCAGTGCTCTACTCACTGTGCCACCTAGCTACTCCCCTTTCAAGCATTCTTAATGAAAAGCCCAGAGTGGAACAGAAAATCTGACTTTCAAATACAAGACTCAAGAGAAGCATAAAAAGGTAAATAGGAAAGAGAAATCATAAGGTACTTATTTAAGCTTAACTATTTACATTCCTACATAGAAAGATGATATTTGTAACTCAGGAGACCTTTTTCAGTGTGTATATATGTGTGTACATATGTACGTCTGTATATATGTGTGTGTATATGTGTATAGACGAAGGGCATGAATTGAATTGAATATGAATTGATTGAGCTGAATATGAAGGGATGATATCTAAAATAAATGGTGAGAGAGAAATACACTGAGAGGAGAAAGAGAGAGGCAGAATGGAGTAAATCATCTCACTTAAAAGAGGCAAGGAAAAGCTTTTACAGTAGAGGGGAAGAGTGGGAAGGAATGAGTGAAACTTACTCTCATCAGATTTGACTTAAGGAGGGAATAATGAAAACACTCAACTGGGTATGCAAATCTATCTTACCCTACAGGAAAGTGGGGGGGAAGAAGATAAGAGAAGGGGAACTAACAGAAGGGAGGGCAGACTGGGGGAGGGGGCAATCAGAAGGAAATACCTTTGAGGAGGGACAGGGTCAAAAGAATAGAATAAACTGGGGTTGGGATAGGATGGAGGGAAATACACAGTCTTTCACAACACGACTATCATGGAAGTGTTTTCTGTCACTACACATTTTGTATCACTACACTAACCTATATCGAATTGTTTGCTTTCTAAAAGAGGATGGATGAGGAGGGAGGAAGGGAGAGAATTTGGAATTCAGAGTTTTAAAAACAAAAGTTAAAAATTGTTTTTACATGCAACTGGAAATTAAGATATACAGGCAATATGGTAAGGAAACCTATCTTGCCCTACAGGAAAATATCAGGGGAAGGGGATGATGGAAGGGGAGGTGACAGAAGGGAGGGCGGACTGGGGGAAGGGGAGAGAATAATCAGAATACACCCTAACTTGAGGTTAGGGGGCAGGGAGAGATGGGCGGACAATTTGGAACTCAAAATGTTGTGGAAGTGAATGCTGAAAACTAAAAATAAATAAATAAATAAAATTTTAAAAGTTTTTGGCTTCTGTTAAGCCAGAATTTATGGGATGTGAAAAACACTTATTTGTACCATTTAGATATGTAAATCTACAGAACTTCATAATTAATTATCTACATGAATTTGAAATTGTGTTAAATATATACAAAGTGAAACTAGTCTATAAAAGAAATGTAATTTCACTGGAATGAGTACTTTCCTCCATTGACACAAAGTGCAACAACCCTTCTCTGAGAACTCACGCGGCTTTCACTTTCTTGAGGCCTGCCTGCCTGCCTGCCATTTGTATCTGGAATACAAATCTATCACTTTTTTCCCTATACCACAAAGCCTCTCTGGACTACTCAGGGCTGGTCCTCAGACAACAGACAGGCCTCATTCTACAATCTCTAACTGAAGTCTTTCTAGCATGACAGGTCTTTTGAGTGCTTGTACTCTGCACAAGCGGCCTTCAAAATCCCAAGGTCACTTCCTTACCCAGAAAAGGGATTGGAACAGGACTTTTAATGAAGAACTAATAAGTAAACATCAAACTCATCTACTTGGAGAAAAAAGAATTAACATAAGATATCACCCTCTACCAAAGTCCTATTCTGAGCCCTCATCATGACACAGAGGTGACTCTGGGATCCCAAAGCAACACTAACAGACTTCTAAGGTCAAACAAAACAGCTGTTTTGATCTAGGAACCTGGTACTATGTTTGTCACGCAAAAAAAACCAGCCTGGCTATGAAATTCAGAGAGAAAGATCATCTCTAGAAGATTGACCACCAGGAGATTAATTTTTTTAGTCATGGTAGTTCATGAATATTGTCTCCTAAGGCACAACAAGGTTACAATCTGCGTCAGCAGAGCAACGACCTTTTGCTGATGAAATTATAGCTCTTTTGAAGTATGAAATGTCACTATTAAACATTTATTGTGTACCTACTAAATGAGCAGAATATTAGGTAGATAATCGAAGTAGAAACTAATTTCACAAGTATGTGACATTTGTGTCAATCTATAAAAAATTTTTTACAATTGGTATTATTAGATATAATGAAAAGAACATTGAATTTGGCATTATGGGATTATGGCTATCAAGTTGGGAGGAACCTTAGATCTTGATAGAGCACGGACTTGGAGTCGGAAAGACCCAAGTTCAAACCCTTCTTCAGACACTTGCCTATGTGACTCTGAGGAACATGCTTAGCCTTTCTGTGCCTCAGTTTCCTCTTCTGTAAAATGTTGGAAGCAATGGCCTCTAAGGTCCTTTCCAGTCCTAAGAGATCTATGCTCCTATGATACTGCCAATCCCTTCATTGTACATATGAGAAACCTAGGCCCAGATTGCTGAAGTCATACAAGGAGAAAATGGAGGAGCTGGGATACAAATCTATCACTTTTTTCCCTATACCACAAAGCCTCCTGTTCATAGGATCTGACTTTGAATCCTGACTCTGCCATGCACTTTCTCTGTGAATGTGGGTAAACCATTTTTATTTTTGTTAGGCCCAGTTTCCTCATTTGTAAACTGAGGTTTAATTCAACAAACATTTATAGGACTAGACCTCTAAGGTCAAACAAATAAACATTTATTAAATACCTATTATAGCAAGGCACATGCTAAGCATAGACAAAAGTGAAATAGCACTTATTCTGTTGGGGGAGACAGCATGCACATATTTAAGTATTTATAAAAATATATACAAAATAAATATAACATAATTTTGGCAAAGAAGGCACTAGCACTTGAGGAGATTAGGAAGGGCCTCATCAGGAACTAATACATAAGTTCAGCTTTGAAAGAAACTAGGGACCCTCAGGCAGAAGTGAGGAGGAAGGGCATTTTAAATTTAGGGAACAGTATGTGTTTTATGATGAAGAGACTTAAAGCTCATGTGCAAGGAAGAAGGAAAATTAGGCCAGACCCCAGAGTGCATGCATGGGAGTTACATACAAATATAGAAAGAATGGCTGAAAACAGGTTGTGAATGGCTTTAAACGTCAAAGGAGTTTATATTGAAAGTTAGAGGCAAAAGGGAGCCACTGGAGTTTTTTGAGTCAGACTTGCACTTTGGGAAAGTAACACTGGCAGCTGTGGGAAGAGCAGACTGGGGGGAGGGGAGAGGCAGGGAGACCAGTTAGGAATCTCCTGTACCGGTCCAGGTGGATATAAGGTAGTCATGTCAGGGGAGGGAGGGGCACGAGTGAGAACGGATGGGTGAGATGCTGTAGAGGTAGAATCAAGAAGTCTTGGCAATAAATCCAATATAAGAGGAGAGGAAGAGGGAGGAGCTGAGAGTGATCTGGAGACTGCAAACCGAAGTGACTGAAAAGATGGAGAACTCTTGAGAGAAACAGGTCCCTTCCAATTCTAAGTTCTATGACATTTTTAAATGACTTTGTTATTGAATAATGAATCGCAGAATCTAGAACAAAATCCTCATTTTAACCAATGTGAGTTTCAAGAACCAACACCTAAAAATAACCACACTGATTTTTTTCTCCCTTAGTACTGAATTAGCTTATATCAGTAGTTTAACTTGGCTTCCAAAAATTTATTTTTACCTGATTAAGATTTGTTAAAAATTAAGTCCCCTGATGGTGAGACAGGCTTCCACCTCAGCTTACATTTAATAACTTTTCTCTGTTATTACTAATCTATTTCCAAATCAACTGTGTTACAAATATGTTCCTAGGAGTAGATAAAATCATCAAGCAGAGATGTACATAACTCAAAGGAGTGTAAAGAAAAGAGAGCCTAGGACAGAGCTTGGGGAATGTCTACATTTTGGGATAGATAAAAGGAGGTAGATGTAGAAAGAAGAAAACTAAAAAAACACAACGCAAGTATCTCATTTTAAAAATACATATCTTCAAAAAAATATGTATCTTCCAGATAAATAATGACAAAGAATAGGATGATTGTAACAGAAATAAATAAAGGAAGTAATAAAATAAATCATCTAAGTGGGGGAGGGGAAGGAGGAAGGGAAGGAAACTCCATTCCTTTTTTTTTTTTTTTTGAGTTCTCATTCCAGCAATAAGCTAGTTAACACACAGGTTTCCAAAAGCATCTGGCTACTACAGATAACTGAGTTTAAAAATTAAAGTACGTTAAAAATAAAATGTCTAACATTTTTAAAAAAGGATAAGCAAGCAAACCTGTTATGTAGCTTGTATGAATGTTCTTTTTATCAAGCTCAATGAGATTTCTGTGTAACTCTTTTCCAATTCCATTTTTAAAAGCCATTGCAAGTTTTTCAGTATTTCTAGTTTGTAAAAGAAAAAAGTTTTAGTAGCACATAAAACCTTTAAACTTTCATGGAAAAACTTCAACAAAAACTCACTCAATCTACTCAACCTGTATTAATCTCAAAAACTACATTTGCACTTTTGGAATTTCCATTTCTTTAAACTCCCCTTTGATTCAAAATGTAATAAAAATTCTCATGTGGCTTTTGATTTTTTTATCTCAGACCTAAAGACTCAGATGAAAGGTACAGAAACAAAAATATCATAACTTTAATAGCTTACTAGAGATCATATAAAGGAACAGATAGATAATAGCCTTAAAATATCTCCAACTGCTAAAAAAGAAATTCTAGCCTAACACCCTCTTTGTCACTACCACACATAATTTTATCTTAGTTCCTATAGCTGTCCCTGAGTCAGGTTTTATTTAATTTTTGAACAATCTTGTTCTCCTAAATTGTTATATTCTCTACAGGAATAGCTTGCCTCAGAAATTAATCCAGAAAAAAAAAAAACCAACATCCATTAAATTAGTAGCCAAAAAACCTGGGTTCTAAATACTCCTTCTGCCACTGATCAACTATGTAATCTTTGGCAATACCTCTTTCTCAGCCATAAAATGAGACAGTTTAATTTGACAGTCTCTTCCACTCTAAATTCTGATTCCCTAACACTGGCTTGAGAAGAAACCTTATAATTATGTGAGCATTTTTACTAATAAGTTAAAGGGCACAAATATATTCAGCTCTTATTTTGTCTTAACTGTATAAGAAAATTTGCTAGGGTTTAATTTTCTTTTGAAGCAATTAAGTGCCCATAAAGCAAATTTCTTTTTCTATGCAGCCTAAGTAGATATTCAGGTCTAACAGGGCTCAAATAGCAAAGTCACAAAAGCATCCCTGGAGACCTGTTTCTTTTTGTTGTCAATGCTGCTTTCTCCTCAGCATACATTCAAGTTTCTCAAGGTTAGAATTTTTTATTGTGTGAATTTCTGCTTAATGGCTAGAACAGTACATTAAAGCCAGAAGGCATACAACTATGAATCGAGGATTACAATGATTAATTCAGCTCTATAAGATCCCACCTTCCATTAAAAGAGAAGGGATACAGAAGATGATGTTTCATTTGTAGCCATAAATGGGGCAGGAAAAGATGGGGGGAAAAAAAACACAGCATGCAGGGTATCTTGGAATTACTGACTGAAAGTCAAAGAAGGGACAGGGGCAAGGGATAGTCAGCTCCTCTTCTAAGAGTCAATTCTAGCATCTTGTTACACAGCTCTAATTTTCCAAGCCCTGTGTGTCTAACATTAGAAAGAAATTCTTTAGACTGGAAGAAAAATTGGCAGGGCAGACAAGAATAAAATTAGGTTATTCTTGGAAAATTGTCAACAAAGGTTATCATAATGAACATGTGAAAGCAATTTAAATAAAACTATGATATGAAGATAAGTCAGGCTTTGTTTCTGAACCCTAGCTACGTAAGTTTCTTTCATGAAATGCTTTAACTCAGACTTGGGGGTAAATGTTCCATTACATCACATCAAGAAAATTATCCACATAAAAGATTTATGTTTATTTGTTTTGAACTTGATTTTAGACTTTGAAGAACTTATGACTAATTTATAAATTTATCATTAATGTGGGAAACTTTTCTGTCACATTTCAGGGGTCCAACCTGTATTCACTTTCTCCTAGTAGAGGTTTCTGAGCAGCCATGTATCGCTTGATGGAATCCTCCAACTCTGGAATTGGTAATCTGGAATTGTGTGATTTTTAAGAAAAGTAAATTAAGTATGTTTAGGTATTGGGACAGAATTTTATGTCTAGAAGTTCATAACTGGGGAAAAAAACCCTTAGAATTCACAGATTTCATATTCAGCTATGTATTGCTACACTATCAAGCCAAGTATAACTGTTCAGTAAGGAAACTCACATGGTGACATAGAAACATTTTCATTACTTACAATCACACTTTCTATTACCTATCAATGCATATAACTGGGAGATTAGAGAAAGGGTTTGAATCCAACTAGTCAGCAAATATTAATCTAGAAATCTTGCCACCTAGCAAGATAAAGCATAGGAGTAACCAACAATTAGAAACTACAAGTCATATTGTGATGGAACAATGAAATAGGAAAACAGAGTTTCATTTAAAAGGACAGAAATAACGCTGGAAAGAAATGGTGTGATAAAGGTGAAAAGTTTTTTGCAGTCTTTTTTTGGGGGGGGAATACAAGAATATCCCTTGCATCTGAAATGCCAAAAAAAATCAATTAAGACCTTCCAAAGGTTCTATTTGTCATGCTAGTGTATTTGCAATGTTTTGTGACCGTGTGCTTTTCGATTAATATTAATAAATGTCTTTCCCTATATTATGGAAATAACTGTGAATAACAACTACCAAAATATATATGCCCAAAATATAAAAATGTATGTGAGTGTATGTATACACACATAAATGTATGCCTAAGGCTAATTTTGGCAGTCTTCCTAAATTGCTGAGATTTTTTTTTTTAAGCCATCAGTACCACTTTGCAGGGCAAACCTGGCCCCACTGACACTGACACAGTCCCCAAGCTGCACCCCCTCACCCTAAGCCTTTCCGACTCAATACGAATTTAAATGCAAACTCCATTTGTTCTTCCAATTACGCTTATTTTGCTTCCGTCCCTAAAATCCTCAGCTCTGACTTTCGCACGCGGTCCAATCCTTGTTAGTGCTTCGCTTCCTGCCGCCCCGTCCAACGTCGCGCTAGAAGGCTGCTCTGCCTCCCGGCCGTGGGTCCGGCCTGCCAGTCCGTCCGTCCGTGGGTCAGCGGCGGCCCCTCGGCCAGGCTGGGCGTCTCTCGGGCTCGTCACGTCGCCGTCCCGTCCCTCGTGGGGGCCGGGGCTCACCTGGGCAGGCTCTGCTGGAAGTGCAGGGTGGGGATGATGCTGCGGTGCACGAAGTGATGGTCCAGGTCCCAGGTGGAGGACAGGAGCTCGTGATCCGTGGAGCGCCAGTAGTCACGCGCCGCGCCCGCCCCGGCCCCCGCCCTGGCCAGCGACCATACTCTCCACCAGCCCCTCGAGGGCTGCCGGGGCGGCCAGCACCGTGCCCCCGGGCCTTTCAAACAGAGCATCCCGCGGCGAGCCGGCGGCCCGAGGCCCCCACCTCGGAAGGGGCGGGCCCCAGGCCCGGGGATGGACGCAGGCTCCCGGCAGGCCGCGTCGGCCCACACCGCTGTTGGCCAGACCGTTGGACCACCCGAGTCCCTCCTCTCCTCGGTAGGAGGGCCTCGCGGGCTCCGTGGGGCGTGCTTGGGCTGCGCAGGCGCCTTGGGCCGGGCGGGGGCGGGGGGAGGTGTTGGGAAGGGGAGGGAGGGAGGGGGCGCCTGGGGGCGGCTGCGTCTGTACGTGGGGTGCGTAGATGGGCACGCTCATAGCGCGTGGGGAGGTGTGGGCCAGAGTGTGCAGAAGGGGTGCTGGCTGTAGAGGGTGCGGGTGACGTGGGGCGGGGCTGGAAGACTATACATAAGGATAATTATCTTTTTAGCATCCAGGTGATGTTTCAAAAACTCAGAAAACTGAAATACACTTACAGTTTTTTTTAAAAGTGTGTATCTGTGCGTGTGCGTGTCTGTGGGAAGGCTACCTCCCTCTAACTCACAGTCTCTGTCTAATAAGCGGGAGCAGCTGGGATGTTTCAGCCACTAGAATTTGTTTATTTACCTTTAAATATTTCAAGCTAAGCATTGTTACAACTATATTAAGATAGATTTTCTCTTTACAAGTCCTTCATAACTTGCTATTATTTCCAAAACTTGATGCTATAACTTGCATCTTGAAGGATTGTTTCTCCTCTCCTCCTCTTCCCATGCCCAGGCTCCCCTTTTCTCCCGCCTCTCCCCTTTGGTTCAGACAGTTCAGCCTGAACTAACCAACTAGTTTTCTGCTACTTCCCTGCAGATCCTGAGGAAGTTGGGACTGTGCCAGTACTAGGGAACAGATGATGTAAATGTGGCCAGTTTATGGATAGTGAAATCTGTTAAGGGTCAGATGGGATGGTAACAAATCAGCCTTGTTCAGAAAAATTCCAGATTAGGAATAAGGCCCTGGGACCCTGGCTATAGGATATTAGAACTTGAATGAGAAGTAGAAAAAAACCTTTCTTTTGTTAGCCCAGAATCTCAAATTTCTCCAATTCAGTGTAAAACCCCCTTCTCTCCACCTCCCTCCCTAACTACACTACATAGAAATATCGGATCTGGGATTCTGTCATATTTTACCAGCGTTGTTTCTGGAAAATTCCACAGAAAGTATAGTGAGGCAATTTTTTAAAAAAACCAAACACTGAATTGAACCTGGAGACCTGTCCTCCCACTAATCACTTGTCTTACCTTGAGAAGTCAATAATAAGCAGAGTAGTAAGTGCTAGAATTGGAGACCCAGGACCCAGTAACTAGGTTCAAATCTCAGCCTACTTACCACTTCTGTGATCTCAGTTAAGCCACTTCCCCTCTTTGGGTTTTTGTTTTCCCATCTGTAAAATCAGGGTGTTAGAATACTAAGACAAAATAATTCCTGCTCTCAGTTTACGTTCTACTTGGGGGAAAAAACATTTGTATATGTAAATATATGCAAAATAAATGTAAGGTAATTAGGGTCCAAGGGGAAGGAACTAGTAGCTAGGATTTCAGGATCCATAACAAATTAGAAATCCTTGAAGTATTGAGGACATAGAATATTTCAGGTTTAAAAATTTTGACCTGGAAGGGAACGTAAGAGATCTAATATAATTATAAGTAGGTTTGTGAGTTCTTTGTTTATCCACATTGATCTCTTTAGACAACTTTCCTGTTTCTTTTTAGTGATATTGTTTCTCTTTTTGTCTTCATATTTTCATTCTGAATTGCTTCCCAAATCTCTTGAGTTTGATCTTAGCCCTACCTATTCTTTCTCTAAACCTTCTAAAATCTGTTCTTCAAAAATCTAGGGTACATGTCACACAATTTAGGACTTTATTCTCCTTCCCTATAACAAATTCTAGCAGGGAGTGATTACTTCCTTCCAATATTACCATCATTTCTGTTTCGGTTTAGGCTCTGCCCGCCTAGGGACACCAAAAACTGTTGTGGTTTCATGATGTGTTGTGGTGGAACCATCTCAAAGAATTTGGAGTCAGACCACTTCTAATTCAAGTATAGGCATTTATTGAGATTGACTCCTCTCGTGAAGTGGGCTAAGTTCCAAGAGGAACCAACAACTTCACAGAAAGCAAGATGGATTTTTATAGAGTAAAGATACAATTACATAACAGAAATTATGAATATTAAGAAGGCAGGAGGGGTTTGTTAAGGGATTAGGTAATGGAGGAGGGGGTCCCAGCTACAGTGGAAATGTGGATACAAATGCCCACAATGCACACAGAAAAATCTATTGGGGGGGGGGAGTACGTGTGTATGATAATGATATTATAATAAGCCTCTCTATGTCACAAGTCCACTTCTTTACTGTTACTGCAGAGGTGCCTACTTGGGGAAAGTCTCTTCGGTTATTTTGGGGTCCACATCCTGCTTGGGCATCCTGGTGGTGCTGCTTTCTGACTGACTGAATATTGTGATCCTGTCTGATAATAGATGGATGTGGTTGTGATTGAGTGCATGGACCCACCTGCTTTTTCTGTGGGTAATGTGAGGAATAGGTCTGGGGGCAGCAGTTAGCTAGAGGCAGTGACTGGGACCCCAGCACATGGACAACCCTGTTGTTTCTGTGAGAAATATGAGTCCGAGCACACGCTTCTTGTTCCAGGGAGCACAGTGAGATACATGTGAAGAAGTTAGGCTATTGGTTGGGGGTGGGTATGGGCAGTGGACCTGCTGTTCAGTGGGGCCTATGAGGAAGTTAGAATATTGGGGCTGGGGGCGGCTTTATTATAATTCCATCAATTTCCACCCAAGCAACTATTGCTGAGAAATCAAGTGCAGAATTTTTGCTGGTAACCAAAAGGGAACTCACTAGTCTGTACTGAAAAGTCCTCTGCTCTTCCCCTTGCCCTGTTTTGAAAATCAGGAAAACATTTGCTCTTCTCCACACCTATCCTATGGTGCTTCTTCCACTTGCCCAGGGGATTTTTCAAATGTCACCAACCCATTGTACTCAGCAGTCTCATCTGACAGAAATTGCAGCACCCTAGGATGCGTTTGTCCAGGCCTGGTGACTGATTCACTGAAGGAGGCTAGGTGTTCTCTTACTACCTCCTTACTCATCTTGGGTTTCAGCTGTTTATTAATTGATTTTATTTTGTCTTTTCCAGTCCAAAGATTAATCTCCTTGGTAGGAAAAAACCCAGCAGTAATATAAGAGTTGAGTAATTCTTTATTTTTATCATCTGCGATCATGTCCCATTGATCCAGAGCAGGTAAGTAGCTAAGCTCAGGGCACAGAGTCAAGAACACAGTCAGAGTTTAGATACCACCCCAGACTCTTGCTAGTTCTGTGATGCAGCCAAGTGTTTAACTTCTCTCAGCCTCAGTTTTATCATCTGTAAAATGGTAATAATAATAGCTCTTACCTCCAGGGTTGTAGCTACTCCGTAACTCCCAATTTTCCTGTCAATTCTACTTTACTACTCAATTTCTCCTTGTTAAGCAGAATCGGACCTAGTACAACAGTTCCTCTTGTGACTTCCTCAGCATTTTGGAGAATGAAATTATTATAGCAAGCCAAATATTTATTATTTGCTCTGCTTTAGACAGTGAGAATTCTAACAGATGTGTGGATAATTGAATTCTCATAGGATGCCAGTGGGTGTGTGTACACTTGTAATACTTTCAACTATGTGTGGATTCTGCAGCATGCACACCATGAGACACTTGGAACACTGCAGCGGGCTAAGCAGCCCTAATTGGCTCCTATGCTGCCTTCCTTAAATTTATAGATTCACTGGTTATGGTAAGGAGTTGCTCCCTATTGCCACTTTCAGATTCTTCCTCTGTCACTGTTGCTTATCAGTCTTTCCTCCTTCGAGAGTCATTCCATCCAAATTCATTGCCCAGTCTAGGTCCCACTATCTCTTTTTGTTGTTCACTTGTTTCAGTCACATCCAGCTCTTTGTGACCCCTTTTGGGTTTTTTGTGGCAAAGATATTAGAGTGTCATTTCCGTCTCCAGCTCACTTTGCAAATGAGGAAACTGAGGCAAACAGGGTTAAGTGACTTGCCCAAGTTCACACAGCTTGTCTGTGTCTGAAGCGAGATTTGAACTCAGGAAGATGAGTCTTTCTGACTTCAGACGGGGCATTCTATCCACTGCACCACCTAGCTGCCCCACTACTATCATCTTATATCTCTCTTCCCTTTCTCATCCAGACTCCTCGCAAAACCTCTGTATACTGGCTTGGCTCCTCTCACTCTCTTCTGTACTCTCTGTAGTCTGGCTTCTGACCTTATCATCCAACTGGCATTCCTCTCTCCAAAGTTATCCAGAATCTTCTAATGGCCAGATTTAATGGTCTTTGCTCAGTCCTCAGACTCCTCTTTATTTGTCGTGTTTGACCAGGGGTGGGGAACTTGTAGCCTTGAGGCCACATGTGGCCTTCTAGATCCTCAGGTGCAGCCTTTTGACTGAATCCAAATTGTACAGAACAAATCCTCAAGGCCAAAGTTTCCCCCTCCCTGCATTTGATACCATTGACTCCCCCTTCCACCTACTCAGCTCTCTGTGCCTTTAGGACACTTCTTTCTCGTGGTTCTCCTCTTATCTGTACAACTGTTCCTTCTCCCTCTCCTTTGCTGCTCTATCATCCATCACACCTGCTAGACAGGTGTAGCTCAAGGTTCTAGGATCTTCTTCTCTTTTTTTTCTCTACACACACCCTGTCTTGATGACCTTATCAACTCCCACAAGTTCAATTATCATCTCTTTGCAGATGACTCTTAGCAATTCATCACATATATTATATCCAGTCCTAGACTATCTCTTAAACTCCAGTCACACATTACCAAGTGGTAATTTGACATTTTGTACTGGATTTCCCAGAGGCATCTCTAGCTCAACATTTCTAAAACTGAACTCATTATGTTCAAAGATGTATAAAACCTTCCCCTTTTCCTATTACTGTCCCAAAACATCATCATTTTTCTAGACACACAGGTTCACAACCTCAATGTCATCCTTAAGTTATCACTCTCATCCCTCTTCCCCCACATATATCTAATCACATGCCAAATCTTGTTATTTTTCTCTGCATAATACTTCCTTTGTGCCTTTTCTTCCTGCTACCCAAACAGCTACTACTCTACTTCAAGCCCTTATCACCTCTCCCTGGGAGTACCACATTAACCTCCTCTGTGATCTCCTTGCCTCAAACCTTTCCTCACTCCCATCCCTCATCTACAGCTGCCAGAGTGATTTCCTGAAAGCCTACATCTGATCATTCCATCACTCCTACTCAGCAGACTCATCGGCTCCCTGTGAATGAATGATTTTAAAAAGCATTTGTTAAACATTGGGCTAAGAGGTAGGAATACAGATAATAGAAGCCAAGACAGTCCCTGCCTTCAAGGATCTTATATTCTAATGGGAAAGACTACACACCAAAGGGAATAGTGACCAAGGAAGGCTCTCTGGTTTAAAAAGTTATTGGGATGGTGAATGCAGGAGCAGTGACAGACTTGATTTAGTCTTGGTTCACAGTTCCAGAACTTGTGAGGTAGGAGAGGGGAGAAAAAAGCGAGGAGGGGAAAAGAGGAAGAAAGGATGAGAAGGTAGAGGAGAAGAAAGGAATTGAGAGTCTGAGTAGGAAGTGAAGTGAATCATAGCTGGGGTTTTTCTGAAATAGTGATCAAGGAGAGATAGTTGGAGGAAACAGGGGAAGGAAGATAGTTGGAAGGAGAGGAGGGGGAAGGGAAAGAGTGGAAGTGTCTCTAGGCTCTAGTGTTTGACAGTGTATCAAGGGGTAATGGGAGTAATTTTCCATCATTCCCCCATATACTCTGGCTAGAACAAACTTTGGACAGTTTGGTGGTACAGTGAATAGAATTGGGGCCCCAAGTCAGGAAGACTTCTCTTCCTGAGTTCGAATCTGGCTCAGTCACTGACTAGCTATGTGACCCTGGGCAAGTTGCTTAATCCTCTTTGCCTCAGCTTCTTCATCTGTAAAATGAGCTGGAGAAGGCAATGGCAAACCACTCCGCTATCCTTGCCAAGAAAACCCCAAAAGGGGTCATGAACAGTCAGACAAGACTGAAAAATGGCTAAACAACCACAACAACAGCAACAACCCAGCCCACTGCATTGTGTGTACTGAGTCGAGCCAGACCATGGAAACAGAGAATCCTGGAGACCTGTGTGCTGGAGCATAGAGGGGTCCCTTCTGGGAAATAAGATTCCTGACGAGTCTTTCTTTTCAGTGGGATGCGGTAGAAGTAATATATGATCTTGTCTGACTGTTACTAGTTTGTATCATCATGGAAGGTTTCTGACCCAGTTCTCTGATTCTTTCCTTCTGTCCCAATTATCTGCCGTATGCTACCGTGGCACGATTATTTTATTTCTTCCTCACTTGAGCTCTACTATGCTTCCTCCTCTTGTTCCAA
Source organism: Pseudochirops corinnae (assembly GCA_028646515.1). Classification (NCBI taxonomy): domain Eukaryota; kingdom Metazoa; phylum Chordata; class Mammalia; order Diprotodontia; family Pseudocheiridae; genus Pseudochirops; species Pseudochirops corinnae. Next base: position 23,420,744 of record CM053587.1, on the reverse strand, counting down.
AAACTCTTTTGATGAGTAGATTGTCTTAGCAGCTAATGCAGTTCCTCCCCTTTATTTTTTTCTTTTAATAAGGAAAATTTTTAGTCTTTTCCTACCAAATAACTGTCTACGTCATCAAACTTGCCCCCTTGTCTTAGGATCTTAAGTTTATCTTAGTTTTTGACCCATCTTTCATTTAGTGGATTGAGAACATAGACTTTATTGCTTTCTGTGATATCTATCTTGTAATATACATATATATGGATATAGCAAGAGGGAATGGGGGAGGGAGATAATTGGGAGAGAAAAGGAGGGGAAGGAAGTTTTTTTCTCTTTTTCCTCTTTCCTTCCTCTTGTAGTTGGTGAGATTCTTGATTAAATTTACAAGACTCTAGGCGAATATATCTATATTTCATATTTCTTTTTTGTCAGCCCTTGTTAAGTCCAGTATATTCCTGCCTATGAGCCTGTCATTCCTTTATTTTTGACAGTAAGTCCAGAAATAAAGAGCTTATTCTTAACCATCATCTTCTTAAAAAATTACAGTTTTTAAAAAAATATCACTGTCACTTCTGAGTACCTTCTCTCCCAACAGAGCCCTTCCTTGTATCAAAGAAGTTTAATTAAGCTAAGCTATCTGCCATATTGACCATGTCTAACAACAAAGGACTCATTCCATGACAGGCCATGACCACTCTGCTAAGAGAAGTAAAGTATGTTTTCATCATCAGATACCTTAGTCTCAACAAATTATTCACTCTCCAGATCTGTTTTTCTCTTCCAGAGCATCTGTCTTCAACTGTGGCCGTAATGGAAACATCATCAGTGTCCCCTGAGGCTTTTAATTTGTTGCCTAAGACATCATGATGCCTAGTGATGCCTTCCTAGTTTCTTTAGCAGTACCATTTGTTCTAAAATTAATCACCAGAAATGAGGAGTAATTATCAGCTTTGACAAATCTTGGGCAGTTATTTATCATGGCCCCAGAAGGACAGCAGACCTCTTTATTGTGAATTTAAGGTCAATAAATAGCTGCCGTGGGACATCTCAGTAGGAAGTCATCAACCACCACTCCTTTTCTCTTCTTCCTTTGATCCAGTTTAATGATCTCTTATCCAGGGCCCCCTGTGTAACCACATGATCCTTCAAGGCATAAGCAGCTTCTTTCACAGAGGGTCCTGCTACCAAAAGAACCTCATTATTGTTGCTTAGCTCATAATGTTCAGAGGTCTTTGCCCTGGTCTAACCACTTCTAGAGAACTGTTCAGTTCTGAGTTCCTTGTTTTATGAAAGACATTGACAAGTTGGAGTAGGTTCAGATGAGAGCAGCCATGGTGATGAGCAACCAGATCTTGTTTCTCATTTCTCAAACTTGGTAAGAAGGAGGAGGAGAAGGAAGACAAGGAGGGGGAAGGAAAGAAAGAGGAGGAGGAGGAAGAGGAGGAAGAAGGAGAGGGGAACAACAATAACAATTAGGAATGTTTTAACAATTAGGGATGTTTTAGTTTGGAGAAAGAAAGGCTGAGGGAGTGAGTGACAAGCTGATTTCTGTCTGCATATCTTTTAGAGTGGTCCTGTTGAAGACATATTCAGCTCATTCTCCTTGGCCCCTGTAATAGTAATCAGTTTAGCAGGATACTTAGCACTTAGTACTAAGTGCTAAGTGTGGAAGGTGCAACCGCTGTCCCACTGTTAAGAAGACATGAACTCCCCTGTTGATGTGGAAGAACGGCATTGGCTGAGCCCCTGTTGATGTGGAAGAAGGGGATTGGCTGAGGTGTGTACATAAGCAAGAATTCCAGAGACAGACAGAATTGGAATTTTGCTCCCCTTGAAGGAAGAATCCTGGAGACTGAAGCTGGCTGAGAAAGAGAGAGACAAAGAGAGGGAGAGAGAGAAAGTTTCTCTCCCAGCATCTGAGAGACAGAATTGGAACTCTGCTCCTGCTGAAGGAAGAATTGTGGAGACTGAAGCCGGCTGAGAGAGAGAGAGGGAGAGAGGG
>CM053587.1:23384276-23418263 GCA_028646515.1 Pseudochirops corinnae | reverse complement strand
CCCCTTCTTCCACATCAACAGGGGAGTTCATGCCTTCTCAACAATGGGACAGAGTTTGCACCTTCCACACTTAGCACCTAGTACTGTCTATCCACTTAGTACCAAGTGCTAAGTATCCTGCTAAACCAATTACTATTACAGATACTCACTTCTTTCTACTTATCCGTACTTATCTGTCTGTCAATTAAAGTAAGATCATTAACCCCTTTAAAGCTGTCTTTCCTTTAGAAAAAGAACCTAGTAGCCCACCCTGTGTACTAGTGTGGTTGCTATTATAACACTCAAAGTATGAATGGGGTTAAACCTTAACATCTTATTATTTCTGTAACTTAGGGAACCAAATCAATCAGGAATTGATTATCTGATCCAGATCCTTGCTACAGCATCACTTCCATCTCCAGGCTCTCTGTAGATTTCTTTTATTTCTCAAGCGTGTCCACAGATGGAATAATGATCTGGAACAAGGCTGCTTTGGGATGTAGTCTTCCCCAGCCATATGAATAGAGGTCACCTTAGGGTGTGGATGGACTTATTTGAATTCTCTGCACCTCTGGAAGGTATCAGTGCTTACATTCTTCTTGAATGGAGTCAGAAACACTCTCTGATAAAGTTGATATCAGGTCTCCTCTTTCTCCCCTTTGTTGCTGACCTAGAGACCTTTAGTTTCTGTCTCAGGTGTTTGAGAGGTATGCCAGGTCTCCTTTGTTGTTTCAGCTTTTTGGCTTTATAATTGGGGTCAACTTGAAGCATAGAGCTTTTGGTCATAAGATGGGTATAGACTTTTAAAAGTCTTATTACATCTATCTCTCTCTGCTTTCTAGCACATTGCCTTGCATATGTCAGGTGTTTGATGAACTCTTGTTGAATAGAATTAGTTAATCTGTATAGTTTTTCCAGGTCCTGATCATTCCTCTTCTGGACTGTTCCCTCTGCTTCTCTGGGCTTTAACTTTAGGAAATCCTTATTCTGCTTATCAAAGTGTTCTCCTACTGTCCATCCTACAGAAGTGTTTACAGATAACACACAGGAGGCACTGGAGTTTTCAGACTCCAGCCTCTAACAGGTTCACTCCTGACCTGGTCAAACAGGCAGACATCTTTGGAGAGGTTAATAATCAACTTTATTCTAGTCTAATCTTCTCAGAAAGGTTGCTGATAATGGGAGAACCAGCTCCTATGGGATTCCCTATTCATTGTGATCTCAGGGGCCTGTGAGAAGGGGGGGGCAACTACACCTGCATCTTGATGGGGTCAATCGAGACAGGCATAGCTTGTGCACTCCCCTAAATTCCCTCAAGCCTTGATGGGGGCTGGTCAAGGCATACACAGATTCCCCTATGGGTTCCCCATAGTTTCTCCCCCCCCCCCCACTGACTAGTGCCCACTTGCTTTACAGGGCAACAGACGAAGAAGGCATCTTACCAACATTAAGCTCACAGGTTAACTTCAGCAATATTGTCATTCTATGCAAGTGTAGTAAATATCAATTATGTCACCCCTGTATCTCCCGGCATGACCTCAGTAGGGCTGTCTGTCACTATGATTCTAGGAATTACTATCTAGGATCCTTGGAACTATTCTGGGAGTTATTTTCTAACACCTGGAAACTAGACATTGCCATGACCACAGATCCTGAGAAACTGAATTCCAACATCGTCCTTACATACACAGAGCCACCTTACTCCTTAGCAATTTTCTATTCCTTACAGATGCAGAGATAAAAATTAGTCTTCATACTCTACCATAAAATCCTTCTCCAGAGGCTCAAGGCCATCTTATTTATCCTTTCTTCAAACCCTTTGACTGTGTCCCTTTTACTCAGAAATCTGATCTATCTTCCAGATCACCTTCTAAAATCATCCCCAGATCCTAACAGATCACTGAGGTCTCTCTCTTCCATTATATAAATAGATCTTGGAATCCTAAACATCCTTTGAATGTCTCCTTGACTAGAGAAGAGAGGATTACAATTTCTTTCAGAACCAGCCTTGTCTAAACAAAAAACCACAAATATATTCATTTACACATATTGTGAATACTTTACAGTATTTCTTTAATTCTTATTCATTTGTTTTTTCACCAAGTTGAATTTGTCTTGTCTTATGTATGTATGTTCCTTGAGAACTGAAATAAGGCACCATAAGTTTCCTTGTAGGAGTTCTCAGGGCATTCTCTGACAATTGCTTAAGAAATATCTTGGATAATGATGATTTTTGTATACTATATATCATCAAGGCTAAATTGGAATAGCTCAAGGATAGCGCTGTAGGTTATCAAACCTCTTTAATATTCACCTTACTTTGACTACATGTAACAATTTTGAACATATTCTAGAATTTCCACCCCCCCACACACAATTTTTGAAATATCATCTCAAGAAAATAGTTTGGTTTATTAGAAATCATATCAAGATAATAACATGGACAGACTGAAAATTCTTCCTAAGTTTAGAGGAGTTTTGCTTAGAGAGGCGCTGGACCAATGGCTGCTGTTTTTGGCCTGCTCTCTAGAAACAAACTGTTCCATTTCAAAGTTACACACAGTGAGTAAAACATGCTTGTAAAAAAAAAAACAACACAAAATAAACTTTGCTTTTTTCTTTGTTTGAGTTGTGTTATGCTGGACTTCAGTGCTTTTTATAGGTTACCCTAGAGGTACTCTTATTTGCATTCCTGGACATCTCATTAATTTTGTCTGTTGTTAGGATTGTTGATTTTCACCTACAACCTTGAAGCTAATGAGGTGTAGTAATAAGTTAGAAACATGATTTTCCTCAACGTGTCAAGCATGCTAATAACAATAATTACATATCCATTCATCCATCTACCATTCCCGTCAACTTATCCAAAGTTAGTAATGGGCTGTATTTCTCCCCATCCAGTTATGTGAAGTATAACTCTTTATCAGGTACCACAGAAGACTAAGTAAACAGGCCATTCATTACCTCAGTCGAACTGAGACCTGTTAAAGAAAGACCTTAGCTTGAAAAGGCCAAGCTCTCCCAATGGGCCATCTCCAGTTGTCCTGATCTATATCTGGCCACTGGTGACTCTGCACAGCTCTCCCTCACTCAAATCCAATTCACTTACAGCCAGATTATGATAGCACCTCCCTGATGTCATGGTCCTCTTTGAGAGCAAAGTACAAACAGTCAACAAAAGAAAAAAACTCTTTTCCTCCTCATGGTTAGGTCACCTCTGTCCACCTTGGATATATTTTCATGAGTTCAGAGACAGAACTTTCAGAGACTGGTGATGTCCCATATGACATTCCCAGTGCCGTAGAGTTGAGGTCAGCCAAAAGAACCACTGCTTTGCTATCCATCCTTATCCCTTTGAAATAGTCTATGCTGTCTCACAGGTCACTGAACATCCAAATTTCCTGAACAGAAAGAACTTGAAATACTGCTAGAAATCATGGAGGGGGGGAGGGAAGAAGGCAGTTGAATGAGAAAACGCAGTATTAGTAATTTGTGTATGTTTTTATTTTTTTCTATATTCGATGGTGAGCTCCATCGGGACAGGGATCCTGTTTTATTGAATCTTTAGATCTGTTCTGAACTAGCATATGAGTGGTGCTTAAGAGATGCTTGTTGCAGTTGAAGTGATTTGTAGAAATAGTTCTGACCCTATAGAGGTAGCAACAATAAACACTTTGGAGTAGGGTGGGTAGTTTCACTATGGATGTTTATAAATTTAGCAGAAAAGGAATTAACAGCTGCAGAGATCCATGCCTAGTTTTTAGGGAAGAAAGGAAAGAAATACTTCATAGAAGAAAGTGAGCTTCTTACTTAAAAAACAAATTAATGGGCCTCTGAATGAGGAACATGAAGATTTGTGATTCAGTTTCCTCATCTTTATCATTGTTGGACTTAATGCTTCAAAAAGCCCTTCCAGCACTAAGTATATAATTTTATATTCATTGTTGATAAGAATGAAAACAATCTGGACAAATTGAGCAGCATGAACATTTTTTTCCTGAACCTGTGATTTTATTTATACAGGGAATTCTTGATGAGATAACTTTCTCTACCAATTGGCTATGGTTCTACTACTTATCAATTTAGGGAGTTGCCAGTTCACTGAGAGGTTATGTGACTTGCCCTTGGTCACACAGATAGCCAGTATGTGTCAGACGGAGAAAATGAACCCAAGTTTTCCTGATTCAAAGGTCAACATTCTGTCTTCTTTCCCACTAATAGCTCTTAGTGTAAAACATGAATGAGAAAATTATGGGTGAAAATTTGCAAATATTTTTTAATATGTGAAATTGCTAGGTATCTCTAGTGACTTTCAATATAAACTCAGTTTTTTTCTTATATCTATAGCAATAATATTACAGGTTCACATTATCTTTTTCCCCTGCTCTTTCAGGGAGCCTACTAACGTTGATTATTAATGAAAGTCCATAAAGCTCAGAGCCCTCAGATTAGGGAAGAAATTTATTTTCTTCCCCAAAGCATTGGGTAGAGATTAACCTCTGTGCCTTATAGTATACTCTGTAAAATCTCAGTCACTAAATTTCACCGTCCCACCCCCATCCATACCCTCTTTAACCAGTGGTTCTCAACCTGTGGGTCGCGACCCCTTTGGGGTCAAACAGGGTTGCCTAAGACACCACTCCTCTATCCGTCTCCAGTCAGGTCCACCCACATGCAGATACGCCCACATACGAGTTTTAAAGGGAAGGTTGAGAACCACTGCTCTTTAACAAACATGATTCAATAAACAATTAGCTTATCTTTATCTCCAGATAAAACCTATCTTCAGCGTTCAAACAACAAGTAAATAGGGCTTAAAAAACCATAAAAACTCCCTGAAGTTAGCAATGCTATTTGCCTGGCTGTGATAACACTGGGGAGTAAGAGAACAGAGAATAAATCCAACAGGTCCCAGAAATACTGTTTGGTAGACACTGGCAAGTTCTGTATGAGCAGGTCATTCTGTAAGTAGAGGACTGAGGGAAGAAAGGCTCCAGCTGAAAATACTTATGGCAGTTTGGGGTGAAAAACCACCTTCCACTTGAGGTTACTGACCACTACTCAAGTGAACTCCTCTGCACCGCACACTACCTTTTCACAACACGCTTCACTATTGCCAGCTCCCTCTGGCCTATTCTGATCATTCAGTTTTTGTGTTTTAGTCTAGGAAAACTGTACAGTTGATTTTCAGCATTTGTGATAGTTAAGTTCTATAAAGTCACCAAAAACACTGAATTAACAAATATCAAATCATTGCTCCTAGGGGAAATTCAGGCCTCTCATTACAACATTTCCTTCAGCATTTTCTGGAGTGACCTCATGCAAAGGTCGGAGAATTTCCTCTTCCTTTCCCTGGATGTGCCATATTGTTCATTCATTCACACTAAACTCACAGCTAACTGCACCATAACTCGTGCCTGAACAAAGCTTACATAACACCACATATTTTCTCTATAAGGCACATTACAGCCTTGCACTTAGGAACATCTGACAACACTCAAGCACTGTGCATAGGGGCCATTTTAAATGGTGAAATCACCAACAAAAAGCACAAAAATGCAAAAAATGTGGCACTAAATAGTCTGCCAAAAGGGGTCCCTTTGTTGAACTTCACCTGGGAAGATGCACAACTCAAATTTTTCACTGCTTTGCCCACATCCATGAGTGACTGTAAAAGCACCATGAGTGTTGATCTGGAGGTTACAAATATATTTTAGTGAGTAGTTGCTTTGCAAATACAGAATCTGCAAATAACGAAGATCAAGCATACTTCCCCGCAGCACATGCAGCCAATACAGGGCTACATGTGGACATCTTTAAGCATCCCAGAGTTTCTGTATTCTATTCCACCTATGTTATAATGCTATTATAATATTTGGCCTGTATCATAGTTGGCAGCTAGGTGACTCAGTGGATAGAGATAGGGTCAGGAGTCAGGAGGACCCAAGTTCAGAGTGGCCTCAGACACATATTAGCTGTGTGACCCTGGCCACGTCACTTAACTGCTGTTTGCCTCAGTTTTCTCAACTGTAAAATGGAGATAATAATAGCTCTCTCCTCACAGAGATATTGTGAGTATCAAATAGATGATATTTGTGAAGTGTTCAGCACATGTCTGGAACAAAGCAGGCGCTTTATAGATGTCAGTTGTTATTATTATGTGAAATATTTAACTGTGAAATACGAATTCTAAACAAGGAGCGACTTTTCAGACTCAAACTATCGTAGCTCATGTTCTGAGGCCGCTTTCTCAAATCTCCCTCCCACAGATCAGTTAGGATATCCCCCAGAGGATTTGTGACGACTGCATCCCTCCGGGTCTCTGGGAGCCGCTCTGAGGGGTGTGAAGGGTGTCTACACTTTAGTTCTGCACCTCATGAGCCCCTGGTGATGTGTTATGAGTTATGGTTATGAGTGAATATCATTTAGTCATCCAGCCTCAATGGATTTTTAAAAAGTAATATTTAGCTAGGTGGCACGGTAGATGGAGCTCCTGGCCTGGAGTCAGGAAGATTCATCTTTGAGTTCAAATGTGGCATCAAACACTTACTAGCTGTGTGACCCTAGGCAAGTCACTTAATTCTGCCTCAGTTTCCTCATCTGTAAAATGAGCTAGAGAAGGAAATAGCAAACTGCTCCAGTATCTCCAAGAAAACCCCAAATGGAGTCACGAAGAGTCAGACACTACTGAAAAAGGCCTGAACAACAAACACCATAAGAACAGGTGATCTAAAACATTTTCCCTAGTCTATGATCCTCTCCCACAAACACATACAGAATCCAGGGGAAAGTCATCTAAAGTTCAGAAGGTACAAAGAGAGTGAGTGGCCAATGCATAACAAGCCTCCTGTTGCTCCTTTTTTCTCCTTTAGTGGGTGCTCCAGAAGTACCCCCAGACGTGGTACAACTTCTTTGTTGAGCTCTTGGTAGAGTTATATATCTCTCCAGTCTGTCGTTGGCTCCTGTTGCCACCTGCTGCCCCTCTGGGGGTGAGGGAGGGAGATGCTGTCAGGATGTCAGCAGGAAGATGGGAAACCCAAAATCCTTTGAACCCTTTATAGTTCTCCTCCATTCAATGGGTGGGGTGGGATACCAAGTCAAAGCTGAAGTGCTTCCCCTTGCCAGACCTTCAAAATAAATAACTAAAGAGTCACAGAGGTTGTACAACCGCCATTAACTCTGAAGAATACCAAGGAGCTCACTGACGTAGTATTCCAACTGTTAAGTCTGAAAAAATAAAATTAAAATAAAACCAAAGAGATAACAATGGTTATCAGCATAAAGCATTTTTTATTCCATTCGAAGAGGGAAATTAGACATATGTGCCAGGGTCTGTTCTGATACTGAGGGGACCCACTGTAATGAGTCTGAGCCTTGATACACATCCTAGGGATAATGCATTGAACTGTAGCCCTGACAATGAGCGGTAACAGCAACAGAGGCAAGTTTGATTCATAGCAGGGCTTCATGACCGGAAAGTGGTCTGCACAAGCAAGTGTTTGTCTGAGCTCAGAGACCACCTGGGGCTGGTGTGAAACAATTCCGGGATTTTGCTGCGGCAGAGTTCATCTAGAGGGTGAGCAAAAAGGATTGTTCTTCTTATGCCAAGCTCAGGGCACAGCTTATTTGCTGGGCTTTAGCTCTGGAAAACAGGGTGTCTCCTAATAGCAAAAAGAGAGGAGCAAAAAGGAAGGGGTGGTCTTGGCATGGAGATCCTGACACCCTCTACTACGCAAGTGATTCCTTCTCAGAAGGCTTAGCTAGAAAATCCTCCTTATTTGCATTTTTTTTTAATACATCTCTTATTTTTGCATTAGTTTTCTATATAGAAGATTCAGCTAATCCAAACACTCCTTCTCTGCAAGTCACTGCAGTCATCTGTTGGGTCTCAGAAACAACTAAATATATTGAGGTCTTTTCATGCTTAGTTAGAAAGCTTTTGATTGATTTGATCCACCTGGTTAACTACCTGGACTATAGCACAAGATCATTTACTTTAGGTAGGGTAATTGATCAATTGACCCCATCCTTAAACTAATAAAAAGCAGAGGAAAAGGCCTGGAGACACAGGGTCAAAAACATTACTTGAAGGGAAGGAGAAGAGACCTGGTGAAATGGTCTTTGAATAGAACAAGAGAACATTTGAAAGCCTGCTGAATAAAGTACCAGGTTATGGAACAAGATATATTCCATGTCAACAATCAAGGCGGCATAAAAAAAATCCCCAAAATGTTTCTATCTCCACTAAAAATGCCATGAAGTCAATATGACAGGAAAACTTTTACTCACTCCGTTCTGCAGGTCACCAATGGCCACCTCACTGTCAAAACTGAGAACATTCCATTATGATCTCTAGTTCTCATTTATTCTCTTTTTTATTTTTAAATTTTATTTTTTATCTTCAGTACCAAATTTTCCTCTCTCTAAGCTGCTCTCTCACCCATTGAGAAGGCAACAAATGTTAGACCCAGTATGAAGTCATGCAGAGCACCTTTCAGTATTGAAAAGTATGTTCTGGGTGGAGGGGGGAAGCAAGAAATGTAAAGAAGGGGGAAAGTGCTTCAATTTGTACTTTGAGTCCATCAGTTCTTAATGTGGAGGTGGATAACGTTTTACATCATGAGTCCTTTGGAATTGTTATGGATCATTGTTTTGATCAGAGTTATTAAGACCTTCACAGTTTCCAATAAAATCTTTACAGAATTGTTCATACTTTGTGCATTGTTCTCCTAGCTTTGTTCCCTTCACTTTGCATTGGTTTGTACAATTTTTCCTAGGCTTTTGCGAAACATTTTCACCATTTCTTACAGCAGAAGAGTGTTATTCCATCGCAATCATATACCATAATTTGTTTGGCCATTCTTCAATTGAATTGTTTCTGATTGTTAGCCTCCATGAAAAGAGCTACTATGAATGTTTTTGTACAGATGGGTCCTTTTCCTTTTTCTTGCATCTTCTTGGGGTACAGACCTAATGGCAATATATTGTTGGGTCAAACAGAATGCACAGTTTCATAGCCCTGTGGTTCCTACTTTCCATTCTAATAGTAGCAATGTGTATATAGTTGTGCTGACTAAAGAGCCTCCAACTTCCTGTAGTCATGAGCACTCTTTCCCACCTCCAGCTTTTCCTTTTCTTTGTCACCACTTTCCAGTCCATCACTTGAAGGGGAAGCAGAAAGATGGGGCTCTTTAACCTTCTGAAAATAGCAACTTATAGGACACTGAAGGCTACTGTCTCTACAGTAAACTCCCTATTTCTACTTACCAAACCTCTTCCTCCCATTATACTGTGGGCTCAGTTGTACCCAAAGGAATGCAGGGCAGTCTGGATTCATTGTGATCCCTGCATTTGCACAGTTTAATAGCATACTATCAGTAACACACAGACAGACAGACACAGACACACACACACACATACACACAGACACACAGACACACACACACAGACACACACACACATACACACAGACACACACACACACACACACACAGACACACACACACCCCCAACTGATTTGTCTTGAGCCCCTAGCTGTTAGTAACCTCCAGGGTTTGCCAAGAGGATCTCCTGCCTATAGCATCTCTTTCAACTGCCTTTTGAATAAATGAAATAAACATTAGTGATACATTAGGTTAACCACAGTTTTATGCTTTTAGAGACTAAATAGACAGAAGAGCAAAATAGACTGAAAAGAATGGAGAGAAGTCTTGAAATGGATACATGCCTTCCTGGGAAGGAAAGGACGGAAGCAAGATAAGGAGTGTCACCATCCTTGTTCTCAGAAAACAGGGACAACTACCCAACCATTTTGCATTAGCTCTTGGTTGCAGTGTTTTCTTTTCATCTCATCCCTCATTGGAGCAGTAGCATCAGTGGCTGGGGCTCCCATCTTCTCTTCTCCTTCAAGTGGCCCCTATAGGTGAAGTTGTTGGATGTGGAAGCAATGGCATCATGGTTGAAGTTGCTTAGGTGAGGAAGTTTCAGCTTTCCCCTTTCCTACTTAAATCTCTTTCTGATGCTGAAGTTATATACTCCCGGAGTTCCTCATGACCATCCCTCAGCATGCACATGCTTTTTTTCTGAAACATTGTCTTTCATGAGCCATCTCCTGCTCTTCCCCTCTCCCTTGGGAAGAAGTGCTCAGCTTTCTTTTCTTTTATGGTTTAATTTTGTTTGAAATTCAACTGTATTTAATTTTTAGTTCTGATTTTCTCCTTCTCCCCTCCCCTACCCAGAAGGCAAGAAAAATGAGACCCGTTACAAATATATGTAATCTTGCAAAAGAAGTTCCTGCATTAGCCATGTCCAAAAAAGCAAGAAAGAAAGAAAAAGAGGAAAATATCCTTCAGTTTGTACTGAGTCTATCTGATCTCCATCTGAAGGTGGATCACATCTTTTATTATGAATACTTTGGAACTGTGGTGGGCCACTGTGTTGATCAGCTTCTGAGTATTTCAAAATTGATTGTCTTTACAGTACTGCTGTTATTCTATAAATTGTTCTCATGGTTCTGCTCACTTAACTTTATACCAGTCTTCTGAAGCTTTTCATCATTTCTTACAGCACGTTAGTATTCCATAACATGCATATACTGTAACTTGTTTAGCCATTCCCCAGCTGATGGACTTCTCAATTCCCAGTTCTTTGTTACCACAAAAAAACCTGTAAGGTTTTGGGTTTTTTTGTACGAATGGATCCTTTTCCTCTTTTCTTTGATCCCTTTGGGATATAGACCTAGTGGTAGTATTGCTGGGACGTTGGTATGTGCAGATTAATAGCTTTTTTAGGCATAGGTCCAAATTGTTTTCCAGAATGGTTGGACTTGTTTATAGCTCCACCAAGAGTACATTGCTGTCTCTGTTTTTCTGTAACCCATCTAGCTTTGTCATTTTTCTTTTATCACCTTAGCCAGTCTTATGGGTATGAGGTGGTACCTCAGAATTGCTTAAATTTGCATTTATTTAATTATTAATGATTTGGAGCATTTTTCATAGGGATATTGATAACAAGTTATTAGATGTAGTCTCACAACTTTATAGCATCTAAGTACATAAACATTGTTAAAACCTTGGTTATACCAATGTTGGACTCATTATGTAAACAGAAAAAGGTTAACTTAGATTATATAAAGATTAGGAAAGACAAGATGACAAAATGGAAAGACAACTGTCTGGAAGTCAAAAGACTCATGTTTAATCCCAGTTCTTCCACTAAGTAGGTGCCAAGAGCCATGCAAAGTAATTTAACCTTTCTGTACCTTGATTTCCTTGCTGTAAAATGCAAGGGAATGGATTAGCCAGCAATGTGCTGGTAAATGTGTGCAGGACACACTTTTCAGAGTTCAATCTTTGTTATAAAATTTTCTCTATCTCTTTTTTTTGGGGGGGGTTGCTTTTTGTAGGGCAGTTGGAGTTAAGCAACTTGCCCAAGGTCACATGCCTAGTTAGTCTTAAGTGTCTGAGGCCTGATTTGAACTCAGGTCCTCCTGACTTCAGGGCCGGTGCTCTATTCACTGCACCACCTAGCCGCCCCTCTATCTTTCTTAAGACAACAAAATAATAAATCAAACTCTGACTGGTAGCGTTTGCTGATTTCTACGGTATAAATGCTTACATGGGAAATTTAACAACGAGCCAAGTTGGAGCTGTTTCCAGTGCACTCCGGGTTCTAAACCTCATGATTCTATAAACACCAAAACAGAATATAAATGCCAACAATAGAAACCCGGCAGAGAAAAAACTGACAATTGGATTGGTTTTGGGTTTGTTTGTTTTTAACATAGAAATACCCCAGGAATAGTTCGTATAATTAGCAGAAGGAAATCTAAATTATAATAACATTTGTTTCACTGACTCTTCCTGCTAGTGGAGAGGAGTTAGCCTACTGACTTGGAGTGGAGGTCTCTGGAGAAGGTGATGCTCCTGCCTCCTCCATCTGGAGCAGAACAAAAGCCAGAACAGGCTAGAGTAAGGCTCTTGGGGCAGAGTTTTTCATTAGCTATTGTATTTACTTTGACTTTAAGAGACAAAGCTACTCCAGCTTCTAGAAAAGGCTTTGAGTGTAAAGAAACAAAATCTTGTGGCTGTTCCAAGCTGCTTGACCTTAAAGATGTGGATGGTAAAGTTCTTTTTTGAATAGATACAGTGTGGTGAGGAATTACTGTTTCAAGACGAGTATGAAAAAGCTTTCGACCCCTTGACAAACACTGTTTACTCTTCGTAAGCAGCTACAGTGTTTGCTGCAAATTTTATCCAAACTCTTGCCGCTGCTGTGCCAGATGCTTCTTACTGAACTTACCAACAATTATCTAGAGAATTGTAAATGTGCAGAACTTGGCTGAAGATGATGTGCAATGAGAAAGACATCAACATAATAACATCCTTAAAAGTTTTAAAAATCTTAGACTGGCAATGGAGGGGAGAGGCAGAGTTGATAAGCAAAAGGGGAAGGCAGTCTTGCTAGATGTAGACTATGTACTGTACTGAAATCTATCAAAGATTTTAATTTTGAGTTGGTAGATTTGCCTGGGTTTTTAAAAATGTATTTATTCTAATGAGAAGTATATTTTGGTTAAAAATTCATTTTATAAATGTTATGTTAATTGTGACATTTAAAAAGGTTTGAGAGACATAGTTTCTGGGTAATTTAATCATTTTATTAGCAAGGCCAGCAGGTTATTAATAAAAGAATGGTCATTTGGCTGTCTGTCTTAGACCAAAGACAATCATGGGGGGTTGGGGGAGGGAAACTCACAGTTTACATACCCTTTAAAACAGTAGGTGGTCCATCAAACTAAACTGGAACTCAAACTAAACAGTCAAGCACTCAAACTCTGCTTCAGGAGAGCACCATTCCAATGGACTGGCCACATTGTTCAAATGCCAAACATAACACTTGCCAAAAAGACTCTTTTATGGAGAACTCACACAGGGCAAGCATTCTTATGGTGGTCAGAGGAAGTGATACAAAGACACTCTCAAGGTCTCTTTTAAGACCTTTGGAATTAATTGTGTGACATGGGAGACACTGGCACAGGACCATTCAGCATAATGTGCCCACATCAGAGAAAGTGCTATGCTCTAGGAGCAAAGCAGAATTGAGAAATGCAAGATGTACAAATTTAGGGAATCTACCCCAGAGGTTCACAGGGACTATTTGTGGCCAACCTGTAGTAGAACATTCTGAGCTCTTATTGGTCTGATCAGCCATAGTCAGACACACTGTAACTTGACTCTAGCTTAGTGATGTCATTTTGGCCATCTTCCAGAAGGAAGAACAACTCTACTAGCCATCAAACAGCAATCAGATCTCATTGGTTGATGTGATTGGAGGTGGGCTATATTAAAATGAAAGGCTCAGTATCTCTTGGATAGGGAAAGTATCTTTGTACCAGATCACTCATAGCTTTTGGTTTTCACTTCAAAGAATACATACCCCACCCAAGCCTGAGCAGAACATAATGAGCTTCTCCACCTTAGATTAAATTCCTTGTGAGACCAAGATCAAGGAGAGTCTATGCAATTTCATTATCGGTGATGTCCTTCAAGAAAAACTGGACTTTGGACGAAGGTGGGGAGCCCTGAATCTCCTCCAAATATTGGTTGTTAATAATGATTTCTCACAGCCTTATCTAAATATCACTAATTCCATGTATTACTAAAATATGCATTTGTAATGTACATGTAACATGACACTGCTATGTGTTAAAATACCTACTGATTATTTTTTGAAAAACAAGTTAAGAGAATAAAAGAGAATTCTGAGCTTTGTGTAAAAAAATTTAATAATACTTTTAAGACTCCCCAAAATGATTTTCTTTATTGAATTGGATGTAATTCAAGAAAGGATTTTTATCTGCAAGTACTATGTTTAAATCTTATTTTCTATATTTCCAAATGTATGTTGAAATCGAATACTTCATGAAAATATGCCATTATGCATAATAAATGTCATAGCCAATGGTGCTTGATAAGGATCACTTCAATTTATTTTTGTATGTTCCCCGAGGTGCTTTGTAAATTTAAACCATTCTTCTTGCAACTCGGGAGCTAATGTACCTAGAAGTCATTCCAAAGCCTTGAAAGCCATGTTTATTTGAAGTTCAACTCCTTGAAAAATGCTGCTAATGACAGACAGTCATAGTTCAAAGGGATATATCTATCCACTCCTTTTAACTTTTCAAGCAACAGTTGAACTGGAAAGTTGCTTGAAAAGCACTATTACATATAGTGAAGAAGACAGTAAAGATGGATCAAGAAAGAATAATTTGTTGAAAATGAAATTTTAGGGGTAGCCCAAGGCCAGACTTACACAAATCAAGTTCGATCTTAGGGGCTGCCCCTCAAATCAATAACTTTGATGCTCATAAAGCCCCCATCCAGAGTTCCCATTGGGAACTCTACAAATATAGTTTGAATATGACTTGTGGCTAGGTTTCCATAGATGTTAAAGATCACTGGATATTATACAGGCATTAAAGCTAATATCAGACACAAGACAGCCTTCATTCTACCCCACAGAAAATTCTAAAAACATATAAAGAACTCACAGTAGCCCATAAATAATCAAAACAATTCTCTCTTTCTTTTTTTTTTTTTCAGTGAGTCCCACTTTCCACAGATTATTAAAATCCTTCACATTTATAGCACCATCCTGGGGAATGGAAACACATCTGGGTTGTCAGCAGCATAACCTCCCAACATCCCACTAAGTCTCATCTTCTAAGGGCCCTATATAGTCTCCTTGTCTCATAACACTGACTTGTTTAGAGTCCTCCCCTTTAATGGGGAATTCAGTTGGGATTACTAAAGAGACAATTTCCTTGTCTACAGACCCATGCTGTCCAAATAACTTGAGGTAATTCATCCTCCATATTGTGGAGGTAGTCCCTTGTCACTCCTTTGCTTTAGAGATCATGGGCAT
This sequence comes from Pseudochirops corinnae, assembly GCA_028646515.1. NCBI lineage: Eukaryota > Metazoa > Chordata > Mammalia > Diprotodontia > Pseudocheiridae > Pseudochirops > Pseudochirops corinnae. The sequence goes on along the minus strand of CM053587.1, from coordinate 23,403,359 downwards.
GAACCTCTTCTCCAGAGGCTATCAATTGTTCAGGAATTCTCAGGAACTCCTTGTCCTCTGATAGAATCTGGATTTTAGAACTCTCACACTTAAGGTTGCTGTGGTTTTGTCCTTCCTTCTTGAAGAGGACCATGACATCAGGAAGATGGTGCCATGACTTGCATGTAAAGTGGATTTAAGTGAGGGAGGGCTGTGCAAAGTCACCAGCTTCACTTTCTCCTCCAGAGCCATTTGGGTCCCGTGGCAAGATATAGATCAGGACAATTAGAGATGGCTCAGCAGAGGTTTCTAGAAAGGCAACTGTTGAGGCTGGCACTGCCCAGGAAATCCCCTTTTTTTTGAAGACTGGATTCCAAGATCAAACTGTCCAGGACATCTCTCCTCCACCTCCACTCTCACCACCAATTCAGGAGGCTGGAGTTCAGGTACTTGACATCGTCCAGAAACTCCCTCTTTCTCTATCGTGAGGTTCAGGAATTCTCAAGGCTCTTCAAGAAAGTTGGAGACCAGACATTCCCATCAGTTAGAGGAACTTGTTTTCTTGTACATGGTAACTTTGTTTTTGATAGATTATGCAACTATGACTCCAGAGCTGCAGCCAGGAATTCTCCAGAGTCACATGGACAAGTGCTCATAGCCTTCGTGTGTCTTGCTCTGAGGGAGTTCTCAATGGCTCACTAACCCACTAACCCCGACTCAGGTCAGCTTTTTGCTTTGCTGATCTCATAATCTCAAAGGCAAGGTGAAATGGACAAAGAGAGGCAAAGACTCATAGCAATGGGAGCCAAACAGTTCACCTTGGAGGAATTGTCTCAACAGGCTTGCATTGGGTATATCCAATACCCTTCATTGGGAAATACTTTCAAAAGTCCTAAATACAGCCTCCCCACCCTATAAACTCTCAATTCAATCAAGCAGCTCCCTTATTCAAGCTCCTATAATTGACCTTTGTTGAAAAAGTTTGTGATACTTGTGAATTACATGTAAATTGGCATTCAAGATTTTCAATTTGGCTTTTCTAAACACCTTGTGAACAGCGTAGCACAAATCCATTCGCTTCCCCCCACCTTATTTTTAAAAATCATTTCACTTTTTCTCTGGGTTACAAGTATAGATAGATAACAAGAGAAGTAAAATTAAATAATCATTATTTATTCTGTCCAATAAGTAATAAATAACTATGTGCCAGGCACTGTTCTGAGCATTTTATAATTATTGTCTCATTTGATCCTCATAACAATCCTGGGAGGCAGGTGTCATTACTATCCCTGTATTACAGATGAGGAAACTGAAGCCAACAGAGGTTAAATGACTGTCCAGGGTCACATAGCTAGTAAGTTCTGATGCCACATGTGAACTCAGGTGTTCCTGACTCCAGGCCTGGTATTCTGTCTACTATACCACCTAGCTGCCTCTGCCTGTCACGAATGCTCATTGATTCTTGTTGTACAATCCCATGACTTTCTTTAGCTTATATGAAATGTATATGGATTCATCATGCAATCAAATGTATTTTACAATTTTTGTGTACATTTACAAGATTAACTTTACATTTTATCCCTTTGTTTGAAGTTATATTCTAATGCCTCATGGAAGTGACCCTGAGTTCTTAAAATGCAAACCCTCATGGGCTCTATGGAGCTAGAAAGAATTCAAATATGGCCCTGTTAATAGACTCTGTGTTTGTTGCCTGAGAATAAACTCACAACTGAATAGGAGAAGTACCAAACGGTTTGCTACCCAGTAACAAAATTTTAGAGGTTCGTGGAAATTCATGGAATGGACAAAAAGTACAAAATGGCCCTTTGTCTTGTAGAGACCTTCTTCCATTTCAACAGTCACAGAAAAGTGACAGCAGGTGCTAAAAATGACATAATTCTGAATTCATGCATTTTATAGTCCTGCCAAACTGAGGACCTGACTATTTCTCACACTGTCTCCTATACTTGGAATGTACTCCCTTTTCACTTTTGTCTCTTAAAACTCCTACTTTTTTTCCAAAGCTCAGCTCAAGCATTACTGTTACATGGCCTTTCCTGATTGCTACCACTCTTCCTCCCCCCCAACCCAGTTCTGCCTCCCCATGAATATTATATACCATATCTATCTACTATCTATCTATTTATCTATCTGTCTATCTATTTATCTATCTATCTGTCTATCTTTTGGGGGCAGCTAGGTGACACAGTAGATAGAGCGCCAGGCCTGGAGTCAGGAAGACTAATCATCTTGAGTTCAAATACAGCCTCAAGACACTTAAAAGTTGTGTGACCCTGGACAAGTCATTTTACCATTTGCCAGAGTTTCTTCATCTGTAAGATGAGCTGGAGAAGGAAATGGCCAACCACTCCAGTATCTTTGCCAAGAAAACCCTAAATGAGGTCACCAAGAGTCAGATACAACTGAAAATATCTGACCAATATATATTTTGTATATATTTACACATGTATGTACATGTCATTTCCCTCCAATAATATGTAACCTCCATGAAGCAGGGACAGTTTCACTTTTGTCTTCATTTCCCCACTACTTAATACAGTGTCTGGCACATAGTAATTATTTAATAAATGGTTTGTTGTTTTATTACTTAGTCTTAATATGCAGTCATTTTAAAAACAAACAAACAAAAACTAGTTGATACAAATTGGTGCAAACAAATGACATTCCTAGTGAGATATATATATATATATATATATATATATTTTTTTTTTTTTTTTTTTCTATGAATTAAACCAGAAGATACAAAGGAGTTTCATCTAAATGGACAGGTGCTTTGCATGTGCTCCTTGGAGAGGTAAATCAAGGAACTGGCAGATTTGGGTTTCATTGTGTGTCAATGAAAAACATCCTTTTAAGGGGGCACTGGGTCATCTTACTTTGCAATGCTCATAATGGGATGTAGTAGTAATAATAGTTCAGATTTTTATACCATTTTACATTACTTACATAGTACTTTGGTCACAACTGCTCTGCTGTGAGGAGGACAAATATTGTCCCCATTTTCTAGATGAGGAAGGTAAGACTCAGAGAGGTCTAGTGATTTGTCTGTAGTCATATGACAGGAAGCTGCAGAGCCAGTACTCCAACTCAGTTGTGTGTGTGTGTGTGTGTGTGTGTGTACTCATGTGTTTTGTTTTGTTTTGTTTTGTTTTGTTTTACCATAAATCCAGTGTTATTTATTTCCTCTACACCACATAAACAGGTAAGCGTCATGAAGATAACTGCAGCTTAGGCACTGCCATCCATTTACAGAGGCTCTTCTATGAAGAATCAGATGAGATCCTCCAAACTTCCCAGCGACTTCCACACGGTGCTGCCAATGCTCTGGCCATTGTCCTCATCCCCTTCCCACTGGAACCTTGGACTCTGCCCCTGGAACCTCCCAGACTGGGATAGGTGAGCTTTTGACTTTGTGCCTGGAATCAGTTCTCCATGACATTTTATAGCCACTGTTTCCAAATCATGCTGTCAAGTGCATCCCTCAGTCTTTATCCTCCACCCCCACTCCTTCCAGCTCCCCCTACATGTTCTCTTTCACCATTAGAATGTACATTCCTTGAGAACAAGAACTGTTTTGCTTTCTTTTTTCTTAAATTTAAATTTATTTATTTACTTTTAATTTACAACATTCGGTTCCGTAATCCCTTGAGTTCCAAATTTTCTCCCTCTCCCTCTTCTCTTCACTTCCTCCCCAATGGTGGCACGTAATCCAATATAGATTCTACAAATACCTTCCCATTGAACCTTAGTAATGTTGTAAAGAAGGATTATAACCAATGGGGTGAACAATGAGAAGGAGGCGACAAAACAAAACACAAATGAGAAAGAGCAAATAGTTTGCCTCAATCTGCATTCAGACTCCAGTTCTTTCTCTGGATGTGGATAGCCCTTTCCATTATGAGTCTTTTGGAGTTTTCTTCTAACCTTGCATTGCTGAGAGTAGTCCAGTCTAAGTTAGTCATCACACATACATACGATGTGTGTACAAATTTCTTCTGGTTCTGCTCTTCTCACACAACATCAGTTTATATAAGTCTCTCCAGGTTATTATGAAATCCATTTGCTCTTCGTTTCTTATAGCACAGTAGTGTTCCATTACATTCATGTACCACAACTTGTTTAGCCATTCCCCAACTGATGGACATCCCCTTGATTTCCAGTTCTTTGCTACCACAAATACAGCTGCTATACATATTTTTGTACATACGGGTCCTTTTCCCACAGTGTTTTGCTTTCTTGTATTTGTAACATAGGTGCTCAGCACGTAGTAAATGCTTAATACAGGTTTTACCATTTATTCATTCCAATGTACATTCAACCCATGCTTTGTTATTTAGTGACATCCGTGTGAAAATGAGACTACTCAGAATCCTCATGCCTATACATTATGAATCCCTTCTTCAAGAGGAGAACTGGAAAGTGCTGAAATAGGCAAGCATCCAACAGCAAAATAATAAAATAAAATTTGCTGCCTCCTAAAAGACGGGAAATGGCCAGTTGTAGACATAGCAGCTATTCCAGGATCAGCTGGCTGTGTAAAGTCAGCTAAATGAAGGTTGAAGTAATTGCTAAATTAGAAGGATGAAGATGAGAAAAGGACACTGTCAGGGACTGGAGCAGATCCAAACTATCCTGCTTAAATCAAATGGGAAATGACAAAAGCAGAAAGATTAATTCGGATTGCTACTGTGTGCTATGAAAGTTTTTAACTGGTTATTACAACGAAGAAGTTACAAAAAAAAAAAAAGAGGCAAAACATCTTAGCCATCAAATGTTAAATCTTCTAGCCAAGTGGAAAGATATGGCCGCCAGAAGAAACACTAATAGAGTATAAGTTCATCTGGAAAAAATATCACTAAGTAGTATAACTGAACACTATAAACAGTATTGCCTCAAAATAGAGAAAAACAGTTGAAAAGAAAAAGATCCTACTGAGGATTTGGCTTGAGATTCAGCTAACCCAGATTATTTGATGAAAGTAGAAGGAGGGAAACATACAAAATGGAGCAGTCCTGCTGCCATTTCTATTTAACCTATTTTCAGTGATGACAATAGTAGAACTACAGAATTTGGACTTTATCTCAGTTCACAATAAATAATCATGGAAATGAAGAAGAGGAAGTCAGGACAGATGACTGTACATGACCAAGAATGTACAGAAGGAATCTATTTTAGAGTCAACATAGTTTTAGAGACATTTATGAATTAATTCTTTGATATATTTCAAAGAGAAGAGGATTCCAAAAGAACAATAAAGGTCACAGATAGTTCTTTAACTAAAAAAGTTCACTGAAAAACCACAAGCAACTACCAAACCATATTCTTGCATCTTCGGCTCTATAAATAAAATTTTTTGGGAAAATAGTGTATGCATGTCTAACAATTAGAACTATCACTACTCCCAAAGAGGCTGGGGTACTTCATTCTCTCCCTCTGTTCTAAGGGCCCCATTTGCTCTATATGCATACAGGCAATGATTGTACTAGGTTCAGACCTGGGGGAGACCGACTATCTAGAAGAAAGGTCAGACTCCTTTTCTCCGATTTCTTTTCTCATACTCTTTGGTTCATTATACCCCAACACTGGTACCCCAAGGAAATAATACTTAACGCTTTGGTCTTGTGTAAGGATCTCCCCAAAGGCATATAGTACAGCCTAAACCAGTTATTAGAAACACAATTATTTCCAGTACACAAGAGATATACTCTATTGATATACTCTATTGCAGTGGTTCTCAACCTTCCTAATGCCAAAACCCTTTAATACAATTCCTCATGTTATGGTGACCCCCAACCATAACATTATTTTCGTTGCTACTTCAAAACTGTAATTTTGTTTTCCGAAGGTTTTAGGCGACCCCTGTGAAAGGGTCGTTCGACCCCCAAAGGGGTTGCGATCCACAGGTTGAAAACCCCTGTTCTATTGGAATGTTAAAACCATGGGAACATAAGGCATTTGCTGGGACTGTTGAATATATATTTTACATTTCATCTTGACTCTCCACTATCATAATCCACCCACTCTCTCATCTTTCAAGTAGATGTATTCTGACAAACCAGGTCAGACTGGGATCATCCTCTGGACAGGACTCATCTCCAAGAGTGTTAGATTAGTTGCAGGGGGACTTTTTCCAAAATATAGGATGACCTACTAGACCCAGCCCACAAGCAGCAGGGGACATGGAATCATCCATTGATTTTGCCCCATTTTGTAGTGGACTTAGTGGGGCAGATGCTTTTTAGTATGTAATTGCTTTCAGTGTGAGTCACACTGTCTCCATCTATCACTTCAGTCCTTAGAGAAGTAGCTCTTATCACTTCACTCCTAGACGATTGCAATAGCATTTTGTTCAGTCTCCCTGCTTCAGGTTTCTCTCTCTCTCAGTTGCCAAAGTGATTTTCCTCAAGTACAGGTCTAACTCTGCCACCTCCTACTCCATAAACTTCATTGGCTCCAGGATCAAATTAAATGCTCTGTTTAGTATTTAAACCCCTTCATTATCTGGGTCTTTCCTACCTTTCCAGACTTATTACACTTTACTCCCTTCCACATAGTCTACAATCAAGCTCCACTGACTCCTTGCCATCCTTACACACATGACCCATTCTGTGCCTTTTCACTTACTCTCCCTCATTCTGGAATACTAGGTCTCTTTCCCTCTGTCTCCTTACCTTCTCTGACTTCCTTCAGGATTCAAATCAGATCCTACCTTCTGCAAGAAGCCTCTTCTGCTTCCCTCTCACTCCTTGCTGGCCCCCCTTGCTAGGTCCTCCTCTTTGAGATGATTTCCTGTCTGTTTTGTATATATCTTGCTTGCATGTTGTCTCATCCATTTTAATGTGAGCTCCCAGAGAGCAGTGACCATGTTTTTCCTTTATTTGCTTCTCTAGTACTTATCACAATGCCTGTCATTTAGGAAATACTTAATAAATTTTTGTTGACTGACTCACTGATTCTAGGACTATAAATTGCAGAGCATTTGCTATTCTACAGAGAAGTTTTCTTACCATTATCTTCTACCACCAGAGAGATCATAGGTGTGGTCCAAAAATAAAAACAAAAGCCAACCCAAACAAAAAGTTCATATAGAGTGTTGTTGTTTGTTTATGTCCAACTCTTCACGACCCCATTTGGGGTTTTCTTGGCAAAAATACTGGAATCGTTTGCCATTTTCTTCTCCAGCTCATTTTACAGATGAGGAATTGAGGCAAATAGTGTTAAGTGACTTGCCCAAGGTCACACAGCTAGCAAGTGTTGGAGACTGAATTTGAACTCAGCTCTTCTTGATTCCAGGCCTGACACTCTATCCACTGTACCACATAGCTTTAAAAAAAAAAAATCAACTGCACAAATAGACTGTGAATGACATGGTTGAAAAAAAAATTATAGGGAAAAGACTGATAAGTTTTAGGCGATTTTAAGCTCATTATGAGTCAGTGGTAGGATAAGGCTAATGTGTTCTTGCCAGAACCAGGGAGGTGATTAGCCCCACTATATTCTGCTCCCTCCTTAGACTGCACCTGGAGCGTGATGCTCAGTTGTGAGTACCACGTTTTAAGAGGAGCACATCCACATCTCAGTAACCAAAGTGAATAATAATAATAATAATAGCTAACATTTATATAGTACTTAATATGTGTTGGGCACTGTGGTAATCTCTTTACAATTGTCTGATTTGGTCCTTAAAACAACCTTGTGAGATAGGTGTTAAAATCCCCATTTTATATGTGAGGAAATTGAGGCAAACCGAGTAAGTGATTTAGGTCATGCACCTAAGGAGTGTCTGAGGTCACATTTGAACTCAGGTCTTGGTGACTCCAGACCCAGCTGCTCCATCCCATCTAGTTGCCAATTATTACAAGTGAGGAATTTCAGAGCTAAATCATATTCAATTTAGTAAGCTCCATTAGTTATTTCCTACTGTGTGCCAGGACCTGTGTTAGGTGCTGGGGGTACAAAAACATAAATGAAAGACCTGTCCCCCAAGTGTCCACAAAGTCATTCCTTTGTGGAAGCCCAGAGGTCTCCAGGAGGTACGATCAAAGGTTGGGACCAGAGATAAGGGAAGGATGGCTCTGACAAAAATGCACTTCAGGAGAGGAGAGTGGTGTCTAAAGAAGGGAGTCCACCCAGTCTGCAATTCAGAATCAGGGGAATTCTACAAGGGGTCATAGGATTGTCATACCCTTTCCAATAGCAGCAACACATAATGTCAGTTTATCAATCCCTGAACAAGAGATTGACAAGGAAGAGGGGAGGGACAATCTAGCTGTGTGACCCTGAGCAAGTCACTTAATTCAGTTTGCCTCAATTTCCTCATCTGTAAAATGAGCTAGAGAAGGAAATGGTGAACCACTCTAATATCTCTGCCAAGAAAACCCCAAATGGGATTACTGAGAGTCAGACATGATTGAAACCAACTGAACAAAACCAACAACGATGTGTTGTAACCTATTCCCAGTTACTATGCACCTTTCCGTTGTCCTTTGGGTGACACTAAATTTTAATTTTTTGAAGACTATTTTATTATATAATTCATAGCAATAAGAAGAATATAGTTTTTTTTTAAAGGTGGGCTTTTGTTTCCAGGAAGATCTTAGGATCTTTAAAAGCACTGTTTAATTTTCCAAAGACTGCGGTCCTCTTCCGGTTTAATTCTGTACAAAGCTCATCTGAAGTGTCTTTCAGTGATACATATTAAATATTCTGATGGTCCAGTTCTTAAGATAGGCCATTCAACTGCCTATCATAGTCTGGACAGCAGGTATCCTTCATTTAATTGTGTTTTCTTGAGCAACCTGAACTCTTTGAGTGATTATGTATCTTGTTTAGAAGGTTCTACCCTGTTCAGGGATTGATACAATCAGAATGTTACCTATAAAGAGGAGCATCTGAAAGACCTCTCTAGCTAGGTATAGTGACCTCACCTTCCAATCGCACCCTGAGATGAGCTTAATTCATTAAGGTTGCAAAAATGTGTCTCCGTGTTTCATGTTGTGCTTGAAGTTCAGAATCAGGGAGTCTTTAAACAGTTAACCTCTGTTTTTACATCTTTAAAAGAATCTTGTATGATTTTGAAATGAGCATGGTTATAGTCACATAATCACATTTTTGAAAATGCTTCTCATGAGCACTGTTTCACGTTGCTTATGGACATACAACGAAGATGAAATGAAAATACCTTATTGAAGGAGAGCATTTAAGGCAGCATTTTGCTCTATCGAATCAAAGGCAGCAAAAAATAAAGACAGTAAGATCTTGTATTTTCAATGCCTTTAAGTCAATTGTTGTGACTATAGAGATGTGGTCAGTATATTCCTACCTTCAAAGTAGTGTTGCCTCCAGCACAGGTCACCTCTTTGTGTAGTTTTTCTATTCTAGTTCTTCCCAACTGTTTTCTTCAATTCCATTTATATTTGCTTATGTTACAGTATGCATGTGGTAGCCACACTGACAGTGATGGAGAAGTTTTAAAAAAATAAAATAAAATCCTTCATTTTTTTCCAATTTTTCATCATTTTGTTGTCCTTCTTTGAATTGCATCCTTAAATATTCTCAGACTATTTTGCTCAATTGGGTTTTCTCACTAAGCATTCCTCAAATTTGTTTTTTTTCCTCCATTGTTTCTTAATGTTTTGTGACACACAAATAATCTTCATAATCTTGTGCTACCTATTCCATGAGATTACACTGATGTTGACCTTGGGCTCAATAGCAATCAGCCTTGAAGAGATCATTTTTGTGCTGGCTCTTTTGTGACTTTATTGTCCCATTTGGCAACTGATTGACATTGGTAATACTTATTAGTAATAGTGTCTCTATTCTTTTTCTAATTTTTTTTCATCAATAGAGAAAAAGATCAAGTTGAAATCTTTCTTCTAATTTGGCTTTGATTTTACTCTTTTTTCTAACAAGTTGATGATTTGACTTGTTGAGAAGTGATCTGACATCATTAACCAGTCATCTCCTGTCTATTAAAGTATAATCAATTTTACCTTTTTGTGTCATGATTTGCTGCTAATTTAGTATGTTATCTACTGCATCTCTTCTTGAAGAAACTATTCATGCTAGAGAGGAATGATTCTTCTGTGTACTTTACAAACCTTTGAATCATCTTCTTTCTTCCTCTTGTGCCATGTTTTCTTACATGTTTTTTTTTTTTTTGCCGTCCTCTCCTGTGCCCGTGGAAATCACCAAGAAATAAAGTATCTTTTTGTTGTATTTGGAGTCTCTTATCAAATTGTTTATACAATTTCCCTGTTTCCTCATCTTCCAGAATAGCTGTGGGCGTATGTGCTATGATCATTTTCCTAGTCACATTTTTGCAGATGCTTCTTATGAGCAAAGCAATGTATGATGATTAAATGTGCCATGAGATGATGTTTCATGTTGCTTATGGACATACAATGAAAACAGCTCCATCTACTTTTACTTTTATCTCCAACCTGTGAACCATCCTTTAATTTTTGCTACACTTTCCATTTATCTTCCAGCTTCCTTTATAATGAGGACAAGATAGATAAACTGCAGTTCCTGGAATAGTATATCTACTTGTTGGCCACTGTATGAAGATCTCACATTTAGAATCCCAGCCACAGAGCTAAAGTTTATACATATTGTCTAAAAGCCATGTTATTCTTAGCATCTTCTGCCCTCCTTTGTGGTACCATACTAGCTAGTTTTGGTTCTGAAGTCCTGCACAGGACTGAAGGCCAGTTTGTATTTTTTTTTTTTAATTTCATTGGTTGCCACAGCCAAAAAATTTATCACTAAGTAGCCAGCTAGGCTGGTCCTCTGAAAGCAGATATAGTCTGTTGCTTGAACCATACTTCAAGCATAGTAGAACATGCTTTGTTCAGTTGTGTCTGACCCTTTGTGACCCCATTTGGGGTTTTCTTGGCAAAGATATTGGAGTGGTTTCCCATTTCCTTCTCCAGTGGGTCCATTTTGTCAGGCAGTAGGAGGTTAAGTGACTTGCCCAAGGTCACACAGCTAGGAAATGTCTGGACCTGGATTTGAGTTTAGGTTTTCCTGATGCCACCCAACTGAGCCACTGACTGCCTCTGAGAATATGCATTCTTTTGGCATAGCCTTTGAGAATCCAAGTTCAACTCAACTTCATAATGAGGTATCTGAATAGCATTTTGTGGAGAATTACGGTGGATTAACTTAATATTAAAATAATATAAAAGCCAAATAATAAGAGTAGGACCATCCCTACCTGAATCTTATTCTCTATCCTTGTACCTGGAAAATATTAAAATGCTTTCAGGTAAGCAATAAAGTCTTGCAGCAAATCTTTGGACAGATCTTTAATATCCTTGGCACTAGTCACATCCTCGACATGTCTTTAACCAAGAAAGAATTGCCATTATTAGAATGTGAGCTTCTGTTAGAGCATGAATTCCTTTGGGGCTGGGACTGTTTTTTGTTGTTGTTGTTTTATTTTGTTTATCTCCAGTACTCAGTACAGTGCTTCAAACAAAGGTGACTAAAGTCTTATTAGAAACCAGATGATATCATGATTTGCTTTGTTGATTTTTACTTAGACAATGTTATAAGTACATGAATAATTGTTTTTTTATTTGATTTGTTTATTTACTTTTAGTTTATAAGATTCAGTTCCACAATCCCTTGAGTTTCAAATTTTCTTCCCTCCCTTCCCCTTCCCCCTCATGGCGGCATCCAGTCATGTATGGGATCTGCAAATACTTTCACAGTGGACATTAGTCTGGTTGTATAGAAGGATTGTAACCAATGGAGTGAACAATGGGAAAGAAGAAATAAAACCAAACATGGAAAAGAATGAGAGCATGTAGATTGCTTCAGTCTCCATTTAAACTCGGTTCTTTCTAGATCTTTCTGTGAATGTAGACATCTCCTTCCATCTGAGACTTGTAGAGTTGTCTTATAACTGTGAGTTGCTGAGAAGAGTCCAGTTTGTCAAAGTTAGTCGTCACACATATGAAGTGTCTGTGATTATGTACAAATTTTTCCTGGTTCTGCTCTTCTCACTTAGCTTCAGTTTGTATAAACCTCTCCAGGTGAATATGAAGACTGTCTCCTCCCCATTTCTTATAGCACAATAGTATTCCATTGCATTCATATACCACAACTTGTTTAGCCATTCCGCAATTGATGGGCATCGTCTTACATGAATAATTGTATAAAATTGAAAACCAAAGTAAACTGCTACTTCTTTCAAACTTTAGCTGTATGACTTTGGGAAAGTCACTTCCCCTCTTTTGAGTTTCAGTTTCTTCTGTAAAATGAGAAAGGTTTGACTAGATAATTTCTAAACACTTAAGATGATGGTAGTCTATGACACTCAGTTCTTGATATCAATACAGTTGCTTGCTATCAATTGCTTTGAATATTTGTACAAAGACTTATGTGGGTCTTTTAGGTAGCCCAACTATTATCTCAATGTGGTATCCTGTAAGAATCATAAAAACCTATGAAGCATTGTGGTAATTATTCTGTTCTTTTGGTACTTAGTGCTTTTACAATATAAGTGGTGGCACAGCTACTTTCAGGGTTGCTGGATTTGGAGATAAGCCCACTTCAGACATTTATCATGTGTAACTATGGGCAAGTTGGGCAATGAACTGGCATGATGGGTAGAGTGAGGGCCTGGAGTCAGGAAGACCTGAGTTCAAATTTGACTTCAGACACTAACTAGCTGTGTGATTCCAGGCAAGTCACTTAACCTTATTTGCCTCAATTTCCTCATTTGTAAAATGAGCTGGAGAAGGAAATGGCCAAGCACTCCAATATCTTTGCTATATCAGTTATTATTTTAGTCTCTACAAATATGAAATTAGATTACCTACTGAAAATCCTTAAGAACTAAAGGTTAGGCATAATCATTTGTCATGTGTAAAATATGGGCCTTTTTTCAAAGAAATTCCACTTACATTCTATTGCTTTAGATTTTTTTTTTGCATTTACTAGTTTGTGCATTATTAAAAGATGTCAATTCTAATAAAGCACAATCATCTCCAAATCCACATTTGCCAGTATTTTTTTGAACAAACTGTATCAGTATGAATGCTGCTTCTAGTTTCTTCTAAGCATAATTTTAAAGAAAGCTCCAGTACGTGTATTTATTAAACAAGATGTGAACAGTAACACTGCTACAAAGATGATTTTAAAAAAGGAAAGGGGGGCGGGGAAGAAAATGATAGAGGCAAAACCGTTGCAATCCCAAGATCTAGGTCTCAGGCTTCCTCTCTTTCCAATAGAAGTCTGTACCCGGAGGGAGCTGCTACCCCTCCCCCTTTCTTCCTGCTGGTTTGGATCCGATCTTTACAATTCACCAAACTTGCTTCAGGGCAGAGAGACCGGCGGTGAGCTCTCCCCGACTAGAACATTTTCTTTCTTAATTAGTTTTCCTGAGCTTCCTGACCAGCCCAGCCCCCTCCTCTAGCCTCCAGCGTGGCTTAGGCCTTGGAAAGGGGGAGGGGGTCCTGTATAGTGAGGGGTGGGGGGGGCTGCCTGGTTCGCATTACGTGGGCTCTGCAGAATCGCCCCTCCGCGGTTGCACGTGTGTTGGCGAGGGTTTCTTCTTCCCTCCTTGCCAGGGTCGGGGAAGGAGGCGATCGCCTCCCGCCGCAGCCGGAGAGGAGGAGGTGATTTAATATGCTGACATTCACCTAGCTGAAGATTAACTCGGTACGCGAGTGCCCGGGCTGTCACATGCGGCCGCCCATTTACATTCAGGGACCAGCCGCAGCAGCAGCAGCAGAGGCGGCAGCAGCTCTCTGTAGGATGGTCCAGAGCTTTTCCTGATTGGTCTGGAAGCCCACGGGAAAACCCTGCGTTTGCCGCAACGATAGTAGAGGAAGGAGCATTTGGGTGGAAACAGATGGAAATGAGAAAATCCACGGGGTAAACAAGCCGGATATTTATCATGAGAGTGCCCGGGGAGCTGCTCTTTTCTCCTTCGCTGCCCTGCCTTTGGATTTAAGATCATGTATGTATCCAGTTTTTTGCCTCTCTTTTTTTTTTTTTGGTTGAGTAATTTCAAATTGCAGGATTCAATAGATTTTTTTTCCTTTTTACTTGAAAGCAGCTTATTTTTGTCCTTGCCTCTTTCCTTGCTTTCCTTCACTTCCTGTTCTGATAAAAGTGGAAAATCGGTCTCAAAAATGTTTCTTCTCCCTCCCCCCCCTTCTTTCTTTCTCTCTGTTTCATAGGTCCATTCACATTGTTGCATTAGGAAATGAAGGAGATGGATTTGCCGAGGACAATCGTCCGTCAGGTCTGATCTGGACTTATCTAGGGAGAAGTGCTCTCGTTTCAGAGACAGAAAGCAGCTTGTTGCTGAACTCTGATGCCAGCTCGATTGCATATCCTGTATTTACTGAATATCAAGCCTGTGTGTTTGGAAATGTCAGACTGGTGGTACATGATTGTCCCGTCTGGGTAAGAGAAAGCAGCAGCTCTGTCCATTTCTAAAGGAGTCTGGAAGCAGTGTTTCACCCCCCTCCCCCCTTTTTTTTTTTAACTCAAGTTACCCTAGGAGTTTTAGGCACCATTAATTTTTATCTCCCTTTGGTCATTTGCTTCATTGGAGAAAAAAAAACAACTAGTCAGCTAAAACTCTTGTGTGTTGAGCACTTCTACAAATGCTTCACAGATACTTTTGCTACAAAGAGAGCTGAATGTGAAACACAACAAATGACAGCGTCACATTGTTGCACCCAGAGAGAGAGCAATGTTTTTTCCCAGTTACCTAACGTGTTGATAATGTAGTAATGACATTCTAAAAATAAAAGCCTCTGAAAGCTGATAGTCAAAACTCCTTTTTAAATGAGCCAGTTTAGAAAGAAGACAAAGTTAAATTTTTTTTTTTAAATTGTGGCTGAAAAATGATTTTAAACTATCTTAAGTTTAGAAAACCAGGTTTACATGCTGATAAGTGTTCTCATTTTTTTTAAGGAAGGTAATTCCTATTGGTTGCCTTTTGTGGTTTTATAAAGATTTAAGGCAGAGTAATAAGAGTATAGAAGAGGATGATTTTTTTTTATGAATACAACACGTTTTTCTGAAATAGAAATACTTAGACTGCAATAACATTAATCAGTTTTCAATATTGTTCCTATGATGTTACTGAAAACGTATTAGTGAATTTCACTGGCTCACCTACATTTTTTTTCTGAGTATCCCAGAACTCTAGCTTTGGAAATTGGTAATTTGTCTTTATTTGCAGACTACTTAATCTGAGCCTTTAATAGCATAGACTCTAATACTGGATTTAAGTACTTAAAAGTTCAGTGTCAGAATTGTAAAAGTATAAATTATACTTTGAAATTTTATCAAACACTTGAGCTTTTTAAAAAAATCAGCATGAAAAGAAATTAGCAGTCATTTAAAGAAATGTTTGCACTGTAGCTAGATAATTTAATTTCAAAGAAATTATTACAGATATTAATTTCAAATTAAAGGAAAGTCATGAGGTGTATAAAATAAAATCTAAAATATGTCAGTTCAGGAGTGATAATCCATCCTTGATGATAAAATTTGTGAAGTGCTTGTCTCTGTGTCTATCTGCCAGAGATGATGGCATTAATTAAAAGAACTATTTCTTTCCTTTTAGCAGACTTGCCTAATTGAATCCCCCAAAGCAATCAGGGTTAAGTGACTTGTGCAGAGTCACAGAAC
Source organism: Pseudochirops corinnae (assembly GCA_028646515.1). Lineage (NCBI taxonomy): Eukaryota > Metazoa > Chordata > Mammalia > Diprotodontia > Pseudocheiridae > Pseudochirops > Pseudochirops corinnae. The sequence goes on along the minus strand of CM053587.1, from coordinate 23,387,693 downwards.
TAGTAAATGTCAGATATTTGAGACTAGATTTGAACTTGGGTCCTCCTCCAGGGCTGGTGCTCTATCCACTGTGCCAATCTGCCCTTTGGCCTATTGAATCTTGAAATCACAGATAATTGGTTAAACAGTGTTAGTAAAGATGTTCAAACAACTGAACAAACTTTGAGCAAATAAAGTATTTTTGAGGACAGTAAAGCACAATTTGAAGTAGGAATAGTGTGCCTCCTTTTTTTTTTTTTGACCCTTCAATGTTTTCCCCTTTATGTTTCTTTATATTACTTAAAAACAATGCTAGGGCAGCTAGGTGAGGCAGTGAATAGAGTACCGGTCCTGGAGTCAGGAGGACCTGAGTTCAAATTCGGCCTCAGACACTTAACACGAAACTAGCCATGTGACCTTAGGCAAGTCACTTAACCCCAATTGCCCTACCTTTCCCCCTCTAAAAAGCAAAAATAAAACAAAACAATGATTAATCATTAGCTCTAATAATTGGAATCTTCCAGGTGGGCTACAAGTTTTCATTTTGTGTGTAAGAGGAAAAGAAATCCCTTCTTAAAAATTTTAAAAGAAGTTTTGCCATGTATAAAAAGTATACCTGGAAATTTTTATGGTTTAATAGTTCATTTTAGTATAGATATTGACTGGTCCTAGATTTGTTACCATTTATCATTTTTTAGGTCACCATGACCTGTTCTGGCTGAATGACAGAATTGTTTAGAATGTTTTTCTTCCAAGTACATTATGTACTAATGCACTTCATAGACATTAATATCAGTTATGTTCCTCAGTTGTTATTTGATAGATACAGAAGCCACCTGTAGGTAATACCAAGAAAGTATACTTTGAAATTTCCCATTTTATATAATAGCTAGTCTTTATTGTTATTTTTTATTGTTTATGAAAATGGCTGGCATTTGGAAAGTACTTGTCAGGCACTTTATATTCATTATGTTATCTGAACCTGTGCTGGGAGGTAGGTACAATTCTATGAGGTAGGTATATTTGTAGATCTCGATGATTGAGCAGTTTTCAGTTTATTTTTTAAAATAAATTTGATATTTCTAAACAAATGTAACTTGTATTAAATACTAATTATTTTTCAAGTTTCTTTTTAAAAAAAGCCAAGTTTATATTATGTAGCTTTAAATAGGGCATACCACATGGATAATAAGCAATTTCTTAAGCAGAGAAATTTTAAATGTCTTACAATACAAACACACACAAACATACACACCATAAAAGGATCCTATGAAAAGTATTCCTTCTAGAGTATATGACTTATAAAAAGGATTAAAATTGTACTAAGGTGTCAGGGTGCATTGACCTGTTTGGGATGGGGTAGGCCAGGGCTGCCTGGCCATAGGCCCTAGCTGGAAGTTATTTATGAGATGTCTGGAAAGGTACAAGAGAACAGTGTGACGGTCTGTAGTATCTGCTACCAATCTACTGCTTCCATGGAAACAGCAGATACTTTATAGAGAAGCTATGTAATATAGAAGAAAGAGGATTATTCTGGGAGACTGAACACCTATTGCATGCATGTCCCTCCTTGGGAAAGTCAAACTCTGGAGGCCTCAGTTTCCTCATCTGTGAAACGAGATTATTGTACTCAGTTATCTTTAAGGTCCCCTATAGCTCTATGTACTGTGGTTTTAATGATTAATTATGCCATTTACTGCCCATGTCACCTTGAACAAGTCACTTTTAGCTTTTCTGGGCCTCAGTTTACCTGCCTGTAGGTTGAAGGGTTGGACCATGTGATCTCGAAGATCTAGTCCTACTTTATTTTCTGTGGTCCATAATGATCTGTCCAGCTCCAGTTATCCAATAGTCAATAGTCTGACATACCTATTGTGAAGGGAAATTAATAGCATTTTAAATTTCACATGAAATAAAATTAGGAGGGATAAAGATAAAATTAATACCCCAGTTTTATGCCTGGCATATTAATAATAATGATGAATCTATAGTAATTTAAATAATTTGAGTATTTGTATCTATTCTCATCTTTCATTCACTGTTTTCAAAAACACAATAATTTTTTTAAAATTAACTAAATTATTACCACTTGAAATGTATCTTATTCGCAACACCATTGGGAAATGGAATAATTTCACTTTATAAAGTCTGATAAAAAGTGGTAAATCCAGATCTCCAAACCCTGTCTCTGAGGCCATGAGAATTCCTTATAAGTGTTAAGTGTACAACGGAGTAGAAATATTGGATTCCTCCCTTCAGGGGAGAAGCAAACTGGTTTCTCCTTTACCCATTTTTGAATGGTGTGGTGCCCACTAAACTGGAATGGGCCATTTGGGCTGCTAAACTGATGAAATATTACACTTTGATGGAGTATTTTTTACAGATCACTAGCTTTTCTGAAACCTCATCTTAGATATAATTAATTGTCTCATAAATTTATTTTTTCATACAGAGTACTTTCTTCTTTGCCTCTATGTTCTCACATTGTATTTGTGTTTTAAAATTTGAGATCAGTTTTCTTTATAAATGAAAAATAGAGAAAATGAAAAAGTGATATACAAATCATTTCTTGTGTGTTAGGTATAGCAGGGTCTCAATTAGTACAAATGATGAATTCCACGTTATTCAAATTCCCACTACATACTGACTTTGAACTGGAATCAGTGACTATATTCTATACCATAATAACTTCAAGTAGTGTAGTAGATTTGAAATCGCACAGACTACTTCATTATTTGTGCTAATTGAGACCTAGATGTATATTTCTTTCCGTTTCATATTCTTATTTAATGTTTACATAACTTTTCCATTCTATTCCTTTGACTTTGCCTATCCAGTACAATGTTCATATCTATATATGCACAAAATTAGAACGGAAGGAAGCAATTAGAAGGGGTTTTGAGCAGGGATTAGAAAGTATTGGCAGATGATGCTGGGAAACTTTCCCAACTCCCGCCTGCCCTTTGCCCCACTCTCTTTGCCCCTCTTCCTCCTTCCTTCTTCATCAAATTCCTTGACTTTTCATGTTTTCATTCCATAGTTGTTTTTGATTCCCTTTAACTTCATCAAATAGCCACAGCTCACTTTTCAAATTTGTTCTCATTTCTGAAAAGCATTCTGGATTCCTCGTACTTCTGAGGGTTTTCTTGGTACTTCTTAGGGAGAGAGAACACTCCATCATATCCTGTACTTGGCAGTCCATGAGTTGCAGGAGCATGCAGTACCCAAATAGAGCTGGCAGTTTTGAGAGCATTTCTGTAAACGTTGCTAAGTAAGAAACCTCACCAGCTTTCTACCACATAGGAAAAATGGGCCTGCAGCATTGCCCTGGATTGATGGTTTCAAGACACTAATACCTCTGTTCTCTACTCACATTTCAAAGCACAGATTTCCATAATGCAACAGTTTTAGACTGATCTTCTAAATTCATTTCCTTCT
>CM053587.1:23366765-23384176 GCA_028646515.1 Pseudochirops corinnae | reverse complement strand
ATTTGAAGTATTTATACATTTTTTATTATTTTTCACAAATACCAGAAGGAAAGGAATTTTTAATTAGTCGGAATCACAAAAGTGTCAGTGAATTTTTTTCATAATTTCCTTAATTTCTGAATCTGATCTTTAATATGTACATGTATACTCAAATATACATATTCATGTATATGTATATTTTGTGTTTGTATATGTAGTCATAGCATGTTACATATCAATTTTGCATATCCGTATCTATTACGAATATACATTTACTGCCTATAGTCCCTAAATAGAGATTTGAAAACTAGGGAAGGGGATTATTTGGCACTTATCATTTATGTAATCCATTCATAAATTAGAAATAACATGAATTATGAATAAATCCTTATTGATGATTAAAAAAATTTTTTTGTTGTTCCAGACTTGTATTTTCATCTGACGAGAAAACTCTCTGTACTAATGTAGATTTGCAACTGTCCTGCAGCAGTTGGTTTTAGCAAGTTTCTGGGGGCCCTTAGGAATTAAATGACTTATAATTTATATTTCAGAGCCAGAACTTGAATCCAGGTCTTTCTGATTCTGTATACGAGATATTGTTTGTGAACATTTTCCTCTATATATTACATGGTTCTGAAAATATGCCAAACCTCCAATATGGGGATTGGAAATGGAGGTTCCACAAAGTACATAGTAAAATGGCTGTACAGAAACACACAAAAACAAAAATCACAAGTAGTTTCCTAGCAGAATCATGTAAAAAAGCCCTCAGCTCTCCTGTATTTACTATGGTGCTGCTGCTACTACATCTGCTCCCATAGGTTTTTGCAATCATTCAATAATTACAAAGACAAAACATTTATATACCTAATTTAAAATACAATTGCTAAGTATTTAGTTTTCTATCTTCGGGCCGTTAGGAACTCTCTGGCTCTACAACTCCTATTAACACACAGTTTTCTAGGCAAGGAAATGGTTTTTTATATAGTGATAACGGAATGATTATTTAAAGAATTTTGTTATATTTTTCCATGCATTGTAGTAAATAAAACAGGAGTTAAAATTAGCCTGTCACATAATTTGCAAGCTATTTTATGCTTGTTATGAGTAAAAGGATTGCTCTTTGCATTTTGGTTTAGGGCATTTTCGACAGTGATTGGTATACCTCTCGAAATCTTATTGTCGGGGCTGACATCATTGTAATCAAATACTCTGTAAATGACAAGTCTTCATTTCAAGAAGTAAAGGATAGTTATATTCCAGTGATAAAAAGAACATTAAACCATTGTTCAGTCCCAGTGATAATTTCTGCTGTTGGTATCAGACAAAATGGTAAGTGTTTTATTTTTTCATTGTGATTAGATGTAAAGTACCATATTACTCTGAAGTAGATTCTTATTTTAATATGAAAAAATGCAGTTTTTAAATATATGAAATAATTGTGGTTCAAATGTTAACTATTAAGAATTTGCTACTATTAAGTGACACTATCACTGTGATATGAGAATAGATTTGGGTTTAAAATGCTTGATTTCAAATCCAAGTTCAGACATTTCCTAACCATACGATCATTTGCAAGTGACTTTACCTTTATGAGCCTCAATTTTTCTCATCTGTAAAATGGGAACAAGGAATCCTTATACTACCTACCTCATAAGGTGATGTTAGGATCAAGTTAGGAATGTGGAGAATTCAGAATCACCAAGATTAATTATTTAGAAACAGGAACCCACAAAGAAAGTTTTTTAAGAAATTGGATTTTTGCATATGTAGTACCATTTGCAAGTCACCCAAATGGCGGTAGAAAAAGTGGATGTACAACAATATTATCAATGCTGGATTGCACAGGAGAAACAATATAAAGCATGAGGGCAAATGATTAACACAGGAGGTGGACTAGGAATGTATTTGGAGCCAGGAGTAATGGGTAGACAACCTGTGCGCTTCTCTGGTATCTATGCAATGTCAGGAAATCTAGGACCCCCTAGCACGTTGGGTGTATGTCCTGTGGAAGATTTATGGGAGGACGTGAAGAGTGATAGAAGATGAGAAGAGGTGGATCACAGATCCCCTGACTTATCTGAAAACCTATCGTAAAGATAATTAAAGGAGCTATAATGAAAGACCTCATTATAGCCAATAATTATGGTAGTTGGTGATCAGATAGCCTTCATCACTGGTCAGGACCTCACCACCTTTTGCCTGGACTTTTACAATAGATTTCATATCTGTCTCCCTACATAGTTGCCAAAGGGGGTTTTCCATAAGTGCAGCTCTGACCATGTTATTCTACTCAATAAATTTTGCTGGTTTCCTGTTGACTCTAAGCTTAAAATAGAAATACCTTTGTTTGGCTGTTAAAACACTTTATAAGCCGGTCCCAATTTGCCTTTCCAAATTCATCGTCTGTTACTCCCCTCCACCCATTCTACAATGTGGGAATCTAGTTAAACTAGTCATCTTGCTGTTCCTCAAATGTGACAAGTCTAACTCTTGTCTCTAGGCCTTTTCATTGGCCCATCTTGGTGTATGGCATGCACTCCCTCTGACTTTTAGAATCTTTTAATTTCTTCAGTACTTGACTCAAGCACCACCTTTATATGAAACTTTTCCTGGTCTTCCTGGATGCTAGTTACCTCTTTCTCAAAACTACCTTATGTTTATTTCATATTTCTTCTGTATTTGCTTCCTATATCTGTGTACATATTGCCTTAGCTCCTTAGCTCCTTAAATTTTTGTCTGTATTCCAGCACACTATCTGGCATGTAGTGGGTGTTTAATAAATACATAAGTGATTTGCCCACAGTTACACAACTCTTTAGTGTAAGAGGCGAGTCTAAATTCAGATCTAGGTCTTTTTTCCCTGGATGAACCAGGCTTCCTTGGATACACGGTGTATATTATCATCAAACTGAAATGAACAAATTTAATTTTTTCAACATGTATTTTTTTGGTCAAAAGCACTTAATATTTTTTTCATTAGGTTTATTTACTTTTGCACTGGAAGCATTGCTGACCTTCATTCATTTTGCCTTGAATCAAGGCATATTAAGGCAATCTGCCCACCCCCATTCCATCCACATAAGGAGAGCTTTGTAGACATAAGGGGGCCTCTGTCTTCAGTAAATCAAAGGCCCTGTTTATGGAGGCTTTGTAAAGAATGTAAAATACCAAGAGTGTTTTATCATAAGAGGCAAAGTTTTTTCTTCATGAAAATTTATTCCTTTAACTCAAAACCTAATCTGATCATAGAAAAGCAAACTCAGATCAAGCTTTATGTCTGATACAGCTCGGAGAAATGAAGCATGATTTGCAGTCTTTATCCTTGATATCTTTAAATCTTCCTTGAATGCCAAATGTTTATCTTCCTGAAAGAATATTTGATTACTGGGCAGCTCAAACCACTTTCCTCGTGTGTTTGTTTGTCTTATTTGTTGTATTGTCGCTCCACATTTAACTGGATGACCTTGGGCAAGTTAGTTAATTCCTCCAGCCTCAGTTTCCCTAACTGTAAAAGGATTTGCATCTGAAATGGTATGATTTTATGCTTTGAGGATGCCTTTGCCTGGGTAATCTCTTCAGCCCCCATGGGTTTCTCTTGGAGACACCTGGGAGGCACAATGGATGGAGAGCTGGACCTGGATTCAGGAAGATTTGCATTCAGACATGACCTCAGACATGTGCTAGCTGTGTGACACTGGGCAAATCGCTTAACTTTCATTTTCCTCAGTTTCCTTAACTGTAAAAAGGGGATAATAACAGACTCTATCTGCAGATTGGTGCTGTTTTTATTGTGAGGACCAAATGAGGTAACATATACAAAGCATTTAGTGTAGTTCCTGGCAGGTGCATAGTAGATGCTTTATAAATTCTTATTTTCCTCTTGCCATCTCTATTGCCCCACCTTCTCCCCTTCCCATCTCTATTTTCCTCCCCTCCTTTCCCTCCTTCCCACCTCTAAGGAGATGATTCACCGACAGTGAGTAGTTCACTCCTCTATCACGAACCAATTGCCTATTGAACATTTCAGACTGAATGTCTAAGAGAAATCTCAAACTCAACATTGAAAATTAAACTCATTATTTTTTTTTCCTGTTTGGAGGGGGGAAGGTAGGGCAATTGGGGTTAAGTGATTTACCCAAGGTCACACGGCTAGTTTTTGTGTTAAGTGTCTGAGGTCGGGTTTGAACTTAGGTCCTCCTGACTCCAGGGCTGGTGCCCTATTCACTGTGCCACCAAGCTACCCCCTAAACTCATCATTTTTCCTCTCAAACTCTCCCTTCTTCAAAACTTTTCTATTTTCTTTTTTTTTTTCTTTTGCTTTTTGCTTGGGGGAAGGTAGGGCAACTGGGGCCCAAAGTCACACGGCTAATTTTTGTGTTAAGTGCCTGAGGCTGGATTTGAACGCAGGTCCTCCTGACTCCAGGGCCAGTGCTCTATTCACTGTGCCACCTAGCCGCCCCTAAAACTTCTCTATTTTTGCTAAAGGCACCATCCTTCTGGTCTCCCAGGTTTACAGCCTCACACGTATCCTGGCTTTCTCACTCTTCCTTGAATTTTTACTTTGCTGCCTTTCTAACATTTCTGACAATCATCCCCTTTCCCAAATTAAAATAAACTTTCGTTCAGACCCTCATTACCTCTTGCCTAAATTGGGCTCCATGCTTCAGGTCTAACCAATCTGGTTCATCCTTCACATTATTGCTGCCAAAGTCATATTCCTTAATTGCATATCTGACCATGTGATTCCCATACTTCATCCTCTCTAATGGCTTCCTGTTGCCGCTGGGATAAAGTATAAACTCTCTTTAGCCTTTGAAGCTGCTCACAACCTGGTTACAGCTTATCTTGCCAGCCTCATTGGACATCACTTCCACACTTCCCCTTACACGCTCTGGGTCCAGCCAAATTAACTGTCCTATATGCCTAGAATATACTCCTCCCTTATCTTCACCTCATAGTCTCTTCCTTTAAGGTACAGTTGAAAAGCCATCTTCTGCATGAAGCCTTTTCTGATTCTCCCCTCCCCTGAAAAAAACTGCTAAGAGCCCTTGCTGCCAAACTACTTTGTTGTACTTAAATATTTTCTATTTATGATGTATATATGTATGTATGTATACAGTTGTCTCCCCCATTAGAATGTGAGCCCTTTGTGAGTAGGAATTATTTCTTATTTGTACTTGTATCACCAATGAGTGGCACAGTGCCTGGGACATAAAGTGATTCATGAGTGCTTGGTGATGGATTAGTGCATTTTTGAACTTTTGAATGTTTATTCTGCTTTATAGATGAAGATCGTTCCCTTTAACAAGCATTCATTAAGTGATTTCTATGTCCCAGGTGCCAGGGCTACAAAGACAAAATGAAAACTAGCCCATATCCTTGAGAAACTTATAACTTTATATCCTTGTGGGAGGGAAATGGATATGCCATCCATTTATATAGCTAAGTAAAAGCAAGATAATGGGAGGAAGCAGAGAACAGTAACAAAAAAACCTTCCCAAAGGAAATGGCACCTAAATTAAACTTTGAAGGAAACAAAGTATTCTAAGAGGCAAAGGTAGAGGAGAAATTCCTTCCTGTTTTGGAGGACAGCCTATGCCTAGAAGCAAGAGGTGGGGTGCAGAGGCTGGGAATCATCAAGGAGCCATGCTTAAACATCCCAAATAAGGAGCTTCAGTGATGAACTAAAGTCAAAGGTGTCATCAGGGACATGGATGATCAAAAGAGAGGATGTGCTGCTAGTCACATAGCAACTGAGAGAGATGGATAGATTTCATTCCTCAAGAGCTGTGTTTGCTGTGTCAGGGGACAGCAAAGTTCCCTAGCACAAGGACCCCTTGTGGCCAGTTAATGGAAGGACATGCACACAAGGGTCTTAGAGGATGAACAGGCATGGATAGGTTGCTATCTCCACGCATGGAGGAAGCATCCAGATCAATCAGATCACAGATGTAATTGAGCATTTTTTTGAGGGGGGAAAGGAGAAATGGTAGTTTGGAGAAGGGAAGAACTGCAAGCAGGGAGATCAGTCATGCTTTATTGCCTGGAGAGAGGTGAAAAGGATATTGGCAACGGGTGTGTCTGTGTGTCTGTGTGTGTGTGTGTTGAGGCAGAGTCAAGAGCTAAGGATGATCAGTAGGACAATTTCTTGCTTTTTTCCAGTGATAAGAATTGTTCTGGGTTTTTATTACCTGTCTTTCTAGTTCTCACTGACAGTTGGGTCAGTTTAGAGAGACAGTTTGTAGGATTGAATCCGTTATGGTTCTCTTACTAGCAAATGTGTCCTAATAAAAGCTGAAGTAAAGAAATAAAAAAAGATTTCCTTTTCTCTCTGCGGTTTTGCATAATGAACTAAATAATTAGATTAATGCTTGCATAGGTTTGCACAGCTTAGAGGGAGAAGGGCATGTTTGAGGATTAGGGATTTTGGTCTCTTCAGTTAATTTTGAACATGAAGACTCTTATTAATACAAGGATACAAAACCCAATGAAAGCTCTGTGAAGTGGTTTCAGTAATTTACCGAAGCTAAAACTTTTTTTCAGTCCGATGATTCTGCTCTCTCCCATGGACGCTAAGCTTGAAAATAGGAACTTTTGCCTTTCTTTGTACCTCCAGCATTTAGCATGGTGCCTCACATATATCTTATTCTTGTTGAGTTGTTTCAGTCATGTCAGATACTCTGTGACCCCACTTGGGTTTTCTTGGCAAAGATACTGGAGTATTTTGGCCTTTCCGTCTCTAGCTCATTTTACAGTAGAGGAACTGAACAAACAGGCTTAAGTGACTTGGCCAGGATCATACAACTACTAAGTCTGAGACTGGGTTTGAACTCAAGTCTTGCTGGCACTCTACCCACTGTGCGCACCCCTCCCCTCCTCCACAGTAGCTGATTAATAAATGCTGACTCATCAAAATGCTGATCATGAAATAAATTAAACTAATTTTCTTTACTGATTACCCAATGTGAATTGTTATTCTCTTGCTCAAGATTATATCAGGCTCTATCATACTTAAAAGTGGATTTCCACAGTTTGTAACTCTGTGGCTGTTGACCCAGTTCTTAGTGGAAATAGCTATTCACCTAATAAAAAAAATTCTTTAGTGCTCTTAACTTCAGATTGTTTTTCTTTCTATTTATATTAATTTGTCCTGGGATCTTTTCTGCTCTCATTACCTGTTTAAAAAGTGTCACATTGTTCAATGACTCCCTAGAAGGCAGGTATGAATCATAATATGTTATTGAATTGCTAATTTAGACACTTGTTAGACACACGCTTCTGTGTCATTTCAGTGTCCTCTGATTCCGATTTTTTTCCCTCAGAAGAATTACCCTGTACTTGCCCACTGTGTACCTCAGACAGAGGGAACTGCGTCACTTCTTCTGAGGGCATCCAGCTTGCTAAAGAACTAGGAGCCACCTACCTCGAGCTACACAGCCTCAACGATTTCTATGTTGGGAAATATTTTGGAGGTGTGGTAAGTAGAAGTTCCTCTGAAGATTTACAAACCATTAACTAGTTTGGTAGATGAGCTATTTCCCTAAATGCCAACTACTGTCTTAATATTTACTTTGAGATGAACATGTGTGTAACAACAACTTTGACTAATAAGATCTGAGTAGACATTTTATAAGACTAAAATGAGAAAGAACTTTCATTTTTCTTACCACGACTTGTTTCCCATTATTTAAACAAGATACTCAGAACTTTGGGGACTATTTAAATGGTATATGATTAGCTATCATGTAATAATACATTTTTATACAAATAAAGTTATTGTCCATCTGATATTGTTGATACTATTGATGGGCCCAGAGCTAAATTTTGTTATCTGACTTTCACAGAACAGTTTTCCCTAATGAGGTGTACTTTCGTGATACCCACACCACTATCCTGGTGGCCCTGTCACTATTCAGAACAGCAGTTTGGACTACTTCTTTTATCAGATGATTAGGGAGTTAGGATTCTAGACTCCTAATCCAATTAGCTATTATTCTGACTGCCTCAGTTCTTCACAATAGTGGGAAACTAAAAAGAGCCTGCTAACCTGACTGAACACAAAGTTAATAGTCAAATAGATCTAATCCTATGTGTTATTTAGACATAGTAAGTATTTTGTTAATTTTGGCTGCATATAGTGAGGTAATGAAGCTTCCACAATTTAAAAAAAATGTAGAAGCTTTATTACCTAACTATATGTAGGCAAAATATGTATTTGTGGTAATTTATACTGTAAATGAATTTCAAACCGTAATGCATCCATTACAGTTTGGATACTTAAATAAACGTCAAATGAAGTTATTTAAATTCCTCGAGAGCTCTTTTCTGGATCCCCTTTTGCTTGCTTTTCCATTTCTAAATTTGTGAATATGTTTTTTCCTTTCTTATAGTCATTGACATTGTATATGATGTCCTCATTTACTTCTGAGTACAAGTGTCAAATACTCCTAGCTTACTGTCCAAACCAGATTAAAATGTAATGGAATAATAGTTAACAAAATAATTGAAAATACAGAAGAACACAGATAACGTTAATAAATGTTAATATGTGGTTTTCTAAGTCAATATGCAGCTCCCAGGGACCTTTATATATGTTTAATGGCCACATTTCTGTTCCAGTTTGACACCATTGCCCAGCAGGAGTGGGGAACCTGCGCCTCCAGGCTGTGGCCTTCTAGGCCCTTGGCTGCAGCCTTTTGACTGAGCCCACATTTTACAGAATAAATCTTTTTATTAAGGACATCTCTTCTGTGAAGTTTGGCTTCGGTGAAAGGGCCACTCTTGAGGACCTGGAGGACGACATGTAGGGTTGAGAGGGCCTCGAGGCTGCAGGTTTCCCACTCCTGCAAAAGCAACTAACCTACTTAGCATCCCAACGAGGTACCTGTGTCTTGCCAAATAAAAATCTACTGAAAGTGGACATTAATCTAGCCCAGTGATGAAAAGGCATCATTAACATTAAATAGAGAAAATAGCCCAGTGTCTTGCATAGTGTGGGCTGGACAAAGTTTTGTGGAATGAATAATGCTTATTGAAAAAATGCTCAGACACAGCGGTGTCATGAAGCGCTTCATGAAAAGCTTGTACTGGAGTCTGATGTGCTGTTGGTAAACTGTAATTTGAAGGAAAATGCTTTCTTACTTGAAATGAAGTTCTGTTTGTTTTCTACTAAAAAAAAAAAAGATAAACAGGATGTCCATCTATCCAGTGGGCTAGTCACATCTCCTGCTTTTATGTTGTTGCTGTCCTGTTGGGTTCTAATGTTCATGACCCCATTTGGGGTTTTCTTAGCAAAGATACCAAAGTGGTTTGCCTTTTCCTTCTTGAGCTCATTTTACAGATGAAGAACTGAGGCAAACAGAGTTAAGTGACTTGCCTAGGGTCACACAACTAGTGTGTGTCTGAGACCGGATTTGAACTCAGGGAGATGAGTCTTCCCGACTCAAGGCCCAGTGCTCTGTGCACTTCGGCATCACCTAACTGCTCTATCTGCATTTATATCAAGTTTCAGTCTACGTCTCCGCAACTTCCATTCATTACTCCTGTTTCTTCTTCTGGGACCAGGCAGAATTAATTTCATCCCTTTTCCACTTGTCAGACCTTCACTTGCTATAGATTTCTCTCCAAGTCATCTCTTCTACAAGTTAAACAGCTTCTGTTTCTTTGATGGATCTTCTTACGGTGTGATCTCCAGTCTCCTTCCCACCCTGGTGAGTCTTCTCTGGATGTATGTCAGCTTGTCAGCCTCCTTCCTAAAACATAATGCCCACAACTGAATATAATATTCTAGATGTGGGCTGGTTAGGGCTGAGTACAGTGTGACTGCCACCTCTCTTGTTCTGGACACTGTTTTAGCTTGATATTAGCTTTTTTGTCTGCTGTGTTGTACTATTAACTCATATCGTGCTTGTAGTCCACTAAAACCTATGAGTCTTTCTCAAATGAACTGTTGTCAGATCATGTTTCCTCCATTTTGTCTTCTGAGTTTGATTTTTTTTTTAAAACAAGATTTCTCATTTATTCTTATTACATGTCCTCTTATTTTATTTGGCCTATCATTCTATCCTGTTAAGATCTTTTTGAAACCCCCACTCTAATCCCTACCAGTTTTGTGGCATCTATAAATTTGATAAGGATGCCAATTCTGCTTCATCCAGTCATAAAGTGTGGACAGAGCCAAAAACCAAGAGTCTTCGTAAAAGATTACCCTCCATTCAAGCCAATGATATCCAAAACAGAACTCTTTCCTTCTAAAACCATCATCCCTCAACTCAATTACAATCAATACAAAACTCATTTTGAAATCATGTGCTAGGCACTGAGGCTACAAAGACAAATTTGAAACATTCCCTGCCCTCAAGGAAATTACATTTTCCTTATTGTTCAGTCACATAGACTCTTCGTGACCCCATTCAGGATTTTCTTGGCAAAGATACTAGAATGTTTTGCCGTTTCCTTCTCCAACTCATTTTATAGGGAGAAATTGAGGCAAATAAGGATTGAGTGTCTTGCCCAGGATCACACATATTCTAAGCCCAGTGTTCTACCCACTGTACCACCTAGCTGCCCCATTCTGCTTATATTCTTCCTAACTCCCCTCTTTCTGTTGAGGGTACCCCTAACCTTCTCGTCACCCAGGTTAACAGCCTGAGAGTCATACTAGATTCTTAACGCTACCTCATCCCCCATATCCAATCAATTGCCAAATCTTACTGATTTTAACCTCAAAATATTCTTGCATTCATCTCCATCATTCCACTTACACGGTCACCTCCCTAGTTCATGTCCTCATCCCCTTTCTCCTTGGGCACTGTGACATGCAAATGTGGGGATCTCTACCATTTTCTGTGTTTTGAAAATCAGTACATTTGCCTGTTTCCAGTCGAGCAACAGCTTTCCTAACTCTCCATTATCTTTAATGGATTAGATAGAGGTAACATGGGTATAAGTAAGTATCTATGGAATGGTATTATCTTGCATGTATATGGCCACATAGATGAAAATCTAGCTAATGGATTTGAATTATCTCAGAGCGCAAGAACTGAGTTAGCTACCAGATGGTGGTCTACTTGAATTGTTACAGCTAGGTCGTGCCTGTATTTTTAGTCACATGTTAGCAATAATGCCATCCTGAATAAACTTGGGCAACTTTCTGATTCCCCAGCATGGAATCTTACTGCACATGGCATTTCCCTCTTGGCTTTCAGGTTCTTATCTAGCCTAGAAAATGAAGTATTTATCAAATATTATATGCAGAATCTCCTGTTTCTATTTTGGCTTACTATCCACTTATTTTAGAGATAACTTCACTGTCTCTTGATATGCATCAATTCAGAAATTCAGTATGTTGTTACCAGAAACCACAGTCAGAAATAAGATGCAGAGAGACAATATAAATTCTCCCTGTTGTACCCATTTCTTCCCAAATCTTTGGAACAGATGAGATAGATACCTGCATATACACTGTGCATGCATTCCCGACATGCATACCTGTAGGTGCTTAAAAGAATGGGAGGGGGATAGCCATCTCAATTTAATCTGATTGATTAAAGGAAAGGAGGACTAAATCCAACTACCCTTCTTAGAGGTCCCCCTGCTTCTCATCTCTCTCATCCATCCCCTGCAGACCTGTCAAATCAATATTTCGAAAGCAAGTCCAAGCATGTCAGTTGCGTGTTTTAGCAGCTTCAGTGACTATTTGTTGCCTCTAGGATAAATTCTTCTTTGGCAGTTAAAACTTCACAGTTGGACTTCAGCCTATCTTTCTGGACTTATTTCATTTCATTCCCAAATTTACTCTACATTCTTGCCAAACTGGTCCATTTGCTCTTTTCCATGCAAAACATTCATCTTTGGAACCTTGGCACAAGCACCTATACCTGTCTCACCCTTATCTCTCAGATTTTAGTGTACTTTGAAGTTTAGCTCAGGTACCTCTTTCATTGGTCCTTTCTTGGTGCTCAAAGTTGTTAGTGCTTTTCCTCACCCCCAAAGTTTTTTATATTTCATTTGAATAAATTTTTCGTTTTCTTATTTGCATACATGTTGTATCCCACATGTCCCTCCACCCCCATCCTCAATTTCTTGGAGTTAGTGACTAATTTTTGTCTTTGAATATGTAGTACTTATCTTAATGCTTTACACACAGTAGGTACTTTTGAATTGAACAAGTAATTTCTCTTAGCTGATTTTTTTAAACAATATTTTATTTCCCCCAATTATATGTTCAAATAATTTTTAACGTTTTAAAAAAAGTTTTGAGTTCCAAATTTTATCGCTCCTCCCCCCCCCTTTCCTGAGATGGTAAGCAATCTGGTATAGATTATACATGTGCAGTTATGTAAAACATTTCTGTATTAGTCATTTTGTACAAAAAGATTGCAATTAAAAAATGAAAGAAAGAAAGTGAAAGATAGCATGCTTCAATCTGTATT
This sequence comes from Pseudochirops corinnae, assembly GCA_028646515.1. NCBI lineage: Eukaryota > Metazoa > Chordata > Mammalia > Diprotodontia > Pseudocheiridae > Pseudochirops > Pseudochirops corinnae. The sequence continues at coordinate 23,371,760 of CM053587.1, read as the reverse complement.
CAGGTAATATCAGTTCTTTCTCTGGAAGTGGATAGCATGCTTCATTATGAATCCTTTGGGATTTTCTTGGACCATTGTATTGCTGAGAACAGCTAAGTCATTCATTGTTCTTCATCGAACAATATTACTATGTAAAATGTCCTCCTGGTTCTGCTCACTTCACTTTGCATTAGTTCATGTAAGTCTTTCCAGATTTTTCTAAAATCATCCTCCTTGTCATTTCTTATAGCACAATAATATTCCATCGTAATTATATACCACAACTTGTTAAGCCATTCCTCATTTGATGGGCATCCCCTCAATGTCCAATTCTTAGCCACGGCAAAAAAGAGCTGCTATAAATATGGTAAGCTGTTTTTTCATTCACCTACTGGATTGTGGTCCTCATCTATCCATCTTGACCACAAGCTTGACATGAGAGACTTTTTGTAAAAGGCTTGGCTAAAATGCAGATATGCTCTATATCTACCATATTCCCTTTACTTTCTGTCTAATAACCTTGTTATAGTATTTTAGGATCATAGAATTAGAGGAAATAAAAGGAAATACTCTTAGTCTGGAATGACCTGTTTTAGATGAAGCCATGACTCTTAGTAACCATCACTTCTCTATATAAATGCCTACAAACCATCTCTTTAATGATATGTTTCAGACTTTTGTTGCAAGTCAAAGTCAGACTCACAGATTTGCACTTTGTCACCTCTATCATTTTCCCATTTTTGAAAATCAGTACAATGGTTGCTCTTCTCCACGCTGGCAGCAACTGTTCAACTTCCCATGATCTTTCAGAGGTCATTGATTGTGGATCAGTAATCATCATTTCAGTACAGAATGCTCTTATTAAATTTGTATTATGTGCAAGCATTGTAAATGGGTAAAGACAGCTAAATGGTATGGGATAAGAGCACTGGGTTTGGAGTCAGGAAGATTTGAGTTTAAATCCTTTCTTGGACTTTAGCTGTGTGACCCTGGGCAAGTTATAAAACCTCCCACAGGACTCAGTTTTCATTTTGAAGATCAAATGAGATAGCATCTAACCTTAAAGCCTATATAAATGCTAACTATCATTATTATGTGGCACTGTTCTAGGTGCTGGCCATATGGAGAACCTCCACCCCCCCATAAAAAAAACAACAACAAACCAACTCAGCCCTAGCATTCTTTCCCTCAAGAAGCTTATATTCTGTTGTTATTTAAATATGTTATAATAGTCCTTTGAGTACTGTGGGATGTAATCATTCTGACCTGGTGATCTGAATTCAATGTTGGCAATTCAGAATGATATTCTTCTACCATTTCCTCACTGATCTTAAAATTCAGCTCCCTGTTAACCAGTTTTGTTCTATCCTTTTCACTATCAATACTGTATTTTTCCTTAGCAAACAAGAAAGTAGTAATTGTATAGTTTTTCCTTCTGTATGTCATGCATTATCATTTTTCCAACGACTTCATGTGTAAGGGGTTGAGGGATGGAAATCGGAGATTTGGTTCCTCTCCTAGCTCAGTCATATAATCACAGGGTGAAATCATAGATGATGAGATATTAATGTGTTAACAGGATGTTAGCATCTTGCTATTCCTTGACAAAGTGTGAATGTCTTTATTCAGATGGAAAGGTCAAAATCATTGACTGGAATGAAAATTGGTCAAAGCCTCTAGAGACTTTAAATAGATAAACTCTGGAGACATCCAGAAGTCAGAGGGTGTTTTAAGAGTTCCATAGAGTTCAGGTAGGGTCCAGTAATTGAGAGGGAATGCAGTCCTTGAGAAGGAATAGCCCTGGATGGGGAATAAAGAAGGGATTTCTCTCTACTCTCTCCTCACATGAGACATGAAGTCTAGCAGTAGAGCTACTCACCTAGAAGGAAAAACCCCATCTATCTAATTGTAGAATCAGTTTTAGAGAGCTTGAGGTCCAGATGAGGAAACACACTGAAGAACAATACAGATACACAGCCAGTCACTTGGGGCCAGAAATATCTTTGAAGCAGTATGGCTTCTGGTAGTAACAGAGGGAGGCCTGTGTATTCAAGAGAATGCTATCCTTCCAGTAGAGACTAGAGCTGCAGAAAACAACAGACCATGGAGCCCAGTTGAGCAACCTGCCCAGCAGAGAAACTCCATTTTTGTGTAGACATCATTTGTATAGACGTCTGAAGCCACGAGATTTACTGATGGTTCCTTCTTAGATATTGTTTCCTATAAATTATCGGTCCTCTCCGCTGCTATTTTTCAAGTTGTTGTAGTACATATGGTCAGTTTTCTCCTCCTTTCTTCATTTTTAGGAAAAAAGCTTCCTTGATTAGAGTCATGACTCAAGACAAATAGATATTTTTACTGGTCCTGAAAAAAAAATACTGGTTACTTATAATTCATTCCTGGTCAAGAGTTCCTCATTCTTTTTTAAATTGTGCCTTAGAAATCCAAATCTCCTCAGATACCTTCTTAACTTGATGTTGACTTTCAATTTCTGCCTTACCCTCTAGAAACTCCTGCCTTCAAGTGGCTGTGGCAATTAAAAAACACCTGTGCCCCAAGGATTTTCAGTTTCTTGTCCAGAATTTCATCATCCTAAGTGTTTTAGCTTCCTTTTGCCATTAACCTCTATGCCCATATGAATCATCCAGAGTGCCTCATGGTAGTCAGGTTTGACAGGTCTTGGGAAGAAGCTGATTCTCTTTTGTATACATCAGGTGAACAAATAATGTGTTACTTCTTCCTTTATTATTACTACACAACCTCTTTCCTGCTGCCCCTCCGGAACACTCCTTGGAACACAGGAAGCTGTCTCCCTGAAATAGTCCAGCTTTCCCTTCTTGGGGAAGGGCTTCATACCTATTAAGTAGGTCCAAATATTTGGTTGTCCTTCCTCCCTTCCTTATCTGTGTCAAATTCTTCTGCCCTCTAGCCTCTTGCCACAAATGAGCATCCTCCTTTGTCTCTTCAGATGCTTTTTCATCTTTGTTTTCTTCTCAAAATTATGCTTCAGGACTTTCAATGAAACACTTCTTTCATTCTCCCTGATAAACTGCTGGAGTAAAGGATTCTTCTTGGCCTTTTACAGTCTTGCCCAGGAGGAAGAACAGCCTGCACTTTGTACATAGACAGCTGTGATCTGGCACTAGTAGAAACACAAACATGGTGTCCTTGATACCGGTTGTTGTAAAATTCCTTTTGTCCTTCTTTATTTGGAGGAGAAAGATTTCTTCAGTGTGACAAACTTACAGTCTTAGAGAGTTGCCTGGGGGTCTGGGGAGGGGGAAGAAATGGCAGAGTTTGAGAGCTGCTGTGTGTCAGAAGCCAGCCTTGAATCCATCTCTTCCTGACTCCAAGGCTTGTCTGTTGTCCATTATGCCCCTTTGCCTTTGGTCCTCTTGACTTTCTAGAAATAAAGTGCTTATTCTTCTGCTTTTCTGGTTTGGTAGTCTCGTGGTTGACTTCTGTGTTTGCTACACCTCTTCTTCATTCTGATGTCCCAGTCATTGGGAACATATTCATGGTGGTCTTCCTGGTGCCTTTGATTGATCTTTAACATCTTCTGTCAAAGCTCCACTGAAGACTGAAGCTGCCATCAGTTACCACTGTTTCTTTACCCCCTTTATCTTCTCCCACTAATCAGATTTAGAGACTTCTCATCATGTCACCTCTTTGCTTTTTCTCTTTTGAGGAGGTTAGGAGTGTCAAAGAAAAAGATAATACTAATACTATACTTTGTGATTAGGCTCAGATTTGCCAAAAACAATTTTACTTAATTTGACATTAATCTATATCTGAGACATTTCTGTCTTGGAAAAAGAAATTGGCATAATCCCCCATGCTCTCCAACATGACTCTCTACTCCAAGACAGTTTGAACAAGGAAAAGATTATATGTTAAACTACAGTAATGTTCCAGAATAGCTGGCATTCACTTCCTTCTTAGACCTTTCCCCATAAGAATTGAAAAGAGTTTGCTCCTGTGATCAATCAGTATCTTAATTTTGAATGCCAAAGAGTATACTCTCCTTAGGTGGGTCATAGCACCAATCCCTTCAGGTTGGTGAAGATATAGTAATTTTAATCTAGATAAGAGTTAAGTTTATTCCCATTTTCCTACAGGGAAAATCTGGGAAGGGTTTTAAGCTGGAAAGATACTATTTCCCTATATTTTTAGATACTAAAAAGATTTTTAAAATATGCTTCCATAGGGATTAATGAAGTTGAGGGGGCATGGTCATATTTGATGGGAAACTTAGAAACTAAATTTCTTTTTCTATTCGCTTCAAAGGTATGAAGGTAGGTAGGATCAGAATTAGCTCATTGTAGAATCATGGTAGAACCATGCAAAGCGACCTATGACCAAGGGTCCCCTCAAGTGTCAGGACAAGAGTATTCGTAAAAATAATAGTGAGCAAATGTGATTGTGCAGGCTCCTCCCACTTCTGTGGATAGATTCCTCTCTCCTGTGGATTCTTGTAGACCTTTGGACCACTCATGGTTTTTCATACTCCAGTATATTTATTTCTTTATGCATCTTATCTGTCTACTCTACTAGAGTATAAGTTTCTTGAAGTTTGGAATCACATCTCATTTGTTACATTCACTGATTTGCATGTAGTATATAGCACTTGATACATTTATGTTGAATATTGGTTTTTTTTAAATTTTATTATAGTTTGCATCATTCATTTCCACAAGATTTTGATTTACATATTTTCTCCCCCTCTTTCCCCCACCCACCGACCCAAAACAGCCATCCCAGCATGTCCTCCCTCCCCCAGTCTGTTCTCTCCTATATCACTTCTCGGTAGGGCAGGATGGATCTCCCAACCACAGTGCCTGTGTATCTCAAGTTCCAGTTGGGTGTAGTCAATAATAATAATAATAATTGCATATATAGATAGAAAGATAGATACATATTCATAACATTTGATTATGGAACTCCAGATTCCAGGTTCTTTCTCCTCCTCCCTCACCACACATGCCCACTGGAAAGACAAGCAATCAAATACAGGCT
>CM053587.1:23332386-23366265 GCA_028646515.1 Pseudochirops corinnae | reverse complement strand
TTTTCCCCTTTTCCTACAGGTCAGAAAGGGTTCTTTGTTAGATGTAATCTCCTTTCCAGCAAAAACGGCTTTTGCAAGCATAATGTATGCATCTTATGCGACACTAATTTACTTGGTAGGTTAATAAAATAACTTCTAAGTGCAATAGTTCTTTCATGTGATAGTGAAGAGATAAGGTGAGTATCCATCTTATTTTTTCATAAAGATCAAATGCTATGGTAAACTAGAATATGCATAGCATTTGGGTGGAATTTCAACCTTGATTAGCCAGAATAAATGCCTTTTTGAGAATAAAGGATTACATACCCAGGCATTCATCCAGTTGTCACACTGTAAGAAAGAATGGCCCTATTTTCATACCAACCTAATTAGAGCACAGTACAGCTTCTGTCAACCAAATTTTAATTAACTAAACATCTGTATTGTCTAATGTATACTGAAAGAAAATAAGAATACTGAAGTAGTCATCAAAGGCTCTTTCTAGAGAGCTGATATTTTTAAAATGTTTCCTCTAATATTGAAATTGCACTATAGTACAGTATCCCCAATATCAATTCATAAAAGAAACTATCTTTGTTTAGTCAGAGTTCCCTCAATACTCTGGATAATCAAGACAACCCTAAAAGCTCATTTTATTCAGCAGATAAAAAAATGGAATTGAATATCTTATTAAAAGTTTTTGCAAGTAAAATATAACCCTTGGGAGAATATTTATCTACCTTTTTAATCTATAGCCTCATTAACCTTGACTTATGAATCGGTAGAAACATTGCATTACTAAACTAGAAGAGATTTTAGAAATAGTCTGGTTTAATCTTCTCGGATTAGGAACTGAGACCCAAATTACTTGTCTAAAGCCACACAATTCATAAATTGGCACAACTCCCAGGTTATGCCATTTGTTTTATGGGGTTGTGGAATGGTGTCCTTTCACTGCATCTAAAGCTAAAAATCCAAGAATTGTGGAAAACAAATCTGGAAAAGTTATACTGGGTTACCCCTTCCAACCTCAAGTGGCAAAGAATGACATTCAAATGGGGAGTTGGGGTGTTAGGAGACCTTGGCTCTAATTCTGGTTTTGCTTTCAATTAGTGTAACTTTGGGTAAACCACTTTACACCTTTAGGCCTCAGTTTCTTCAACTGTAAAACTGGAGGGAAGTGTACCAAATGATCCCTAAAACCTTTCTTGCTCTTGAAATCAGTGGTTTCTATGGTCTATGAACAAACAAAAATAAACCTACCCTTTATTTAACCTGTGGCCTTACCTGTTATCATGTTCCTAAATCCCCTATTTCCATTTAAGTCCCAACACTATCAATCAGTGGAATGAGAACCTATGCCCTGGCAAACGGGCTGCAAGTAAGCCTCTCACCTAAGTACACCAACCCATAGTAAGTATGTTGTATGGACCTAAAGTTTACTTAAAAACATTTACCTTTAACCTGCAAGCATTCTGAGGTAAAATGTCATAATTTTTTTATCAAGTTGTCAAAGTATTACCCAGGTTATAAAATAAATGATGAAATCTTTCTCTCTCACTTTCCTTCTAATTGCATATGACTAATTGTTCATAAACTACCTCACAAAAACTTTAATATATTCATAGCCTCTTCCTAGATGTACTGGTTTGGGTCATCCAGATTCTCATGATTAGATCTTGCTATTTGCCATTTATTTATCTGTTTACTTGCTGCTTCTCAGGTAGAATTTAAGCCCCTTGAGGGCAGGGACCATTCTTTCCATCTTTGTAGCCCCATATGGTAGAATAGTCCCTTTCAGAGTATAAGTTGTTTAAGAAATACTTGTTGAATTGAGCTGAATTGTTAATTTCCTTGAATATTTGTAGTCCTCTATAAGTATTTAGGTTTCATTTGTATGTTGCACTATACAGGATAAGTATAACAGACCTAGGTTTCATAACTTTTTTGAAATTCTTAAAACTTAAAATTTTTTTATTTATTTCATACATATTTTCTGATAAAAGTACCACGTAGAATAAATTTATTTGTGAGTGAGACTTCTGGGTTTGGAGATGAGTAGACTAAAATTATTTTTAAAGAATTTTAGTGATACTCTTTGAGATAATGAGTCAGGGGTAACACAAAAGTTGGGGCTGGAAATCACTACTGTACTGTCTTATTGAATTCTTCTCCAAATGATCTATATTCTTTTCAAATTATGGTACTCTAAACTAGACAGTTATTACCAAATGCAGAAAATTCCAAAGGTGTTATAAATAGAGAATTCTACTTTATAGTGTTAGTTGGGAAGCTAATTCGATCACTTAGAAAATATTTTTTGAACAAATCAGGAAAACATAAATTCTGAAGTTGTTATTGGAATACATAGATTGCTAACTTTTAAAAAATGTTGTTTAAAAATAAAATAGATTTTTCTTTTTTATTACCTAGACAGTCTGTATTAATGCACTGCTGGAGAAAGTGAAGAATATTTTTCAAGAAGAGTCCATAAGGCAAAACAAAAAGGATAATTGTGAAGTTAGAAAAGCCTTTTCTGAGCCTGTGTTTTCTGAATTTGAAATTGTAGCTAAGCCTTTTAGATCTCTGCAGAACCCAAACACTGTTCTGCTTTCTGATATTAAGCTTCCTGATACTAAGTTGAGTGACAAGATTCAAGTATTACATTCTGTATTTGACCAATCAACTGAAATGAATGAATAAGTAAATATGAATACAAAAATCAGTTTTTAAAAATGGAGCTTAAATGCTTTCTGAAGGTACATTCAATCTGAAAATGGGGAAAATGTAGCTATATTGAATACCCTACTTATAAACAAAGCAGTTGCTATAAAATGTCATTCTCTGGTGCTATGTAGAAGAAAAATAAAATGAACTGTTTTATATATATATAAGTGGTTTTTAGCACAAAAAAATGAAAATAATATAGAAATATAAATCAATGTAAATCTTCATTTTAACAAATCAATATTAATTTGGTAGATTGTTATGGCACAACCTAGACTGTGGGTCCTTTTACAATAAATTTATATTTTTGAAATATCTTTTGAATATTTTTCTAATAACTGAAATTATTTAAAATTTTTAATGAAGTTTAAAAACTAACAAAAGACCCCATAATCTTTTTTATAAAGACAATAAGTATGTGAGTATTCACAAGCTTCATAGTCCAAGACTATTTTGCCATGAATAATTACTTTCTGCCTCACTTTATCTGAAAAATGCAGAAATAAACACTTGAGTTTCTTGGGTGGTCATATTGTTTAACTATAAAATTTTACATTTACGATTCAAAATTGATTTGTATGGATGTGTATTTCTATACACAACTTCATGGTAGCTAGATGACACAGTGTACAGAAAACTGGACCTGTAGTAAGGAAAACCTGAGTTTAAATCCAGTCTCCTACACTCACTACCTATATGACCTTGGGCAAGTCCTTTAATTTGTGAGTCCATTTGCTTCAGTTTCCTCATCTATAAAATTGGGATATTAGCACCTAACTCCTAGAGCTGTTGTGAAGGTCAAATTATATCCTATTTCTGAAGCACTTAGCGCAGTGCTTGGTACACAGTAGGTGCTTTATAAATGCTAGCTATGATGATTATGAAGTTCAAATGCATATGTAATCAAATATGTAAAACTGATTAACTTTATAAGAAAAAATGAAATAGATTAATGTTAACACTTAAAAGTGACTTCATATTTCTTAAAGCCTATTTTCAAGGCTTAAAATGTATTATTTATAGGTTACAGAGAAATAATTCAAATTTAAGGCCACAAATCAGACTCATGCTGCTTATCACAGGACTATATGAGCCCTTTGAGGACAGGGACTGTTTCATTTTTTTTTGTTTTTGTGTCCCCAGCACCTAGCACAATGCCTGGCACTGCTAGTGCTTAATAAATACTGTTGAATGGAATTGAGTCGAGTGAATTTAAAGCTAGTCCTCTGACTCCAAAGTCACTGTCTTGCCAAGCAGCTACACTTGCTTTTACATTGTATCTTCAACCTTTGGGATCAACATAAATATATAGATGTGATTTTCTAGAAGACCCTTGTGTGCTCAGTTTTTTCAGTCCTGTCTAATTCTTTGTGACCCTCTTCGGGGTTTTCTTGACAAAGACCCTGGAATGGTGTGCCATTTCCTTCTCTAGCTCATTTTACAGATGAAGAAACTGAGGCAAACAGGATGAAGTGACTTGCCCAGGGTAACACAGCTACCAAGTGTTTAAGGCCATATTAGAACTCAAATCTTCCTGACTCCAGGCTGGGTGCTCTTTCCAACGTGTCATCTAACTGGTGTATTAGTTCCTGACCATTCTTGAAGTTCCTTACGCATTCTTTTAATAATAAATTCTGGAAATTTGCCAGGAATTTGAGCCAAGTTCATCATTCTACAGTTTATAGCCAGCATCTCTTCCTTTTTTTTTTTTTCTTAAAAAACAAAACAAAAAAACAACCAGCACATTTGTTCTTCCCTTGTCCTGCAGCGACTGTCACATTCTCTATACTCTTTCCAAGAGTACTAACAATGGTTCAACGGTAACATTCCAAGAATCTGGGATACCTCCCAGGTGTATCTAGGCCAAATGACTTGAACTCATCAAGGGCAGTTAGTTGTTTTCTCTTTATTATCTTCTTACTTATCTTGGGTCTCAACTTCCTATCATACTTTTGTTCTATCTTTTTCCAGTCCAAAGATCATTGTCCTGGGTAGAGAAAACAGACACAAGAATTGAACAGTTCTGCCCTCCTTCTGCCATCTGTTATCATGGCTCCAACTCACTAGAACACTGGTCCTATCTTACAGCTTCTTCTTCTCAATTTAGATTAAACAAAATATAACAAACCCCTTTTTGTTATTTCTAGCATTCCTTTCCAGCCTCAGATCTTTCTGAGCTTCAGTTTTCCAAACTTAAAGGACCTTGACATGCTTTTGCATTGATGCTCTGATAACTGCCTTTGCTTCCATTTTCTGTACATCTTTTATTTTACTTTTAAAAATTGATATATTTTGTTCTTACAAGACCTTTATTTCTCAATATAGCTTCCCCCCAACCCAGAGAATGTTTTATAATAAAAAAGAAATTGGAAAAAAGAAAAAATGTTTAGTAAAATCAATCAATATATCAACCAAAAGTGACATTATTCAGTCTTTTGCACCTAGTCTCCTGCCTCTGAAAAGAAAGAGGGAGCATTCTCCTATCTCTTGTTTGGGTTCAAGTTTGGTCATTATAATTACACAGCTTTTAGTTCAGATTCTTTGAGTTGTTGCTGCTGCTCCTTCTATTCATGTTGTTGTAGTAATTGTGCATATTGTTTTCATGGTTCTGCTTAAATCAGTTCATATGTCTTCTTATGCTTCTCTATATTAATATTCATAATTTCTTCCAGTATGCATTTCTTCCATTATATTAATTTGTTTCAATCTGTTGAAGTTAAAAAGCATCTTTATCTATTTCGTTTCCTGAGCTATGTCTTGGTGGGTTTTTTTTTTTAGGCCAGGTTATGTCAATGAGGATTCTGATAAGGAAAATGTGTCATCGATTTTGTTTCATATACATTCCTCTTTATGCTTCTCTGAGTTATCATTTTGTTGTTTTTTTTAATGATACATTTATACCAGATTAATTCTATTTATTGCCTCTTGTATAGAATTTTCTAAAAATACTTTCCACACATAGGAAGATATTTTTCATTATTGTCATATATTTTTAAAATCAGGAACTTTCCTCAGAGTAGAAGGTCTCTGAATTACTTTAAACTGTCCAGTAGCATAGAAATCAGAATCACACTTAAAATCTGAAGCCTTAGAAAGAGTCACATAAATGTGCCCCTTTTTCACAGTCACAGTGTGGATTCTTTGCTTTACTCCTTTGGAACACCATTTGGGTACTGCTGATGGATCTTTAGGGTTTATAGATTGATATAGTCCTTCTCCTGTTGATAAAGTAATTTTGTATTTATGCCAGGGGCAAACAATACATGCCCGTCCATCAAAATCCTGCGGAAGAAAATGATTAAGCAGAATAAACATTTTAGAATCCCAAATTCTCACATTAAACATAAAGATTTTTAAATATAATTTTTATTTTATTTTACTTTTTTTCATTTAGCAGGCATTTGTTTTCTCTCCTTCCATCAAACTCTAATTGAAAAAAACAACAACAAAAGCAAAACTTTCAGCAAATTTGAATAGTCAAGCAAAACAAAATCTCACATTAGTCATGTCCAGAAATGTTTATTTCAATCTGCATCTTGAGTCTTATCACCTCTCTGACAGGAGATGGGTAGCAAGGCAACAAGATTTTTAAAATAAAAGCTATGTTAACCTGCATTTACTAAATTCCTACTACCTGCTAGGAACTATATGAGGTGCTGAAGACACAATCACTAACATGATAACAGTTTATGCCTCTGAGCAGCTTGAATTGTTTGGGTCTTTTGCAGAGACTTTATTTGCTTTAATCTGTATTCTGAGTCTTTATCTGAAGGTGGATAGTATGCTTCATCATGAGTATGCTGAAACTGTGGTGGGTCATTGTGTTGATTAGAGTTACTAAGTCTTTCAAAGTTGATTATATTTACAATATTGCTATTATTATATAAATTTTTCTCTTGGTTCTGCTTACTTCATTTTGCATCAGTTCATACAGTTCTCTCTAGGTTTTTCTGAAACCATCTTTTCATTCAAATATTATAATTTGTTCAGCCATTCTCCAATTGATAAGCATCCCCAGTTTCAGATCCCTTGCCATGAAATAGCTGCTATAAATATTTTTGTATATATGAGTTCTCTCCCTCTTTATTTGATCTCTTTGGGGTATAGCCCAAAAAGCAGTATTGCTACATCAAAGGGTATATATAATTGAATAACCTTTTGGGCATAGTTTCAAATTGCTTTCCAAAATGGTTAGATCAGTTCTACCAGCACAGCATTAGTATACCTATTTTCCCACATCCCTTCCAACATTTGTTATTTTCTGGTTTGTTTTTTTTTGTCATCTTAGTCAATCAGGGGGTGTGAGGTAGTATGTCAGAGTTGTTTTAATTTATATTTCTCTATTAGTGATTTAGAGCATTTTTAAAATATGGCTATTGACAACCTATTCATATCCTTTATCAATTGGGGAGCAGCTTATATTCTAATAGAGACCTAACTTATAAGTGTAGGAAAAGGTGTGTTGAGCTTGGAGTCATGAGAAATCTAGGTTTGAATCTTACGTCTGATACTTTACTAGCTTTGTGACCATGGGCAAGTCACTCACTCTTTATGAACCTTGATTTTCTCATCTGTAAAATGAGGATAATAGTATATACCTCATAGGGTCTTTGCTAGGATCAAATGATAGAATGTATGTAAGTTTAAAGCACTATATAAAAGTCGGCTATTATTAATAATAAAAACACACAAAAAAGAATTACTATATTCAAAATATTTTTAAAAGCTCTTGACAGTTGATCATCCATCTGAAACATAAATGCTAAAATGAACGAAAGAAACAAAGATTTTCTTTCCTATTACATACCACCATCAAAGATGTGCTAGAAGTGCCTGGTCAATTTTCTCCCTGAAACAAGAGATCTTGCAAAGTGTTTTCACGATTACTTAGTAAATCATAAATACTAACCATATACACAGGATCTAGGGCAGTGGTTCTCAACCTTCCTAATGCCGCGACCCTTTAATGTAGTTCCTCATGTTGTGGTGATGGCCAACCATAAAATTATTTTCGTTGCTACTTCATAACTATAATTTTGATACTGTTATGAATCATAATGTAAATATCTGATATGCAGGATGCATTTTCATTGTCACAAATTGAACATAACCCACAGGTTGAGAACCGCTGATCTAGGGTATATAACAGGAGTTCAATACATGTTTACTGAATGAACTGAAGTGAGGCAGTTGGGTGGTACAATGGATAGAATGCTAGTCCTAAAGTCAGGAAGATCTAAGTTCAAATCCATCCTTAGATGTCAGATGGGTTAAGTGGTATGGTTTTAGACAAGTCACTTAACCTCTACCTGCTTCAGTTTCCTCCACTGTGAAGTGGCAATAATGATAGCACCTCCCTCACAGAATTGCTGAAGATCAAATCAGATAACATTTGAAAAGCTCTTAGCACAGTGCCTTACACATAGTAAGTGCTTACTAAATGATTGTTCCTTTTCTTTTTCCTTCTTATACTACAAAATTTGAAGTGAAATTCATAGATTTTTATTCCCAGTTACACTACAGAACCAATGTGTGATACTAAGAAAGTAATTTAACCTGTTTTTATCCCAGGAGTTTGAAATCTATCTGTTGGAGAAATATCTTATCCATTAAAGATAATTTAAATGCTATATTTGTAAAGCATTATAAAGTGTCAAGTATTTATAAAGCAAAAAAAGAATAAAGTCCTCAGATAATATAAAATGTTCTGTGTAACCTAGAAGAGGTTACAAGAATGAAAACAACCTCCACTTGCTACTTGAATTATGACTCAAGTTTTCTAGTTCCAATGTGAGTTTAAGGAAGAAATAGAAAAATGGAAGGACCAGGTAACAGAAGGACTTTGTAACTTTTAGGGTCCCTACAGGGCAACACTTAAAGGAGGAATGTTAACAACTCTGGAAGAGTGGGAGGAAACTCTATAGTTTGGGCGTAGTTCTATGTTTGAACACGACCATGGACATCATTCTTAAAATGAACATTAATTAGTATGTGCTCTAAATTTTATCCACCTAGCCTAATAGCCATCATCAGCTATGGAATAAATTCTGAATGAAACTTTTGATTTTACCATCCATCACAATGCCCTAATATCTAGCAATCTCTTAATAACATTCAATTACTAAGCTCACATCTAGGTTAAGAATGAAACATATAGATACAAAGTTCATATAGATAACAATGGACATCTAAATTGAGGCTGAAACCTTGCATGAGGAGGAAAGGTAGTGCTGCCCATTTTTAGTATGGAATAGAGGGGAACAAGCTGAGAAGAGGGGCAAAGTAAGAAAGCTGGGCAGTTTTGGAACTTTTCTATAGTTGAATCTTTATAGTATGGTTTATGTATTTTGTAATATAAGTGTAGAAATATTACATTATAAAGTAAAAATGTAATTTTTATGTTCCCTACTAGTTTTAAAAGTCAAAAGATTATTAAAATATTAAACAATGAAAGTATTAAGAAATGAAATAGAAAAAAATAATCAGAGTTTGTTGAAAATGGGTTTGTACTTACCTCTATTTCTCCCAAATGTAAAGGTCCTCCTGAATCTGAAATATAAGTAAATATAACATCTGGTCAACAAAAAGTTTCATAGTTAACTATATAACTACAAAGAGAACATATGTAAAAATCTTACGGTAACAGCGAATGTCCATAGCATGATATTCTCCTTTGTGATAGAAAATGACAACTTCTCTGTCATGGACTACCGCTGTCATTCTTTGAGATTTTTTAATGTCTTCTTCTCTGCCGACATAGACAGGAGGATTATCTTCTATTGTCTCAGGATCTTGTGCAGAGCTTTGCAGATCCATTTCTGTTAAAGAAAATAAGTGAAAAAAATGCACTAAATAATTGATAAGTATGGTCTATTAGTTCAGGACCTTAATCAATACAGAGTTAATTATACTGTATAAAAAATGAAGATTTCTTCCAGATGAATAGGAGACTTTCCTTGATCAGTATAAAATTCTTATCAACACAAAATCCTTATGGACTATTATAAAGTAGATATTTTATTTTTTCCTAGGATAATCAGTTAGTAACACTAGGTATGCTGTCTCACCAAGAATTTCCACATTCTTCCTCCTCCACTGACCTAACATTGCTAGCAAAGCCACTATTCAAAGAGGGGAATACCAGCAAGTTGTTGCTAACTTCTTCCCATGGTAGCAGGAGCCACTTCTGGAGGCATTCCTGGTTTTCTTCTCTACTGTGATGGTGGTAAATGCAACTGTCAGAAAGTGCAAAGAAACTTCCATAACCTTTTTAAAGCCTGTTGTGTTTTGTTTGGTAACTTTAAAATGTTAGGGAAAAAAAGAGTCTAAGAAACAAGGTTTTTGAAGGGGGGTAACTAAAAAGAATAAGTAAAGTTCTTTAAAGGAGGAATAATTTCCAGGCTAGAGAGGCTCTAAGTGTATTAGGGCTGAATTATGTACACAATTGTGTATACAATTGTTATGTGCCATTATTAGATGAAGGGCGACTCAGAATTACATAGAAGTCAGAACGCACACAGGTACTCAGAGCTTTAGCACTCTAGACCACTGGTCCTTAAAATGTGATGCAGTGACCCCTTGAGAGACCCTTGTGAGTATCTAAGACTCATAAAGAAGAGTTCATGATTTTATAATAATACTGAGATGATATTTGCCTATTAAAATACTCTTCCCTTTTCCAACCTCATATTTGAGGTTGGATTTTCTTCATATACATCAACCAAACAATATATTGCAAGAGACTGAATGAAGAAGCAGATCTGAGAATCTATCTTCTATTAAGCCAGACATTAAAGAGATTTGTAAAAATATGTATAATAATGCTACTCTCTTCGCTACCTTTGTTTTGGAAAACTGCTATTTGTAGAAAATAGAGTATTAATATTAACATATAAGTTTATTATTATTATTTAAGATGAACATTTAAAATTTTTATCAATTATAATTTCTAATACAGTAAATATATTGATAGATATAACCATGTTAACAAAAGTTCTCTGGGATTCGTGATAACTTTTAAGAGGGTAACAGGCCCCTGAGATCAAAAGGTTTAGGAACCACTACTCCAGACCATAGTCTTTGGCAGGGAGAAATTAAGGGCAGTTAGTGCTCACAAGTGTTATAGAAGCAATTAGCATTTTTTCCTTTAAATTAAGAACTAGCTAGATTTAGAGAAGGAGGAAAAGGAAAAAAACAGACACCCTGAATTCAAGGTATAAGAGAAGTAAAACGTGAACTTTTAAAAGTAATTATAAAGGTACTTAGTTTGCATTAGTTATAGTTGTATTAGCTGTAGTTTTTCTAACCAATATTTGCGGTTCTCAACCTGTGGGTTATGTTCAATTTGTAACAATGAAAATACATCCTGCATATCAGACATTTACATTACAATTCATAACAGTAGCAAAATTACAGTTACAAAGTCGCAATGAAAATAATTTTATGGTTGGGGGTCACCACAACATGAGGAACTGTATTAAAGGGTCGCGGCATTAGGAAGGTTGAGAACCACTGGTAGACCATGTTACTTGGAAGAAAATCTTTTACTGACTTGCTGTGTGATCTTGGGCAAATTACTCTCAGGGCCTCAGTGTCCCTTTTAAAAAGATGAGGTTTGAATGGATGAAGTTTAAGTTCTCTTCTTGCTCCAAAGCTATGATCCTTTGGCTTTAAGTCAACAATGAGAAGCAACAAAACTCCTGTCAAACAGAAAGGTCAATATCAGTGACATTGTCAAAGTCAAAGGACAAGTCTGTTCTGTTCATAAGAAGTAGATTTTAGGGAATGTGGTTTTCTGGGGGAGAAGGAAGTGAAGAATGGGGAGATGTTTTGCTATTTGTTAGGAAATGTTTGTTGTTTTAAAACTGTATTAATATTGTTAGAATAGAAGTTGCTGTGGCCAAAATTTTTCTCAACCGTTGGCCAACCTTCTGGTGATAAGCCTTTCCAAGCTTAATTAGACTAGTCTCTGTGTAACAAACACAGACTCCATCCCTGGGCCTGTACTTGACGTTTTTCCAACTTAATACAACTTTCTAGAGCTTGAGCTCATAAATGAACCCAAGGTTATTGCCATGCAACCATGAAATTCTGTAGTAGGACTTTAACTGGAGATTAATGGTGTATAAATACAAAATAACTAGCGATTCCAAGATAAATGATGGGCTGGTAATAAGGACTAAATATTAAGATAATACTGCTGCGAAATAAAAGTAATGCTTAGATTCCTATTTTGTAGCTTTCATAACTCTGCCAAATACAATGCCAGGCAGAAATTCTCTCCAAAAAATCTAAGGAAAAAATATTTAAAGGAGGTTAAAAAAACTAAGTTGAACACTATGTTTTTATAATGACTAAATTTTTACCCTCAGAGAGAGGTAAGAGAATGTACTTCCCTTTCTTTTTTGAGAGTGGGAAAACTATGTGTGAATCATTGGCATATACCATTGAACCTGATTGACCAGTTGGTATGTTTTCTGAGTTGCTTTATCTTTTTTTTTGTTTTTTTTGTTATGAGATGACTTGACAAGCAAGGGAAATGATACAGATACATAAAGAAATGAAAGTGATATAAAACCAAAATATTTTAGACCAGACTCATGATTTCAATGTGAGCTTCCTATGAGCAAAATCCTACCCAATATTTAGAACCTGCTCTGCAACTTAAAGTTTAGAGTTCCTGAGACCACTGAAAGGATAAAATGACTTGCCCAGAGTCAAACAGCAATTTTATGTCCAAAGCAGGGCTTGAACCAATGTCTCTGACTAGAAGTCAGACCTGTTCTCTCTCCACTGTGCTATACTGAAAATAAGATACCAATACCAAAATTTTTAATGGTTCAGTCAAAAAATAAACTTTGCAAAGCCATTAACTTCTTTATATATCATGTTAATACACACGCAAACAAGCAACAACCCCCAAATACTATAATAAACTGGTCAATTGGCTTGTGGATTTTTAAACTACTTAGATTATTCTTTTCCTTACCAAAGCTACCTTTTATAACTAGTTTATTTGCACTTCTACTGGAAGATTGGCAGATATGATAAGGTGTACCATTAAGTGTGATAAGTCTGATTATCTAAAAAGTTAAAATTTTTGTCTCAAGTTTTCAGATTAAATGTGGATTTAAATTTTTCATGTTTCTCCCTATTCTCTAAGATAAACAAGAGTAAACTATTTTCTTGAAAAACAAACAAAAGCCCTTTTCCTCTAAAATATACATATAAGCATTCATTCAGATGATTTTTACAAAGAGAATTGCTAAATTAGAGATTATGTAAATTCCTAAAAATACTGGAAAAGTTTACTTCCAAAGTAAGATTTAGGCAACAAGAAAAAGAGGAGGTGTAGAGGGGGAGTCCCAGTTGCTTTTTTTTGAACTTCAGCAGTGAAATGCTAGAGGATCAAGGAACTTTGACTGACAGACTCGATGCCTGTTCTAGAGGGTCAAGGAAATTGAAGGCAAAAGTAAATAAAAGTTGGCATAGTGGAGCATCTCATTTCTTCACAGTGAAAAGCTGTACAAAGTTATTTTATAAGGAAATATCTAGGTGCTTAATAAGTGTTCACAGTAACTTCAGCCTCAGCTCAAGTCTTAGAGAGAACATTTAGTCCAATCCTCCTCATTTTACAAAAGAGACTACTTAAAAAGATTAACATCACAGGTAGTAAACAGCAAAGCCAAAATTTGAACCCAGTTCCTTTCTACAAATTCAAGTGTCATCATTTGACTATACCATCCTTCCTTGGTTGAGTTGAGAGGGAGGGAGGGGAGTAGATTGGTAGGAGAAGTCAAATCTAGTTCCTAAATTCAAAATACCTTTTATGGAGATTTAGGTTGTATATTAATTTATGTCTAGACAGTGACCCTGTCTCAAGGGAAAAATTGGGAGGGGGATAAAATACTTTATCTTCAAAGAATATACTGTCTACAGCACTGATATGGATGAAGACTTTAGAGAGTTCACTTAAAACTGGGCATCAAGGGAGAGAAGCCCAAGGTAGTTATATAATTAATTTTCCAGATTTTAAAAAAGTAGAAAAATTACCAGTACCATAAAAATAATGAAATGCATAAGCCATGTAATAACATCAAAATTACAGCAGTTAAGTCCAAATGAAAGCAAAGCCAAAATACAATATTTGCTTAGTCACGGGAAACAGAGTTAGCAAATTCACAGGAATCTACAACAATTTCAGCTTCTTTCAAGGTTTGAAGAAGAGACTGAAGTGGACCTTTTTTTGGCAAGAGATAAGAACAGAACAAAAAAGCTGTGGGTAGAAAGATAAAGGTTTAAGGAACTTTATTCCTTTTCACACTATGAAATACTTGTCATTTCATTATAATTGGTTTCTTTGTGTACAATACAAATGCCATTACTTATTATATTTAGTGACTTCATAATTAACAGCTCCATTTCTTAATTAAAAGTTGTGACTATCTTTGCCCATTCAGACTGTTGTAAACAAGGCCAAGCCAATTACTGTCATTTTATTTTAAATGTATTATTCTTATATCCTTATACATTTTTAATCTATCTTAATTCCATATTAAAACAACACAATCTTAATAGATAAAAGTGACAAATTAATTCATCCAGTTGTTAGTATTGAGAAGGAAAATATTTCATAACAGTAGCTATTAGCTCCCTTAAAAATTTTTTTTATCCTTTCTGTAACTTTGAGCGACAATACTGTACAGTATAAATTAGATAACTAATTCCAGGGGTATCACAATCTGTTAGGCACAGAGGAGATGGGGAACATACTTAGGATGAATATAATCATAACACACTAAACTCAATCTATTAAACTCTACTGGATTTTCTAAGCATCTGTAAGTGAATATCTCATACAGAAGAGTCAAAGACAACATAATAAAAGCAGGAAAACAAAAATTACTTACTGATTACTCCACAGTACACAGGACTGATAGGTTCAAACTGTTGGGACTCTGTCCACATAGTTATCAGAACTTCTAAGATGACCCACACCCTTGCCTTCAGCTTCAGAGTAAATACATTTTAGAAACTTTTTTTTTTCTCTCAAGGGTAGTTCAGTTATTTCTTAGTGACATTCCACAACTTGCAATTAAAAAAAGAGGGAGTACACACATTTCCCATATACCTTTTAAAACAAAATCTTAAGAAACACCAAATAAAATGAGCACTTGTTTACACTGTGAAAGAGAATTGTGTACCGTGCTGCAAATTTTTACTGTATAGAGCCTTTCAAGTATATAATAAATTCAAAGTTACTTTAAAGACTGTCCTGCTTATCCGATTTCTTCTTTACTAGAGACTCCTACCCTTATTGTTTGTCCTTCATTCTCAAAGAGGACCGTGACTTCCGGGAGGGGGTGTCATGACTGGCAAGTGAATTAGATTTAAGTGAGGCAGGGCTGTGTACAGTCACCAGCCCAGGAACCATTTGGGTCCAGCAGCAAGATATGGATCAGGAGGACTAGAGATGGCCAGGGAGGTAGTGGGAGACCTCGGCCTTTTTAAGCTAAGGTCTTTCCCAGGTCTCGGTTTGTCTGAGGCAATGCCCATTCAGTGATGTTTCTGAGCAAATGTAGATTCCATAATGTTCAAGACCAACTAATACCTCACCTCTGTTCTCTAGGGTATCACACTAGAAAAATGCTAACTTGGTGTTAGATCTGCTTACTACCTATTTGATCTTGGGCAAGTCCTCATGTACAGAGTAAAGATGTTAGATTAGATGACCACTAAGATCACTTAGAGCTCCAAAAATGTAATTCAAGAGAACAGAAGCTCCAGTCATATTAAGTTCTCAGCAACCTTCTAGTTCGAATTTCTGTAACTTTGCACATATCACTGCCTTTCCCCTACCAATTCATGTCCTTCACCTCTGGAACCTGCCTTAAAACTCATTTCCTCTCAGAAACCTTCCATGATTAAACCCTACCTACGTGACTATTCACTAGTTATGTACTGTAAATTCTATCTTAACTTACACTTACTAATACAAAGTGTCTTCAGTTCTTGCTGTGTTCTGTTGTCCAGTTTTTCAAACTACACTGTAATTTTCTTTTTTTTGCAGGATTGTGATATCTTCTATTTCTATCCCTCAATGGTAGTTGCTGGGTAGGGTTCAGTACATTAGTGGATTAACAGGTGAAAGAAGACACCATAAACCTGTTAAGCAACAGAACGTGGAAAAGTAGCTCCTGAAATTTCAAAGGTGAATAAAAGAGTGTTAAGGTTTAAAATATCTGTAGATTAAAGTTCATCAAGGATATGCCGGCTTACTTGAAAAGTAACAACATAGCTGAAAATTTGCCAAGGCTGGCAAATTGTAAAAATATGTAAAGTGCTACTGAAAATACCCTAAAAATAAAAATTTTATACGACCCAAAGGTCAGAAGCAAAAAGTTGTACTAGTGTGTCAAGTAAACAAGCTTGTACAAAGCACATACTGTGTGCCAGGCAATGTGCTAAGTATCAGGGGAATAAGGAAAGGAAAAAAACCATCCATACCCTCAAAAAGTTCAAAATCTACGGGGAGACAACATACAAACAGTTATGTACAAACGAGATACATACATGATAAACTGAACATAATCTCAAAGAGAAGGCACTAGTATTAAGCATGTGCATATATTTATATGACTGATTTTATATGTATGTGTGTCTCACACACACTTATGGGTGCATATATAGTAGCTTTATGATTATATGATATCTATATATCCATCTATCCATCTATCTACCTATCTACCTACCTATTTATCTATCTATCCATCTATCTACCTACCTATCCATCCATCCACTCATCCATCCACTCATCCATCCACTCATCCATCCATCCATCCATCCATCCATCCATCCATCCATCCATCCATCTATCCATCCACATGTAAAGATAATGGGAATTTGAAGATCTTCCCTGCTCTTAACAGGCCAAATATAATCATGAGTCCAGGGTGAGGGGAGCTTGCTGAAAGCATGGAACAGGAAGGAGAGAACACAGCAGAGTTGTGACACACACACACACACACACACACGGAGTGTCATCATAGTAGTTGAGTATTTCTAATATGCACGTGGTACCTTGGCAAATATAATAAAAGTACCACATTGAGAGATACCTTAGCACATGTAATGAAACTTTCATTTTACAAATGAAAAAACTGAATGAAGGTCAAAGAATTAAGGGGTCTTGCAGGGGTGGGAAACCTTCGGCCTCTTGGCTACATGTGGCCTTCCAGGTTCTTGGATGTGGCCTTTTGACTGAGTCTAAGTTTACAGAACAAATCCTTTTATTAAAGGGATTTGTTCTGTGAAGTCTGGATTCCGTCAAAGGGCTGCACTTGAGGACCTAGAAGGCAACATATACCCTTGAGGCTATAAGTTCCTATAAAGCCAGGCACAAACAGCTTTCCAGAAGAATGCTACTGTGAACAGCTTTTAAGGTTCTAATTATACAGTTCAGTGAATACTCTATTTATTCCATAACAAATAAGAGCAAAACATTCATAGAAAATCAAGGAACAGCATTCATGTTACAACTTATCACAGAAAATTAAAATATAGCATTCACAACAACTTATCACAGACAATGGCCACATAGTTTCCACCACAGTGGTCACAAAGTTTTGAACAAAGAACAATCATTTAGTAACACAACCATTTAGTAACTCAATCATTCAATCATCCCTAAGAAGGTTTGCCTCCTTAAGGGACACAAAGTACAATAGTCAAAGTTCTCCAATCATAGGGCACACCAAATTACAAATTAATTACTTATTCAGTCATCATTCACTTAGTACAACCATTTGGTCAATCAATTGTTCAATCAACTCAATCATTCAATCATCCTTCATCATTCATTATTCAATCATCAGAGAATACACAGATACTCCACCCTTAGGTCACTATAAACTACAATTTCTCAGTCAGTACACAGTATCCAAGTAAAGTCTTCTTTCAGCTTGACTCAGGGTGGTTTCTCGGATTCTCTTATGTATGGAATCAATATCTAGGCTGTGTTTATATATATATATGTATATATATATATATATATATATATATATATATATATATATACATATATAAACCAAATTGAGCATAAAATAAGCAAGCTGACTAAAGAAAATCCTGTGCCACATAGTTCAGCAGCATCCATGACAGAATCATAGAATATATCTCTATACTAGGTATCATCTTTTAGTTTAAAATTCACCGTTAACAGCTGTCCTCCGACTTCAACCTCTATGGACCATAATTCAAATTATTTAACCTCGATGGACTTCAGTTCACCTGTAAAATAATGAGGCTGGACTATAATGGATTCTTAAGGTCCTGAAATCTCTGATAAGAATTATAGAATCACAGAATTTGAGATGTGAAGACTTCAGTGACCATCAAATCTAACCTTTAACTAGTAGTGGGGAGACTTTAATAACTTAGCACATGGCAATCTAGTTCCTGCTTAAAGACTTCTCTTATAGAGAGGAAATTTACTTCTCCAAGCAGTTCATTCCATTTTTTAGACTGCTCTAATCTATGCCTTTCTCAAAATGAACATACTACTTCAGATGACACTTGGACATCATTCTCTTTGTTTCTGGAATCTAAGCTCTTAATGCTGCCCAAGATTTCACTAGCTTTTTTTGGTGGCCACTGATCACACTGATGATTCGGACAGAGCTTTCAGTCCCTTAAAATCCTAGTCCTTTTTTCAGAACTTCTGTCCAACTAACCACACTCCCTCCATCTCGTACTTGTAAAACTGATTTATTTTTACGGTTAAGTGCAAGACTTTACATTCATCTCCCCTGAATTTTATCATATCAGATTCAGCCCAAGACTCCAGTCTGCCAAGGTCTTTTAGGATCCTGGCTCAACCAATGTGTTAGCTATCCTTCCTGACTTGACGTCCTAGGCAAATTCGATAATCTGATACACAAATGTACTAACATGATTGTACAGTCAACCATAAAGTACTTGGCTTATAGTGGCGCAAGATTTTTTTGTTTAAAGCTGTTTGGGGTTTTTTTGGTAAATGACAGCCAGTCACCTAAATTAGCATATATGCACACACTTATTTTCATGTAAAATTTTTTTTAAATCATTTAAAAAAAAAATTTCATTTTGAGATTCTCTACCTCCCTCCCACCCTATCCTGCTCCTGGAGAGGGCAAACAATGATATCCATCATACATATGAAGTCCTGAAAAACATATTTTCATACTGGCCACGTCACAAAAAAGACAAAAAAAGTAAAAAGTATGCATACATACACATATTTAGGTGACTTATCTGTGTGTGTGTGTGTGTGCGTGTGACAACGCACGTGTGCGCACTCGTACCCATACACACATTTAAGGTAAAAGGAGCCCTGTCTGTCCCCGCCCGGGGAGGGCGGCTGCCGAATGGGATCTCGCAGGCTTGCTCCCTGGAGCAAGGGGATCTAAACTGTGAATGTTCACCTCTGAACTCCTGGGTTCAAAACCTAACTGTACTAACGTCCCCGTGTAAGTTATCTCATCTCATTAAAGAAGCCTTAGTCTCCTCCTCGGGACAACGAGGAGGCGGATTTACCGGCCCCACACCATGTTCCGGGCACGGCGGCCACCGGCCCGGGGACCAGCCCCCGGGCCCGCAGAGTTCCGGAGCAGCCACCACCGAGGAATCTCCTCTGCCCCTCCCCCCTCGCGGAGACAGGGGCTTCACCACCCTCCGACACCCAAAGGCCCCCAGGCCCGTGCTCGGGGGCAGAGGCCGCTACAGGGAGAGGGAAGCGCTACGCGCACCCCGAGGGTTCCAACGGCCAGTCCGCACGCCCGCCGGAAACAGGAAGCAGTTCCGCGTCCCCGAGCCCTGCCCCCTCCGCCCCGCCCCGCCCGCGAGGACAGAGCGCTTAGCTCCTCCTCCACTTCCCCGCCTCCGAACCTCAGTCCAGGGAAAGGAAAGCAACGCCACGTGGTGCAGCCGCCCCGAATGCCTGAGGGGGTTCACGTAGCTTGAGGCCTTCGGACCTTTACCTTCTTCGCGGGGGGGCGGAGCGACATCATGCACGTGACCCGAAATGGAGCGTCTGGAGGCTGGGTGGCGCTGCCTGGTGGCGGGCTATTAACTTGTGAGCTCCTTCCTCCTCCCTCTGCCTGTTGAGCTGCTCTAGGCTGCGTGGTATACAGTGTGCCTGCTCAGGTGGCTCAAGTTCGAATCCTACCTCACACTCTTGCAAGTTGCTTAGCCGCAGC
Source organism: Pseudochirops corinnae (assembly GCA_028646515.1). NCBI lineage: Eukaryota > Metazoa > Chordata > Mammalia > Diprotodontia > Pseudocheiridae > Pseudochirops > Pseudochirops corinnae. The sequence goes on along the minus strand of CM053587.1, from coordinate 23,346,325 downwards.
TTCCTCATCTGTAAAATGGGTTGATAAGTTGTTGAGAGGCCCAAATGAGATACTATTTCTAAAATGCTTTGAAAACCTTAAAAGTGCTTATGCAAACAGCAGCAACTATTATTATTCTTGCTCCTCACTTCGTGGTTATCTCTGAACCCACGATGAACGGGCGTGCTTTTTCCTCTTGCAAAGCCCTTCAGGGCTCAGCTCAAGCGCCACCTTCCCAAGCCTCTCCAGATTTTCCCATTTGTTAGCGCCCAGCCCCTCACCTTGTGTAGGGCTCCTGTATTTCCTTCTTCAAGACCACGTCTCCACGTAGTCGGGCTCTTGTTTATTACCCATGTACGTCCCAGGGAAAGTGACCGCAGCTCTCCACCTAATTCGCAAAATGCCTTCTAAACCAGCTAAAGAAGCACTTTACGAACCCACAAGACAGGAGATTCAGCCTCTAATAACAATTTCAGTTACTTCTGTGATGGACACAAATCTTCCCACTTTTTTCTCAGCCCATTAAAAACACACACACACACACACACACACACACACACACACAATTAGTATAACCCCCATCCATGTATTCTGAATGGCTAGCATTGTAAGTTCAGATGAAAAACGTTTTTCTATAATAAGCTTGGCTTTTTCAGGGCATTGTTAATTATCGATTAAGCATGATACGTTATTCACTTTTCACACCAACCCAAGAAAAGCCAAACTTTTTCCTGGGTTCCCTGTGTTTTCCCCTGAATGGCAATGAAACCTATTTCTACTGGAACAGAGTTTTGATATGAAGAGAAGTTAATTGGATTCTCAAATCAAGGTTATTCATTATTATCAAGCCCTTATTGGATGCAAAAAAATGTCTAGGGCATTGTGCTGAGGGTTGAGCTAGGTGCCAGGAGATTCAGAGAGGTATGGGAATTCAAGAAGCATAGCACCCTGTCTTCAGGGTGTTTATAATCTACTTGAGGAAACAATTATAAAGATAATTTGAATTTATTAACTTAAGATTTAAAAAAAACATATTCAACCATCACCACATTACAGTAATTCCAGTAAGAAAACTATTTTTAATAAATAAAAATAATACATGATGAATGAAATAAATCATATATACATATATAAAACTAATAATCATCACAGGATACGAGAACAAGAAGAATAACATCTCTATAAAAAGTTATTTCTTGATTACATAAAAAATCAAAATGATCATACTTTGCTAAAATAGTAAAAAATCATTATCTTTCATAAATATTCATTCTATGTATCGTCTGATTCCTGTGATGTGCTCAACACACATGGAATCTTGCTCCACTTAATTCCAGCCTATACCATTAATTTTCTCTTACGATTGTTACATCTCTACCCAGTTTTCAGTCTGGATTCCAAGCTCCCAAAGGACCCACGGTCTTTGCATTACTGCAATCTGAGGTTGTATAGAATAATGACAGATTTAAAGGTATATATAGCCAGTAAGTGCTACCTCACAGAAATTCAGAAAAGCAAAATACAAGTCCAAGGGCTTAGAGTACTTTAGGAAGGCTTCATGGAGAAAGTCAACAGGATCAAGAAGATGTGGCTAGACAGCTTTTCATGTGAAAAGGACATGATCATCTTGCTGCAAACATAACATGAGTCACCAATGTTGTGGAGCAGCCGCTTCCCCTCCCCCATCCCATGCCATCTTGGGTTGCATTAATTGAAGTAAAATGTCCAGAAATAGGAAGATTATAGTTCTGCTTTACTCGTGTCCAGTGTAGGGCATCCTATTTTAAGAGGAGCATTGATAAGCCAGAGGAAGAATAGATAAGGAAGCGATGAGGGGTGTGGGGAAACATAGGATCACTACCTTCGGATGTATGAAGAGATGCCATATGGGAAGAAAGATTAGGTTTGTTCTGCTTAGCTCTCCGGTAGAAATTACAAGAGAGGGAGATTTTAGTTCAGTATAATGAGGGACTTCCTAATAAACAGGTACCCAAAATACTTGTTGATAGATTGATTAAGGATACCCAATAGGTACAATTCAGTGGAGAAGCAGCATTTATGGCAGTGGAGACTCAGGGTAGAAACAGCATATTGCAGTAGTGGTGGAGTGGAGAAACAGCCAAGGGCGATTGGCAGCTCACTGATAAACAGCAGATGGCAGTAACGGCGCAGAAACAGGTAGCAGCTCAGTTAAGGCACATAAACAGATTCTTATCACTGGGGGTGGGAGGCGGAGGGGGCGGGGGGAGGCCAAAAGCAGTAGCTTTGCAGACTGGAACATCACCATAGGAGCATGAATTCAGAGTTTTAGTCAATAAGCATTTATCAGGAACCTCTTACAGGCCAAGCACTGTGCTCAGGTCCTGGGGATACAAAGAAAGAACCCCTGCCTTCAAGATTTCTTGAAGGTGGCGCTTGAGTTGGTGCAAAGAAACAGAGAGCTAGACTTGGAATTAGGAAGATATCCAGACATTTATTAGCTGTGTGACCCTGGGCAAGTCACCTAACCTCTGTTTGCCAAACTTTACTCATCTGTAAAATGTAATGGTGTAATAGCACGTGCCTCCCAGGTTGTTGTGAGGATCAAATGAGATAATAATTATGAATACCTGGAACATAGTAAGTGCTTTATAAATGTTTATTGTTATTATTATTATGAGAGGAGACAACACATAGAAAGAAGCTGACCGGTAGGGGTTGGACGCTGCATTGACACAGAGGGGAATGATGAAATTCTATAGCTGGGGTGGGAAATGACTGGAGGAGATGTGAGCTGATGTCATCTTGCATGATAATGAGTTTCTGGAAATCATAAAGCCAGGTGGGAAATGAAATTGAATTGGCTACACATTTCTTCTACTTGTCATGAGCTATGGGAATCTTTGGGACTTGATGCTATTATGTGTTTCTGGGGAACTGTCCTTGTTTCCCAAAGAACACCTTGAACCTTAGGGTAGTTTTAAGGGGACTGTTCTGAGCATGCCCTAGGGGCCATATCCCCTCTCTACTGGGCTCTACAAGTCATAGGAACTATATATTTGTTGAATGGTGACAGAATGTCAGAATAAGGAGTTTGGACTGTATTTGTCCATGTATACTACCACTAGAGGATTCCTTTGCAAGGACTGTGGGGATGGGGAAGGAAAAGAGAAGGTAGACAGATGACTTAGAGAGTGTGATATATGCAGATCTTCACTTTGTGAAAATCAATTTGGTGGTGGCATTGTAATGAGGAGACTTAAGGATTAAAGTTAAGGGGACTCAATAGGAGCCCATTTGGGATACCCCTCTGCTCTGCATTGTCATTTTTAGACTCTCCCTTTCCCACTTATATTTTTTCCTATATCTTTCTATGATGCCATCATTCTCCCAAATCCCTGGGATAGGGATCTCTAAGTCATCTGTCTACCTTCTCTTTTCCTTCCCCAGCAAAGTAGACTTAGAAGGAATAATCAGTTAGGTAAGTGGAGAGTCAGGGGAGTCCAGAGAGGAGACAGTATCTGGGAGAAGCTGATCAGCAGTGTCAAATAGAGCAGAAAAGTCAAGAAGGATGAGGATTAAGGAAAGGCCATCCAGCTTGGAGATTAAGAAAACATTGACAATTTTGGAGAGAGCAGTTGAGTGATGACATCACGAACTAGATTTCAGAGAGTCTGGAAAAAAATGAAAGGAGAGCAAAGAAAGAAATTGGGTGTGACTTGTTTTACCAGTTTAAAAAAACTACTTTTTTAAAGTATAAATTGAACAATAAACAAACAAGAGGTTTTTTTCCCCAATAAAAGAAGAACAGAAAAAAAAAGACTGCATATTAGGCCATGAATATCTACCAGGTACAGGTTAGTAGGGTTTTTCATATTTCAAATTAAATGTGGTAATTCTAAGACCGCTCTGCTTTGTTCCATTCTCAACTTCCTTCTAATGTCCTCTACATATTTTTAAAAAGATTCATGGATGTTCTTATCTTACTTTTCTTTTCTTTTTCTTTGTATCAACATCATTCCTTTATACCCTCCTTAAATCTCTTCCAAAACCAGCATAGTAGTGGTTGGACACTGCATTGATCAGCGTTCTTGTCTTTTAAAGTTGGTTTTCTTTATGATGTGGTTATATAAATTGTTTTCTTGCCCCTTCTCACTTTGTCAGTTTATACAAGTCTTCTCAGTTTTCTCTGGATCCATTCTTTTTATTATATTATATGGGGCAAATATTTTTATACATATGGTCCTTTCTCTCTTTCTTTACCTTCCTAGGGATATATTCCAAATAGTGATATCTCTTGCTGGGTCAAAGAGAGGCACATTTTGGTGCCTTTTTGAATATAGTTCCAAATTGCTTTTTAGAATGTTTAGACAACTACACAGCACATTTACTGACAGTGCATTAGTGTACTTGTCTTTCTACAACCCCTCTAACAATTGTCACTAGTCATTCTTTCCTTAGTAGTTGTAGTTATTGGGTTTATCAAATGTCATGCTATTATGTTCAATTGCTTCTGGGTCTCACGTATATAATCTGTTCCACTGACCAAATCCAGATGGGGAAATCCAAGAAAAAAAATGCGATGAGTTATTTTTCCAGCACAAGTTGACATATGGAGACAGAGTTATTTTTCCAGCACAAGTTGACATATGTGGACATTGTGGATGGGATCTGGATGGGAACATGCCAAGAGAAGCTCTCCAGTATAGGGAGAGGCTGTGCACCAGGGCAAGTAGGAGTACAAGACCCTTAGTGTGGCACCATGACCTCTTGCATAGTGTGGGAACAGGTGCCAATTGGATACTTCATTACCCACTGCCCAGTTCTGGGTCATATACCCAGTGTAGACTGGGGATATATGTAGGTAGGGAGCCTGTACCTGAGGAGAGCATTCCAGGGTAAGGAGTGGTCATGGGCCCTAGGCTATGTACTCAAAGAAGAGCAAGTTCAGAAGCAAATAGTAACTCCTATGGCTTAGAACTCAGGAACAAAGGCAGGTCTCAGTTACAACTCCTAGACCTGTTCAAAGCCTAAAGAGAAATAAGCAGGTTAGGACTCCCAAACCAAAGGGAAGCTTGCACACATCTAAAAGCATTCTAAGCTCATTTTATTGATATGATCATTTTTAACTCAATGAAATGAGATTGTTTGGGGAAAAATTGGATAAAAAATGAGATTAGAATGGATATTAATAAATATCAATAAATTCATGAGACAACAAGAAATATTAAAAACAAATCAAAAGACTGGAAAAAATAGAATAAAATGTCAAATAGCTCATAGCAAAAACTCACCTAGAAAACAGATAGAAGAGAAAAAAATTAAGAATCATTGGACTACCTAAACACCATGACCAAAAAAAAAAAAGAGCTTAAATATATCTCAAGAAATTTTAAAAGAAAACTACTCATGGGGTAGCTAGGCGGTGCAGTTAAAATAATAGAGCACCTGCCCTGGAGTCAGGAGGACCCGAGTTCAAACCCAGCCTTAGACATTTGACACACTTACTAGCTGCGTGAACTTGGGCAAGTCACTTAACCCCAATTGCCCTGCCCTCCCCCCTCTAAAAAGCAAAAAAAAGAAAGAAAGAAAAAAGCAAAAAAAAGAAAACTACTCAGATCTGAGAACCAGAGGGCAAAGAGGAAATAGTCTACCAATGTCCTTCAGAAAGAAACCCCTTTCAGGAACATTGTAACCAAAATCCAGAAAGTTGAGGTCAAAGAAAAACTACTATGTAGTACAAGGAAAGAATTGAAGTACCCAAGAGCCTCAGTCAGGATCACTCTCAATTTAACAGCCACTGCTAACGTGGCAGAGAGATTTAATATAATATTCTAAGAGGGAAAGGATATGGGCTTACCGCCAAGAAGAATTTCCTAAGCAAGATTCAATATAATCATATAGGCGAAAATGGACCTTTAATGAAACAGAGAATTTCCAAGCATTCCTGATGAAAAAGACTAGAGCTGCAAGAGAAACTTTGAAATTCAAACACAGGAGTTAAGAGAAAGAGAAGAAGATGATGAACTCTGATAATATGTAATAGAAATTTATCCATAATCTTCTACACCACCTCTCTTTGCTTAGCCCTGACCTTGCTTGTAGTTTTTAAAACTTTCTTTCTTTCCTCTTAATCCCTTCTTTACAATCCATTCTTGGAAGTTAAAATTTGTTTTGCTTGTGCTTTATTCCCTTTCATTTTAGTTTCTAACCTCTTCACAGATAAACTTTTAAGTTAGTTACTTTACCTGACTACTTACAATTGCTGAGTAGTTCCATAGATGAAACCATCACAAGAGGAGAGGAAAGAATACTTTGAGTAGTCATTGTATTTTATTTTTGTTACTGCTGATCACATTCTTCTGATGTTGTTTCAATAGCTCTCCACTAATTTCGCCCTACATTTCTGTTTCATTTTTTGCTTTAATTGCTTTCATCCCCATTTCAGTCAAACTTGTCTTTTTAACCATAGCATCCTTCAGTGAGAAGGTCCCCTGTACATGGCAGCTGAATTATACATATAAATTTGTTTCTATTATATACTTGCCTGTCTCCTTTCTCTTATACGCTGATGACTAAAAAGAAAATTCACATAATGTTAGAACTAGTAGGAGGAGGAGGAGACAGGAAAGAAAGAATGAGAAGGAGGAGGAGGAAGAGGAGAAGAAGCTCATCTGTTTAGCAGTCACTCAAACCATTTATTAAGCACAATATTCCAGTCACTATGCTAAGCACTAGGGATACAAAGAACAGCAAAATACAAAAATAAAAAAGTTTCTGCTTTTAAAAGGCTTACAATCTAAGGGAGGGAGTCATGTAAATAACTAGCTATTTCCAAGGTATATATAAGGCAGCTAGGAGGGGCAGTGGATAGAGTGACAGTCCCGGAGTTAGGAGGACCCAAGTTCAAATCTAATATACTTTTATATAGATGTTAAGATTTACAAAGGGCTTTCCTGACCAAAAACCTGTGAGGTAGACAGTATAAGTATTATTATCACTATTTTACCAATGAAAAAACTGAGACTCAAGGAAATTAAGTGACTTGTACAAGGTCATAAAACTAGTAAGTCATAGATGTACTTCTCTTTCCAAGACTAATAGACTTTATAATATACCATAACTGCCTCTTTAAAAAAATGTTTGTAAGTCTATAAAATATTTAAAATGGACATGTGACCCCAATATTAAAGATGATACCCTAAAGTCATTAGAAGAGAATCAGGTGGAACACTCAGAGGTTAGAGTGCCAGGCCTAGAGCAAGCAAGGCCTGAGTTCAGATTTGGACTCTGATACTTACTTGCTGTACATCCCTGGGCAAGTCTTTTAATCTCATAGTTTCTTTATCTGTCAAATGAGGTACCTCTGAGTGTTGTTTTGAGGATCAAATGAGATAATTATTTGTTTTTTTTAATGAAAAAATATTTGTAATGTGCTTTGTAAACTTTAAAATGCTATTAAATGCCAGACATATTTCATAGCTAAGGGTAGGAAATATATCCTTAACCCCCAAAAAAAGACTAAATAAAAATAAAATAGATAATTTTGATTTCATGAAATTAAAAAGCCTTTGTACACACACAAAAATTAATGTCTCTAAGATAAAAAGGGAAGTGGTTCAAAGGGAAAAAACACTTCTGATAAGAGTTTGATATCTAAGATATAGATATCCATTTTTTTTTGGAGGGGGAAAGGCAAGGTAATTGGGGGTAAGTGACTTGCTCAAGGTCACACAGCTAGTTAAGTATCAAGTGTCTGAGATCCCATTTGAACTCAGGTCCTCCTGACTCCAGGGTAGGTGCTCTATTTGCTGTGCCATGTAGCTGCCCCTAGAAATTCTTCTTTCAGATGCTTCTGATAAGAGTTTAATATTTAAGATACAGAGACAACCAATAGAAATATTTAGGACTGAAAACCATTTCCCCATAGGTAAGTGATGAAAAGATATGAACAAATAGTTCTCAAAAGAAAAAATGAAAGAATGTTCCACATCACTAATAACAAGAAAAATACAAATGAAAATGAGAGTTGTCGCAATTCGTTTTTTAGTTGATTTCCTAGGGTTTTCTAAGTATAATCATATCATCTGCAAAGAGCGATAGCTTTGTTTTTCTTTCATTGCCTGTTTTTATTACTTCAATTTCTTTTTCTTGTCTTACTGCTATAGCTAGCATTTACGGAGTCGTAAAGGTGATAATGAATATCCTTGATTGATTTGTGATCTTATTGGGATTCTACTTATCATTTTACAAAAGGCTATATTGATGCCTATGCTTTCTAATGTTTTTTTAAAAATAGGAATGGATATTGAATTTTTTTCAATTTATTAATTTATTTGTTTTCAGTTTTCAACATTGAATTCCATAAGTTTTAAATTTTCTCCCTCTCTATTTCCTCTCCCTCCCCAAAGCGGCATGCAATCTGATATGGGCTCTACACATACATTCCTGTTAAGCACATTTTCCTGTTAGTCATGTTGCGTAGAAGAATTATAACAAGTGGGAGAAACCGTGGGGAAAAAAACAAAACATAAGAACAAAACAAACAAAAGAGAAAATAGTTTGCTTCACCGTACATTCTGACTCCATAGTTCTTTCTCTGGATATGGATGTCATTTTCCATCATGAGTCCTTTGGAAATATTTCAGGTCCTTGCATTGCTGAGAAGGGCTGAATCTATCAAAATCAATCCTCACACACTGTGGCTCTTACTGTGTATAATATTCTCTTGGTTGCGCTCTCTTCACTCAGCAGTGGATATTGAATTTTGTCAAAGGCTTTTTCTGCATCTATTCATATAATTGAATGATTTCGTTGTTGTTTTTCACTGATATGGTCAATTATGCTGATAGTTTTCCTAATATTAAACTAGTCCTACATTTCTGATATAAATCCTACCTAGTCATAGTATAGGATCTTTGTGATATATTACTGTGATCTTGCTAGTATTTTATTTAAAATTTTTGCATTGATGTGAAAGTATTTGCAGATCCTACACATGATTGCATGCCACCATGGTGGCCGGGAGGAAGGGAGGGGAGAAAATCTGAAATTCAAGTGATTGTGGAACTGAATCTTGTAAACTAAAAGTAAATAAACAAGTCATCCATAAAATTTTTGCATCAATATTCATTAAAGAAATTGGTCCATAGTTTTCTTTCTCTGTTTTTACTCTCCCTGGTTTAGTAATCAAACCCATATTTGTGTTACGAAAGGAATTTGGTAGAACTCTTTCTTTATCTATTTTTTCAAACAGTTTATATGGTATTGGGATTAATTGTTCCTTAAATGTTTGGTAGAATTCCTTTGTGAAACCATCTGGCTCTGTTTTTTTCACCCTTAGGCAGCTCATTGATATCTTCTTCAATTTCTTTTTCTGAGACAGGGTTATTTAAGTATTCTATTTCTTCTTCTGTTAATGTAGGCAGTTTATATTATTGTAAATATTCATCTATTTCACTTAAACTGCCAGTGCTAATAATTGCTTTAATTTCATTTTCATTGATTGCATTCAACTTTTTCATTTTTGATACTGGTAATTTGATTTTTTCTTTTTTCTTTTTAAATTAAATTAGCTAATGATTTATCTACTTTGTCTTTTCATAAACCAGCTCCTAGTTTTATTTATTATTTATTTATTAGTTCAATTTAAAAAAATTGTATTAATCTTTTCTTTAATTTTGAAGATTTCTGTTTTGAGGTTTAATTGGGGGTTTCTAATTTGTTCTTTTTCTAGTTTTTTTTTTTTTAGTTGAATGCCCAGTTTATTGATCTGCTCTTTCTTTCTCTTATTGATATATGCAGTTAGAGATATACATTTTCATCTAAATATCACTTTGGCTGCATTCCATAAATTTTGGAATGTTGTCTCGTTGTCATTCTCTTTAATGAAACTACTGATTGTTTCTATGACTTGTTCTTTGACTCATTCATTCTTTTAGATTATTTAGTTTCCATTTAATTTTAATCTACATTTCCATGGCCCTTTATTAAATGTAATTTTTATTGCATTATGGTTTGAAAAGGGTACATTTCTGCTTTTTCCCATTTGGTTATGAGGCTTTTATCCCCTAATACATGGTCAATTTTTGTGAAGGTGCCATATACAGCTGAGAAAAAAGTATCTTCCTTTCTATTCCTATTGACTTTTCTCCAGAAGTCTATCATATCTAACTTTTCTAAGCTTCTAATCATTTCCTTGACTTCTTTCTTATTTTTTTAAATGGTCAAATTTATGTAGCTCTGATAGGGGAAGGTTGTGGTTCCTTACTAGTATAGTTTCGCTGTCTATTTCCTCCTGTAATTCACTGAACTTTTCCTTTAAGAATTTGGATGCTATGCCATTGGGTACATATATGTTTAGTATCATTATTACTTCATTATCTATGGTTCCATTTAGCAAGATGTAGTTTCTTTGCTTCTTATTACCCTTTTAATTAGGTCTATTTTTGCTTTTGCCTTGTCTGAGATCATGATTGCTATCCCTGCCTTTTTTACTTCAGTTATGCATAACAGATTCTGCTCCAGTGCTTTATTTTAACTCTGAATGTGTCTTTCATTTTTTGTTTCGAGTGTGTTTTTTATAAATAACATATTGTTGGATTCTGGTTTCTAATCCACTCTGCTATACACTTTTGTTTTATGGGTGAATTTATCCCATTCATATTCACAGTTATGATTAGTAACCATAGATTTCCCTACATCCTGTTTTCTTCAGTTTGTGCTTCTCTCTCTATTTTTATCCTGTCCCCGCTCTAAAGTCTGTTTTTCCTCTAACTACTGCTTTCTTTTATTTGCCTTCCATTCTTTTTATTCTACTCCCTCTTCTCTTATCCCCTTCCACTCCTACTTTCCTGTTGGTAAGTTGGTGTTCTATTATCAATTGAGTATATGTACACACACACACACACACACACACACACACACATTTCCCTCTTTGGACCAATTTAGATGTGAGTGAGATTCAAGCATTACCTTCCCCTCTTCCTTCACCATTTTACTCTCCCCTGTAGAAGCTCTTCTTTTTACACCTCTTTGATGTGTGATAATTTTCTCTGGTCTTCCTCTCCCTTACCCCTTCTCCCAGAGTATCTCTCTTTGTCTCCTAACCAATTTTTTTTTTTACATCATTCCAACATATTTGATTCATTCCCATATCCTTTTCCTATTTAGATTCCTTCTAACTGCCCTGATAATGATAAAGTTATTAAGATACATGTATTATCTTCCCATATATGCTTTCTCTTTCATATTCACCTTTTTATCCTTCTCCTGAGTCTTTTATTTGAAAGTCATATTTTGTATTTGGCTTTGTTCTTTTCATCAGGAATGATTGAAAGTCCTCAATTTCACTAAAAATACATTTTTACCCTTGAAGGATCTTACTGTTTTCCTGGGTAGGTTATTCTTGGTTATAATGCCAACTCTTTTGCTTTTTAGAATATCATGTTCCAAGTCTTCTGTTTCTTTAATGTGGTAGTTGCTAAATCTTCTGTGATCTTGACTGTGGCTCCATGGTATTTGAATGGTTTCTTTCTGGCTATTTGAAGTATTTTCTCTTTGACTTGGGTGGTCTGGAATTTGGCTATAATATTCCTGTGAGTTTTCATTTTGGGATTTCCTTCAGGTAAGTATCAATGGATTCTTTCCATTCTTTCCATTTCTATTTTACCCTCTGGTTCAAGGATATTGTGGCAGTTTTCCTTTATAATTTCTTGAAATGTGATGTCTAGGTGCTTTCTTTGATCATGGCTTTGAGGTAGTCTAAGAGTTTTTAAATGATCTCGCCTCAATTTATTTTTCAGGCCACTTGTTTTTCCAATGAAGTATTTCACATGTTCTTTTTTTTTCATCCTTTTGACTTTTTTTTTTTTATTGTTTCTTGATGTCTGATAGAATCATTAGCTTCCACTTTCTCAATTCTAATTTTTAAGGAGTTATTTTCATCAATGAAATTTTGCACCTCTTTTACCATATGGCCAATTCTTCCTTTTAAAGAGTCGTTTTCTTCAAAAAGCTTTTATACCTCTTTTTCAATTAGGCCAATTTTATTTTTTGAGGTTTATTTTCTTCAGGTTTTTTTGCATTTCTTTTTACCAAGCTGTTAATTATCTTTTCATAATTTTATTCCTTTGCTTTCATTTCTTTACATATTTTTCCTCTACTATTCTTATGTGATTTTGAAAATAATTTTCTTTGTTTTTCCAAGTTTTTTTTTCTCTTTGGCGGAGAAGACAGGGTAATTGGGGTTAAGTGACTTGCCAAGGTCACACGGCTAGTTTTGTGTTAAATGTCTGAGGTCAGATGTGAACTCAGGTCCTCCTGACTCCAGGGCCGGTGCTCTATTCGCAATGCCACCTAGCGGCCCCTTTCCAAGTGTTTTTTATTGGTCTTGTGTTCAATTCATCTTTTTCCCCTGGAGGTTTTGCTTGTAGCTATTTTGACTTCATTGTCTTCTGAGTTTGCGTCTTGATCTTCCCTTTCACCATATTTACTTTTATGGTCAGTTTCATTTTTTGTCGTTTGCTCATTTTCCCACCCTTTTTCTTGATTTGGAACTTCGTTTTGATATCGGGTCTGTTGCCAGAATGGGAGGGTGGGGTGGAGTTGATGGTGACGTAGGGGCACTTTCTCAAGCTTCTGGCTGTTTTCAGAGCTAGTTCTGGGAATTTGGAAGTTTTCAATGCTTCCAAGGTGGTGTGATCTGGGGAGAGGTGTGGTCACTGGTCTTCACTCTTGTCCTTACCCAGGAAGGGTCCCTGATCTCTTGCGATTACAATTGATACTGCTCCTTAAGGCCCCTTCTCCCTTGGGACCAGAAGTGATACTGTCCTTCAGGGTCCACCCATCCCTTGAGGCCAGAAGTGATATTGCCTCTCAGGGCTTCCACTACCTCTTGACTGAAAGTGCTCTTCCTGCCCTTGAGCTGACCAAGAAGTGGATCTAAGCAAGGGAATTGCCAAAGTTTAGTCCTTCATCCAGTGCTAGCACAATGTTAACCTGTAACCTCTTTCTGACCTATTGCCAGGTCCCTCTGCTATCTCTGGCTTGAGAGCTCTAGACACTGCTGCTGCTTCTATTACTACCACCTAGTCCCACCATTGGTGTTTCATTCATATGGGCTCAGGCCAGCCAACTCTCCTGTGTCACAGATCTCTCTTTCTGACTTTTGAAGTGTTCTTGGACTGAAAAGGTGTCTCACTTTGACCTTTTGTTGTTTCTGCCTCTCCAGAATTCAATTTGAGGTGTTCTCGGGGTTGTTTGGAGGGGAGTATTGGGAGAACTCAGCTCTCTCTACTCTGCCATCTTGACTCTTCCCATAGAAGTTCTTTTTTTTTTTTTTTTAAACCCAGGATGATTCTCAGCTGAGAGCAAGGGTTCTTAATCTAGAGTCCATGGATAGAATTCATGGTGAGTCATGAATTTGTTTTTGTTTTTTAATATTTTGATAAGAGTATTTCAATATAATTGGTTTTCTTTGTAATCTTATGTATTTTATTTTATGCATTTAAAAACCTTTTGATATATGTCAGAAAGTTTCATCAGAGTGCCAAAGGAGTTCATGACACAAAAATGGTTAAGAATCCTGGGTTAGAAGAAAGTAGAAACATAGATCTGGAAATAAACTAGATGTAAAAATAAAACACATCAATATATACTTTAAAAAATATTGTGGGTAGGTAAAAGGAAAAATAACTAGCTAGTATAGATGTAAGTTAATTAAGGAACTATTAGACAGATTAGACTGATTATATTGCTGGACTTTTAAATTTAATACAACCTACAAAAAAGAAAAATCTTGGAAACAAAGAGCATGAGCTACCATTTAAAAATCAACATAATGCTTTATGACTACAAATCTGGGAACACTATAACCTTTTAAGAATCAAAACTACTACCACATCTCGCCAGTCAAATTGGCTAAGATGACAAAACAGGAAAATGACAAATGCTGGAGAGGATGTGGAAAAATTGGAACACT
>CM053587.1:23311565-23331886 GCA_028646515.1 Pseudochirops corinnae | reverse complement strand
AGCTATACAAGGATTGTTATTTTTCTATTCTCTTTTTTTTAATAGAAAAAATGCCTGTCTTAAAGGGTGAAGCATCACACTATAACTCCGACCTACATAACCTGTTGTTCTGTTGCCAGTGTGTGGATGTGGTATTTTATACTGAAGATCTGAAGGAAGTCGTAGAAGCCCATAAGATTGTCCTCTGTTCTGTGAGCAACGTCTTCATGCTGCTGTTTAATGTGAAGAGTCCCGCGGATATTCAGGACTCCGCTGTGATACGCACTGCCCAAGATCTCTTTGCTGTGAACAGTGAGCTGACATTTCCAGTCACTAGCCAAGGCCCACCATGCAACCCACCAGTAAGAGTCATTGTTAAAGACTCCCTCTTCTGTTCTTGCTTATCAGACATTCTGCACTTCATTTACTCAGGTACCTTCTCAGAATGGCTCCAGCTACTCAGTGTTTTTTAAAACTTTTGAATGTGAAGCTTGCATGTTGCCCTTCCCAGTAGTTTTGTGCACTTTGACAGTTCACATGCTTCCCTTTCTTCTGCTTCTGGGTTATTATTTGCAGTGGATTCTATAAAGAGAAAGCAGGTCATTGTGCCACAGAGGAAAAAAAAATCCACCCAATTGAAGCAAGCTTCTTGATTCCAAACAGACTTAATTGCCTGGGCTTTTACTGTAAAATCACACTGGTGGTGGAACAATAGAGTGGTGAATAAAATATCCTGTTTTCTGCTGAATAGGCAGAACTTATTACATGATCAGCAGTGTGTAACAAAGATTAAGGTGAGCTCGCAGCCTTTTATAGAGTAGAAGGGCAGAAGTTCACTTGTTTTTTATTTCTTTATGAATGCAGACCGTGAAAGCAGGGCCTTGCAACACTGACCTCAGAGGTTTTACGTAGGAGATGTAAAGGGGGGAAAAAAGGAAGTGTTCCTGGGTATTTGGAACTCTCTACTAGGACTTAGAAGTATCCGGGCTCCAATGCCACCTCTTACATAAGCTTTGTCAGTAAATTTCTCTGAGCTCAATACAAGTGCCTAAGTCTTATTTACTAAATTACGAGTTCTGATCTCTGTTGGAGGGAGTTCTCATACCAATAAAATCAAAGATCTTTGATGTATTGGGATATTTATAAAATATAAGAGAACACAGGAACAGCTAGGTGGCACAGTGAATAGAGCATTGGCCTGGAGTCAGGAGGACCTGAGTTCAAATTCGGCCTCAGATACTTGACACTTAACTGGCTGTGTGGCCTTGGGCAAGTCACTTAATTCCAATTGCCCTGCCTCCCCCCCCTCTAAAAAAGAAAGGAAAAGAAAAAATATATAAGAGAACATAAAGAACTCTTCCCAGTTTTTTTCATTTTAGAAATATGAATTTACCAAGTGTATGTAAGGTATCTTGCTAGTTTGCCATCTCATCACTAAGTAAATGAGGAATTTTCAAGCATGCTTTAAAAATTAGCCTAGGGCCAGCTAGGTGGCACAGTGAATAGAGCACTGACCCTGGAGTTAGGGGGACCTGAGTTCCAAGCCAGCCTCAGACACTTACTAGCTGTGTGACCCTGGGCAAGACACTTAACCTGAATTGCCTCCCCCAGAAAGCCTACGTTTGGACAGGAATATTCTTAGATAAATTTTGCTAATAATTTTCATAATTCTTGATATTCTCCTCCATACTGCTTCCTTCAGTTTCAATTAACGTACCAAAACTAGCACTCCATCACCTTTTCCTCAGTTGCCTTTCTTTTCAACTCCTATATGCTCCTAGAATCCAAAGAAGAGGAAATTTTGCCTAATTTATTTTACCAACAAGAGTATAGAACAGCAAGATTATACACCCAAATTCTTTTACATGGAAAGTTTAATAATATTTAATAATTTAATAATATTAAAACTAACTTTCTAAAACAAGGAAAACTATTTACACCTGTAACTTTTTACTCTTCCATGGAGCTAGAATATGCTTTTCTCCTTTCAGACTGAAGCTAATCATGCCCCTAAGAGTAATCAGTGGGAAGTTTTTTTCGTCTGCGTCTGTACTTCAGAATTTTTAACTGGGAACATATGGTGTTTTTATTTTGGATGCATTAGGGGAAAGAGTATCATTGTTTATGTGTGTGCAACAGTTCTAAAACTGTTGATGCTAGAAATTAGGTCACCTTTCCCTCCTTCTGTTGTTTGTGTATAACCTACATACGTGCATGCATATCCACAAAATTTGACATTGAAATTGGTTCCTCAAAAAAAGAATAACAGTAGCACATCTATCTATAAGCAACAAAGATGCTACAGAATTATTGGGCTGGAAAGGAGTGAAGTCAAGTCAACTGAAATTTATTAAGCACTAACTCTGGCACTGTACTAAACATATACAAAGAAAGGACAAAGCAGGTTCTGCCCTTGAGGAGGTCATGATTTAGTGGAGAGAGACAACATAAAAACTATGTATGAATAAGATATACACAGGGCAAATTGGAGATTATCTCAGAAGGAAAGCACCAGCATTAAGAAGATAAACCAAGGGAAGATTTTGGTAGAAGGTAGGATTTTAGCTGTGACTTGAAAGAAGCCAGGAGGCAGAGATGAGGAGGGAGAGAATCCCAGGTGTGGGAGGTAGCCTGTGAAAATACACAAAGTGGAGATGGAGTGTGTTGAACAAGGAACAGCAGGGAAGCCAGAGTCACTGAATTATAGAGTAAATGGAAGGGAGTAAGGCATGAGAAGACTAGAAGGGTAAGAAGGGACCAGGTTATGATGGGTTATGGAGGGTGATTAATTAAGTGCTCTCAATAGATTCTGGTTAGACAGAAGCAAAAGTGCCATCCATTAGTAGAGTTAGTAACTTCCATATAGTAGTTGTTAGTACAGGCTTGTTGAATGAACAGCTCTAGAAGATGTGATATATAATGTGAATTAATGCATCTTGCTTAAGGACCTTGCTTAATATTCTATATTATTAGGTTTCAGATTTTGAATACTTAAGTTCAAAATTTCATTTAGGAAAATTTTAATTGGGAAGAAAGGAAGTATAAATTGTGAATAGAAATCAAAAATAGTGTATAATGCTTTATTTCTTCATTATTTCAATGATTTGTAGGGATTTCCTTCACTGATGCAAATCAGAACCCTTCTGTAAATTAGGAGATAGTCTTTGAGGGTTTCTGTGGCCAAAAAATTCATTATTTGCTGCCAACCTGACCTTGATCTTCTCCAAACTTAGCTAATCTGGTCCTCATACAACAGACAATGCAATCCATTATGGGGCCCATGCTCAAAACTTTCCCAGTTTGGTAGGACTTGTCAGACTTTCTGGAATAGCCTTTATGAACCCAAGGTCACCTGTCTCACTACAGTATGAGACTTAGAGTAGGAATTTAGTGTAAGTAATTTTTATAGAAAGTTTTGAGGAAGAGCTTACCTTTCCTCCTTTACAGTAGTGTTATAGAGCTGGATTTTATTTACTAATTAGAACAGCATGAATTATTCATGCACCACTAAGGTCCTGCCCCTGCCTCATTATGGCATGTAGGTCATCCTCATTTTATGAAGGCTTTGCTAACACAGCACAAGCTCTGGCAGGTTCTGCCATACAGGAAAGGCACGTTCCAGTGACTGACTGTGCCGGCTGGCTGGCTGTCATTCTCAATGAGTGCAGAGGCTCATCTCCAGGAAACAATTGCCCACTTGGCAATGAATTCTTTGGTCATGGTATAGTGCATGAAATGAGGAATAGTATGGAATAGCCCCCAATCCTGCGCAGCCCTCTTCCCCTTCACCAAATATAGTATCAGAGTGGTAGAAAAGGAATCAGTGTATAAACCTAACTGTTGGTTTTCCAGTTATGAGATCCTTGTCCAGTGACCAGTGAGTCCCTTTGATTCTCACAACAACCTAATAGCAGGTGCTGTTGTTATTCCTACTTTATAGTTGAGGAAACTGAGGCAAACTGAGATCACGTGACTTGCCCAGGGTCACACAGCTAGTAAGTGTCTGAGCCTGGACTTGAACTTGTTTTCCTGAGTCCAGTACTAGCAGTCTGAGCACTCTGCTCAGTTGCCTTTATATAAGAACAACACAAGTCCTCATAAAACAGTCATGCCATGTGACTGCAAATCATGGAATACCATGATCTCTGAAGAAGAATAAGTGTTTGTGACCCTAAAGGTGTGTGTTAGGCATAAATAGATTGACGTTTACTACCAATGATGAATTGTAAGGAACAAGTTATATAAAAGCTCATTTAACAAAGGTGGGGAACCTGTGGCCTCAAGGCCCTCAAGTGTGGCCCTTTGACCAAATCCAAACTTCACAGAACAGATGGTTTAAGAGTTATAGTCAGAAAAGGAGGTGGGCTGGTTGTGTAGTAACAACACAGGATAGCAGGTGGATTAGGGTGAGCTCACATGCTTCTTTGGTACTCCCATAAAATATCTACAATAAAACCCCCAGCACACTGGTAGCATTTATGAGGGAAGGGTTATTACCTAGGATGAGAAGCCTGGATGGGTTGTGGCTCCACTAGAGAGTACTCACAATGATGAAATCACAAATTCATTGGAGTACGAATTACTCAACCATATACTCTCATTGCACAAGGAGTTAGATATATACTTCTTGAAATGGCTTCATGCTTTGAAGTCACTGCTGTGGCCCAGTACATTGAAATAGCCCGTTATTAAGTGGAGCCTTCGTTAGTCCCAGAGGGGCCTCCACTTTCTCCCAGATGGTAACTTATATATTGGAGAAATCTGACTAATTAAATAATTTAATACATTGAACACAATTTTCCTCTTGAAACCAAAGAAGTAATACTCTTAGCATTCTTCTAGAGCCTAATATATACAGTGTAGAGGAAATGCATTGCTTCCTAATAATCAATTATAGAGATTTTTGTTTTTAATTGGACTGGGCCTGGGAAGTTGACTTAGAGAATGCTAGGTCAGGAAATCTCCATGTATCAATATAGATCACTAGCTGTGTTAGAATTTAATGTCTTAGGGGGTTTCCTGGGAGCCTGAGAGAGGGTAAGTGCCTTGCCTAGGGTCGCATAGCCACTGTGGGCATTGAGCACATCTCCTTCCTACTCTGCCAAGCTGCCTCTTATTTCCCCACACAGCCAGAGTTGTTCAGATACCAGAATACTCCCACAGTGCATCAGTGCCACAATTGTTCCACACCCTGCGATGGGCAATCTGGGAAAGGAGTATAATAACCTCTGAAGGGAGTACTGCCAGCATGTTACCTCAGGCAGTCAGTAGAAAAGTTGCTTATAGCACTAGCAATCAGAACACAGAGATGTAAACCTAATGCTGAAATAAAGCATGTTTGAATTCAGATGCCTTATAAGTGGAGGAACTAGACTGGATCTGATTGCATTGATGAGAGGTATAAGCAATGTAGAGTCTGTAGTTATTTGAGAGGTGAATAGAATTATCATTGAAGGTAAGTTCTGATACCAGCTGACAAAAGGACAAGAAAGCTATGGGTTCACATATGTCCTGACACACAATCTTATTCAAAGCTGTAAGTTACTCATCAAATATTCTATAATCAATCAACATGGACTTAATAGATTACAACTATATGACAGGCAATGTGTTGCTTCCCAACAAAGCAACTACAAAAATGAGACAGCCCCTATCCTGAAATTTTCATTCCATGGCAAGGGGTGGTGGTGGTGGTGGTAATGGGCATACAACATACTCATATATGAATACATTGAAGATTTACGCAAAGTAAATTGAAGTGATGGTTAGGTACTAATAACTGGGAGAATCAGAGGCGAGAAGTTATAGCATTCCAGAGGTGCAGTACAACCTATATCAAGGCATGGAGGTGCAAGATGGAATGGCCAAGTACGCCAGTCTGGATGAAGTATAGAGTACTTGACAAGAGATTATTGTATGGAAATATATAATATAGCCTAGAAAGGTAGGCTACAGCTAGCTTCTGAAGGACTTTAGGCACCAAATAAAGGGGTTTGCATTTTATCCTAAATCCATTTTGTTCTCTGAAATCTCTTAAGCAGGAGAGTGACAGAATTAGACCCATGCTTTATGAATATCAATTATGCCATCGTGTGGACAATTGATTGGAAGAGAGAGACTGGATATAGAAAGAGTACTTAGGAGGCTAATGCAGTCGTCTGGGGGGAGGTTATAAAGGGCTTGAATTAGAATGATTGTGGTGTGAGTAGAGAAGGGGAAAGATGTCTGGGACCTTGAGGAATTGGAGTTGACAAGATTTGACAAAGTCTTAGAAATGGGAGGTGAGTGAGAGAGAAGAGTTGAGTGTAACTCCTAGGTTGTGAACCTGGATGACTGAAAGAATTGTGGTTCCCCTGACAAAATAAGAAGTTAAGAGAAGAAGTGGTTTTAGAGGTGCCTATGAGGTAACCCAGGCTGAGGAGAACAGAAGGCAGTGGGGGCATGGGGAGGATATGGGACTGGAACTCAGGAGAGAGATGAGGAATACATAGATACATGTACATTTGAGAGTCATCTGCGTGGTGCATAGTTAGATCTATGGGAACTGATGAGATCACTAAGATCTTAACTTAGGTTCTTTACTCAGAGTCCATGGACTTTTAAAAAAAATATTTTGATAACTGTTTCAAAATAATTGGTTTCTTGTATGATATTTTTGTATTTTATTTTATGCCTTTAAAATATTATTTGAGAAAGGGTCCATACACCTCACTAGATTCTTAAAAAGGGTCTATCACACACACACACACACACACACACACACACACACACAACCCTGCACCCCCAGCAAAGAAAAGAGGAGAGGACAAAGTTGTGACAAAGTTCTTTAGCACACCCAAGCATAGGGGGTTGGACATGGATGATCATTCTGTAAACGGCTGTGAGAAGAACGGGTCAGTCACAAGAAGAGAGTCATGAGAGAGGAGTGTTGCAAAAGTCCAAAGGGGAGATAATATTCAGGAGGGGAGTGGTCAATAGTGTCACATGCTATAGCAGATGAGAAGCAGCCATTGGGTTTAACAATGTTGCTCATCAATGACCTTGAAAAGAATAGTTTCAATTTAGTATTGAGGATAGAAGCCTGATTGCAACAGGATGAGGAGTGAGATGAGGCAGTAGAAGCAACAAATGTAGATGACTTTTTCTAGGAGTTTGTCTGAAAAGAAGGACATATGTAAAGCTATGTAGCTTGAGGGCATGGTAGGGTCAAATGAAGGGTTTTCGTTTTTTTTTTCTTAAGGATGGGAAAGATCTGAGCATGTATGCAAGCAAAAAAGGAGGGACCAGGATATTGAGGGTGAAAATTAGGAAGAGATTAGGGATGAGCTCCTAGAGGACAGGAGAGGGGAGGGGATCAAGATCCCAAATATAGGGATTGGCTTTAGCAAGAAGGGCCACTTCATCTTCTGAAAATGGGGAAAAGGGGGAGGAAGGAGAGAGAGAGAGAGAAAGAATGGGCTGTGATGTTGGGATGAAAGATGAAAGAGAGAGGACACATACAAAGATGGCCTCTACTTTTTCAATGACGTATGAAATGAGGTCCTTTCAGAAAGAGAAGGGAAAGGCTGATAGAGGACTGAGAAGAGATTAAGTACCTGTACCTACTTTCATAAGATTTTTTTTCCTTAACAAATCTGGGTTCTTGCCATAGACTTAGGATTATTAGACCATTGGATCATAGATCTAGAACAGGAAGCCAAGGGGTTATAGGTCTATAAGCCTGAAGTGGAAAGGGACCCCAGAGGTCATGGAGCCTTACGTCACCCCTCTCCCCTTCCATTTTACAGATGAGGAACTGAGCAGGAAGTGACTTGCCTACAGACACATAAGTGGCAGAGCTAGGATTCAAACTCAGGACTTTTGACTTCAAATTCAATACACTTTTCACTTATATTAAAGCATCAAATAAATTATATTAAGCATGTTTTGAAAAAAACAAAGCATTTTTTATGTTACATAGTGATTTCCTCACAATAGTACTGGAGAGTAGAAGTTAGCAGCAAATCATAGTATAAGAACATTGAATCTGGAATCAGAAGACTTGAGGTCAAATGCTGGTTCTGCTACGTCCTATCTGAATGACTTTGAGAAGTTTCTGGGTCTCAGTTTCTTCATTTTTAAAAAAGAAGGGCAAGGTTGTTTTGAAGTTTCTTCCCTAACTCTAAATCCTGTCATCAGCAGTGGAAAGAGCATAGGGTTTAGAGTCACAGTCTTGGGTTTTAATCTTGCTCAGTTTATCCTATTCACTTAATTTATTTGAGTTTTGATTTCATTATATGTAAAGGAAAGGAGGGATTGGACTAATCTCTAAAATCCCTTCAAGTTTTTAATCTATGTTTTTAAGGAGTGGGTTTGTGCCAGGGAACTGGGTAGAGAAGATAAATGTATCCCTATTAATAACAGCCCATATTGATACAGCATTTGAAGGTTTACAAAGAAAATTCTTCTCTTGTAATGGGTGGGTTGTGATAGTAATACTATCTGTATTTTACATATGAGAAAAAGGGAATACAAGAGGGATCAGATGCCTTTCTCAGAGGGCCACCCAGCTGGGAAGTATCGTGATGCTTTCATTCTTTTGTGTTTTGTGACAGACCAAAGGGTAACATGGTATGGGTCCTGTACGGCTCTGGCACTTCTGACCATCTCAGGGTCAGTGCAGGACCTTTTTGGTGACTCTAATTATAGAAATAGAGCTTCAGCCCTCAATCAGAGCAGGCAGGAACAATAAATCAAATAGCAAAGTGTTCAGTAGGAAAGAACAAAAGTTCAGGTACCAGAAAATCACACCATAGAATTGCTTTTAGCCTCTTGGTAATGAAAGCAGGCAGCCTCCCACAGACGGCCACACTTTGGGAAAGTGGACGTTTCCCCGAGTCCCCCTGCTTCCAGGAGAGGGAGGGTTCCCCCTCCTCTTGCTGCTCCGTTCCACGTCTGACAATGTTGTTTGCCAGACTTGTTGCTGAGCTGCTGTCGCCATCTGCTGGAACTGTGTGTTGCTGTGGCTTCTTTCTCCTTGGGTCTAAGGAAATAGAAGAGGGAGTGTTGTCACTGTTGGTGAGACTGCCAGTAGTTCTCAGGGGCTAATCAGCACGTTTTCAGCTTTCATCGAAAACATTTCTTCTCCCAGTGCCCCCTTCCCAGTGATCCATCCTATGATGACCCTACCCACCCCAGCCCTTCCTCCTAGCTGGGTCTGAGTAAGTGAAGTCCTAGCCAGGTCATGCTAATTACTTTGAAGTGTCAGTACTGTCTTCAGGGAGTCATTTAATAACACTGGGAGGGAAGAGGTAGACCTGTTGACCTTCGCCCAGCATTTCCAATGCAAGCAAGCAAGCGTTTACTGAAGGCCTACCATGGACTGTGCTCGGTTCTGTTGATCCAAGTACAAAGAATGACACAATCTCCACTGGCAAGGAGCTTAGCCATTCAGATGGGAAAGAACAGTGCGTGTATAAGTATACACAGAATGCAAACAAATGCGAAATCATTAACTATAAGGCAGTTTGGGAAGGAAGACATTAGCAGCTGAGGAATCAATAATACTAAGAGCACCTTGAGATTTACCAAGTGCTTTATAATACGTTGTATCGTTTGATCCTTATAATAACTGTGATTTAGGTGCTTTTATTATTTTTCTCATTTTATAGAATCAAGAGAGGTTTCATGGAGAAAATGGTACTTGAGTTACATACTCTTACCATAACTACATAGAATATAGTAGAATATATTAATTTCTTTTTTTAGAAGTTGCTAGGTTGCACAGTGAATAGAGCACCAGCCCGGGAGTCGGAGGACCTGAGTTCAAATTCGGCCTCAGACACTTAACACAGAAACTAGCCATGTGACCTTGGGCAAGTCACTTAACCCCAATTGCCCTCCAAAAAAAAAAGCAAAAAAAAAAATTTCTTTTTTGCTTCACTATTTCTTTCTGTGGCGTGGTCATTCTTTCTGGTCTCTCATGTCTTTCATGGTTGGTGTTCTTGTCTCTTCTTCACCTCTCTCATATACAGTTGGTTACCCGTTTTCTTCAGTTCCAACCCAGAAACGCTTCTTTTATCCATCCCTTTGTTCTTCCTGAGACCACCCTAGGGCAGGTATGATTTCTTCTTGCCACTATTATTAGCTCTTGAATTATTTCTGTTTTTACTTTCTTGCTTCTACTACCCATCCTTCATGTCATGATTGTTATGATATTCTGTGGTCCTGACAAGAATAACTTTCAGATGAGAGGAAAAGGGAAAAAAACTAACTAATAGAAAATAGAAAATTAAGAGAATTAAGTAGGTAATAAAAGAGCAGTTTGTCATATTTGATGAGTTCAAATCACTAGGTCCAGATAAACTGCATCTCAGGTAGTCAAAAGAACCAAGAGATGTGACTGATAAACCACTATTGGCAATCTTCATAGACTGTGAGTAGCCAAAGAAATGGCGCCACACTAAAGTAGGGTAAATGCCATGATTTTCGAAAAACAGAATGGAGTTGGTTCCACAAAATATAGGCTAATGATTGGACAAATGACTAAAATTGCTGGTAAAATATTAAAATTTTATTCTTAAAGAGAGAATGAATATCTAGAAAAGAAAGTATTGATCACATAGGTCCAGCATGGCTCTTATCAAGAATAGGTTATGCCAGAATTAACTTCATTTCCCTTTTTGACCAGAACCAGACTATGTTGTATCTGTAGTTTATTTAGATTTTAGCAAAGCATTTGGCAAAGTGTCTCGTGACACTTTGATGACACAAGATGGAGAGGTATGTAAGGGCTATAGAAAGGTTAAGTCAGTTCTCAATTAGTTGAATGACTGGACATGAAAGAGTAGTCATTAAAAGGTCAATGCTCATTTGGAGGTTGGTCTCAAATGGAGGGCCTCAGGGATGGGTTCTTGGCCATCTGTTGTTTAATAATTTTTATCAGTGCTGTGAAGGAAAACAGAGATGACATACATATCAAACTGACAGATAACACAAAGCCAGCAGGGATAGATAACAAGCGGAATGACGATCAGGATCCAGAAATATCTTAACAGGCTAGAACTTTGAGCCAAATAAAATGTGATGGAATTTAATGGGGATAGATAGAAAGTAAGGAAGCATGGTGTAACAGATAAGATGCTGACCTTGGAATCGAAAAGACCTGGGTTTGAATTGTACCTCTAGCATTCACTAGCTTTGTAACCCCGTGATAAGTCACTAAGCCTCTCAATTGCTTAGGTCACTCCCTAGGAATTATTTTCTAAATTATAGAGCAGGTGAGACTGGAATTGATGGAGGAAGGGCCCACACTGGGAATCATAGATCCTTTCTAGAACTGTGAAAGTATAAAGTCTTACACTGGGGTTCAAATAGTAAATTTGACAAGTACAAGATGTGAGTGGTGTGGTGAAACAACTACTCGTCTGAAAAAGGTTTATGGTTTTACTGAACTACAAGTTTAATATGAATCAAAATTTATGGCAGTTGATAAAACTAATTTTAGTCTAAGGTAGCATTAACAAAAGAATGGGTATCTGGAATGGGTGAGATGATAGTTTTGGTCAGACCATGCTCGGAATATCATGATCAGTTCTAAGGACCACATTTTAAGAAGGACATTGATAAGCTAGTCAGTGCTAGATAAAGCTAATGTTTTATAAGTTATTTGAAGGAACTGGGGAAGAAAAGACTTAGAGAGGAATGGTAGCTGTTTTTAATTACTTGATAGGCTCTCATTTACTTTATGGAAGAAGGATTAGACTGATTCTGCTTGGCTACAGAAGACAGAATGTGGTACAATGGGTAGAAGTTTTTTCTTCGTGAAAGGGCAGGAGGCTTCCTGACACAAGTAGGAGAGATGGGCTTTTCTTCATCTTAGGTGTCCAAACACAATCTGAATTCTCAATTCTTAGTGATTTCATAGAAGGGATTTTTGTTCAGATATGGGTTGGATTAGATGGCTTTGAGGTTCTTCAAAATTCTGAATCTTTAATCTTATCACCTGCATAGTAAAATTCCAAATCTTTTATCAGGGAGGCAGTCCCTTCATTAGTCTAATACCATCCTACCTCATGTTACCTACTTTCTGGGGTACTCTGTTCCAAGTCAAAATGGACTACTCCTTACTTCCTGACTGTACATCAAACTTTCATAATAAATTCTGCTCCAGTAACTCTTTACTTTTAAAATGTGTTCTATCCTTTTGAACATTCCCATAGGCTCAGAGAACAGATTTCTTCAGTCTAAACTTTTAGTAAGGGGTTGCTTTAGTCTCTGGTTAAGTTTTATTTTGAGAGATGATTTCTCATTGGAGTGCCAAGTCAACAAGATTTCATTGGGTCAGAGTGTGTACATGTGTGTGTGTATGTGTGTGTGTGCATGCATATATGCATATGAATGCACTGGAGTACTAATGCACTGGAGTACTTAATTTTAATTCTGGGTGAACCATATTTCACGTGTTGTTTCTTTTTTTTTTTTTTGGAGGGGGGAAAGCAAGGCAATTGGGATTAAGTGACTTGCCCAAGGTCACACTGCTAATAAATGTTAAGTGTCTGAGGTCAGATTTGAACTCAGGTCCTCCTGACTCTAGGGTCAGTGCTCTATTCACTGTGCCACCAAGCTGCCCCACAAGTGTTATTTCCTTTAAGCTGTTTTTCTTGATCTGTTCTTTTTACCTAGGCCTAAAATCCCTTCCCTCTGGCCTTTCAGCCTCACCTCAAACGCTCCTTTCTCAGGAAGCCTTCCTTAATCCCCTGATTGGCAAATGACCTTTCCATTTTGATCTTATACTTTGTTTTGTGATCATATAGTGCACTTATATGTGTGTGTGTGTCTGTGCGTATGTATGTACACACACACGCACACACACAGAGCAAAAGTGCAGTCTTTACTGATATATCTCTGTACTAAACTGCAAGCTTTTTAAGGGCAGAGATTTTATTTTATTTAAATCCGATACCTCTTTCAGTACCTATGTGATGAAGCTCTGCACACAGTAGGTGTTTTATGAATGTTTCTTGCATTACATTTGTTGTAGCATATGAAAAATCCTTGTCTTGTAGTCAACAATGTGTTTTGAGCTTATGTATTTTGTGAATGACATACAATGCAAATTTTCATCATGAACCTAAGTAACGTTATACCTAATATCCATGTTTCACAGTCAAAGCAAAGTAAAGATTGAATTTAGACACTATTCATCTCCAATTTGACCTGACCCTCACATTTCACTTGGGGTCTTAATCTGAATTGAGTGTATGTACATCCTAAGCTCACTTCCTAACAGCCCACGTCCTGACTCATTTTGGCTTTGTAGACTCGGCCACTGGGTTGTTGGTTCTCCCCTAGATGAACACATGCTACATTCTAACTTACTGCATTTTCTATGACTGACAGTGAAAGTCAACTAATAAGATCTAACTGGGCTTAAACAGGGTCATTTTCCTATGCCTTCAGGCCAAGCATGATTACTTGAATCTGTTTTCCTTTCATTGTTCCCTCACTAGGGGAGTAGTGAAAAGTAATTAAAAAAAATAAGTGTGGGCTGCTAACATTTTTTTACTTTACAAGAAGGATGTAATTGAACGAAGTGTGACAATGTGATACTTGACAACAAGGTTCCTTAATCTCCTCTTCCCCTGTGGCCAATTTCTAAATCTGACAACTCATTTTTTATTTTTTGACTATTTTTTTATTCATTCACAGGTGCTTTTCAATGGGAAGAGTTGGAAGAAGATGTAAAGAAGAAGTTGAAAGACCCTAGTGATGTTTTAGGTGTAATTGAGAAGGTTAAGTGCATATTGAAAACACCAGGGAAGGTAAATTGGTTATTTCTAGTTTCTTTTCTGATCTTTCCTTCATGAATAGTAGAAAGTCTTCAGAAGGGGGTATATAATAAATAACTCAGGGATACAGTCTAATGTTACATCAGTCTTTTTCATAAATCATGTTTTTATGTTTTCAGTATTTTAGTAAAATTAAGTCAGAATCATTACTCTTTGTTTTTTCAGTTTATTTGTGTATGAAGATCTAAATAACTCTTTACTTTTAAAATGTGTTCTATCCTTTTGAACATTCCCATAGGCTCAGAGAACAGATTTCTTCAGTCTAAACTTTTAGTAAGGGGTTGCTTTAGTCTCTGGTTAAGTTTTATTTTGAGAGATGATTTCTCATTGGAGTGCCAAGTCAACAAGATTTCATTGGGTCAGAGTGTGTACATGTGTGTGTGTGTGTGTGTGTGTGTGCATGCATATATGCATATGAATGCACTGGAGTACTATTTTTTAAAATAATTTTTAAAGTTTCCTTGTTATTATGAACTTGACAAAAACTTACAAACCTAAGCATTTTCACATAGAGAGAACATAAAATTGGATTGTTTTCAAAATTTGATTTCTGTTATATACAGTTTATTTTTTTTATGTACATGATAAATTTAATATGTTAATTCCATAACTGTCCTTCTCTCTGCTTCCCTCTGAACCTCCTTCTCTTCTCTTCGGGGCATTTAAAGAATTGCTTTATTGGCATTCTTCTTCTTTTCTTTTTTTCTGAATTGTTGTCACTAGTCCTCTACTCTTCCCCCAATGCTCCCTCACGAAAAAGAAAACAAAACCCTCCCTATAACAAATAAGTCATGTCAAGCAAAACAACAGCAACATGAAAAACTACACTTTGGCCATGTCTGAAATGTATGTTTCATTCTGTGTCTCTAGTCTATCACCTTTGTGTCAAGAGGTGGGATGCATGCTTCATCATCAGTCTTTTTGTGTCATTGTACTGTTCAATGGTCTTCAGTCATAGCTGGTCATTGTTCTAATTGGTATTAAGGCTTTCAGAATTATTTTTCTTGAAAATGTAGTCTTCTCCCCTCCCCATGGCGGCATGCATTTTGATATAGGTTCTATAGATACCTTCACGTTAAACATTAGTCAAGTTGTAAAGAAGAATTATAACCATTGGGATGTTGTAGTCTTTTGATAACTTGTCCTGGTTCTACTCGTTTAATTCTGAATTAGTTCATGTCAGCCCTCCTCAGTTTCTCATAATCTCTCCCTTCATTTCTTTTGGTACAGTAATATTCCATTACATTAATGTACCATCATCCATTCAGCCGTTCCTCAATTGATGGGCATGCCCTTCATATTGTTGGATATATGAGTTCCAGTTGTGGTATTGCAGAGAGTATGCAGAGATTAGTGACTTTTGTGATATTGTTCCCAATTGCATTGGAGTGGCTGTACAAATACAGTTTTACCAACAGTGCGTTAGTATACCTATTCCTCTACAGTCCCTCCAACAACTGACATTGCCATTTTTATTTTTTGTCATCAGATAAAATCTTACATGTGTGAGTAGAACCTCAGGATTGTTTTAATTTGCATTTCTTCAATTAGTGATTTGAAACATTTATGCATATGATTATTCATAGCCTGACTTTCTTCTTTTGAAAATTACATATTTCTGTCTTTTAGCCACTTATTTATTGGGGAATGGCTCTCATTTTTATGTATTCTAATCAAGTCACTGTATCAAAGAAATTGACTGCAAAAGTTTTTTCAACTATTTCCCTTTGATTTTAATTTCATTGATTTTGTTTATGAAAAACTTTTGAATTTTAGGTAGTCAAAACTATTTTATCTCCTGTCATCTCTGTCCTTTGTTTGGTCAAGAATTCTTCTCCTATCCATAGTTGCAAAGGTATCTACCTTCTTTGCATATCCTCTAATTTATTTATGTGGATTTAAAAAAAAAAAATAAAGATCATATATCTATCTCGTTGGAGCTTATTATGGCATATGATGTGAGATGTTGGTTTTAAATCTAATTTATGCAGGACAGTTTTGCAGTTTTCCTCACAGTTTTTGTCAAATCGTGAGTCATTATTCCAGTATATGGAGTTCTGTGGTTTATCAAACAATTGTGCTACTATATTTAATTGTTTCTGAATCTCTTTGAACTAATATCTTTCACCGATCAACTTTTCTATTTTTTAACTGGAACCAAATAGTTCTGATGATTGCTACTTTGTAATACAGTTTGAAATCTGGTCTGAAATCCTAGGCCCCCTTTCTTTCCTTTCCTTTTCATTATTTCCCTTAAGGTTCTTGATAATTTATTCTTCACATGAATTTTGTTATTTTTTCCTAGTTTTGTAAAGTCATCCTTTTGTAGCTTAATATGACACTGGAGAAGTAAACTAAATTAGATAGTATTTTAATTTTTATTACGTTAACACAGCACAGCCATGGGCGATTAGTATTTTTTAAGTTATTTAAACTTGTACTTGCTTCCATACAAATGTTTTGTAGTTATAATCAAACAGTTTTTGAGTATGTATTGGTAGGTAGACTGCCAAATATTTTATACGTTCTATAGTTATTTTGAATTGAATTTCTCATGCTGTCTCTTACTACTGGGCTTGTTTGTGATATATATAGGAAAGCTGTTGATTTGTGTGGATTTACTTTATATGCTACTACTTTGCTAAAGTTATTTTTTCAATTTATTTTCAGTTATATTTAGAGATCCCTAAGGAGATTATTATTATCTGTTAAAGAAAAAAAAGGATATTTTTGTTCTTTACCAATGCTTCTTCCTTCAGTTTATTTTTCTTGTCTTATTCCTGTAGTAAACATTTCTCTGATTCCCTTCTAATCTTGGTTGCATTGACTTTGTGCAAAAACTTTTCAATTTAATGTAATTGAAATCATCCATTTTGCATTTGGTAATGTTCTCTTATCTCTTATTTGGTCATAAATTCTTTCCTTCTTCATAGATCTGACAGGTAAACTATTCTTTGCTCTCCTAGTTTGCTTATAGTATCAGGCTTTATGCCTAGATTGTGTACCCATTTGGACTTTATTCTGGTATATGGTATTAAGATATTGGTTCATGCCTAGTTTCTGCCATATTGTTTTCCAGTTTTCCCAGCAGTTTTTGTTAAATAGTGAGTTCTCATCCCAGGATCTGGTGTCTTTGGATATATCAAACAGTAGAGCATTATAGTCGTTGACTATTGTATCTGATGTACCTAACCTATTCTACTGATCCACCATTCTCTTTCTTAGCCAGTACCAAGGAATTTTGATGATTGCTGCTTTATAATACAACTTAAAGTCTGGTAAGGCTAGACTACCTTCCCTTACATTTCTTTTCATTAATTCCCTTGATATTCTGGACCTTTTGTTCTTCTAGATGAATTTTGATATTTTTTTCTAGCTCTATAAAATAATTATTTGGTAGTTTGATTGGTATGGCACTGAATAAGTAAACTAATTTAGATAGAATTGTCATTTTTATTATATTAGCTTGACCTACCCATGAGGCAAGCATTTCTTACACCATATCAAATACTAATGATGGTAATGGATAACTTTGCTTTACCCCTGATTTTATTAAAAAGGACTTTTTTGTGCTTCTCCTTTACATATAATGCTACCTATTGATTTTAGATACATACTGTATCTCACGTTAAGTAAAAGTCAGTTTATTCCTATGTTTTTAAAAGTTTTTAAAAACCAGGGATATGTTGCATTTTATTAAAATGCTTTTTTCAGTATCTCTTGATAGCATGTGTCTTTTATTATAATTTTTATGTTTAATATGGCCTATTATGTTTATTGTTTTTAAAATGTCAAACCAAATCTGCACTCCTGGTATAAATCCAATCTGGTTATAATGTAAAATCTCTTAAATATATTGTTGTAATCTCTTTTCTAATATTTTATTCAGTTTTTCATCATTATTCCTTTGGGATATTGGCCTATAGTTTTTGCTCTCAACGTTGTCTCCCTGATTTAGGTATGAAGATCATAGATTTGCATCATAAAAGGAGTTTGGTAGGATCCCTTCTTTTTTCTTTTTTCATCTTTTTTTTACATATTTTATCATAATTTTATCATTTTTATGGTACTTTATATCATATTTATGAAATTTTATCATAATTTTACATAATATTAGAATTAATTATTCTTTGAATATTTGATAGGATACACTGGTGCATCCATTTGGTTGTGGAGTTTTTCTCTGGATTAATTTATGCCTTACTCAGTTTCTTTTTCTTAGATTATATTTTTTTAAAATCCTCTTTCTTTTACTTTTAATCTGTGTCTTTTGTATCCTTATAAATATTAATCCATTTCCTTTAAGTTATCAGTCTGTTATTATGTAATTAGGCAAAATAGTTGCTATTGACTGCCCTGTTTCTTCTTCATTTGTTGAGAGTTCTCTTTTGATTTTTTTATGTGGCTAATTTTTCATCTTTTTTAATCAAATTAACAATTTACCTGTTAAATTTTTTTTCCAGAAAACAATAGCCTAGTTTTATCAATTATCATTCTTTTGGCTTTCAATTTTATTAATCTTGGATTTTTAGAATTTCTGTCTTTGTATTTAGTTGGAGTTTTATGATTTATTGCTTTTCGCATTTTTTCATTGTATGTCAAGTAATTAACCTGCTTTTTCTCTCTTTCCTTGATGAAAATATTTAGATACAAACATTTCCTATTCAGGTCAGTTTTGGAGGCATTCCAAAAATTTTGCCTTTTTTGTTGTCGTTTTCATTGATGAAATCATCTAATGTTTCCATGGTTTCTTCTTTGACCAAGAAATTTTATAGAATTAAGTTATTTAGTATTCATTTAAATTGAAATCTTTTCTTCAAAGGCACTTTGTTGATTGTAATTTTTGTTTGTGGTCAGTAAAGCATGTGCTTAATATTTCTGCTTTTTTAAGTTGTTCATGAAGTTTTTCTGCCCTCCTATATGGTCTGTTTTTGTAAAGGTGGTACACATAACTGAAAAAGAGTATTTTCCTTTCTTTTCCCACTCAGTATTGACAAAGTGCTATCATATCTATTTTTTCTATTTTGAGATCACCAGAAGCATAATAAATTCTGCTCCAGCCCTTTGCGTAAGGAGACTTCTGTACTGCTTGCTTTACATTCTTGCAAATAAAACCAATCAAGACTACTTCAGAGAGTTATCACCTTATTTCCAGTTTATACCCTTCAAGAATAATTTGTTTTGGCATCCAAAGTCTTGTAAGTCAGTCTTCATTTAGATTCTTAAATTATTTTACATGTGTCTTCAAGATGTTTTTTGCTTATCCCTTAGAAATATTCTTATATCTCATTCAATAGCAGTTTGAGTTTCTGGGCTCATTTTCCTTGTATCAGTATATGTCATAACTCTAAGCTTTTTACTCCTTTCAAAATCAAATCTCTGTTCACTTTGCTTTTTAAGTAGCATTATCAAAGTCACTAGAAATACCTGTTGTAATATGGTCAGTTCCAAAGTAAGCTCTTCTGCAGTTCTTCCTCCCATACTACCCTCCATTTGTGTAAGCAGCTTGAAGAATTTATAGCTTAAAACTGCACTAAGGCTTTTGTGACACCATGTATAAATGGTAGCTCTCTACTCTACACAGTGACTGATAGAGTAAGTCCTTCCTTAACAAATGTTTGTTGATTGACTCTTGACTGTTGTATCATTTTCTTCTTTCATATCCTCTTATGCTTTTTCCTCTCTTTGCCTAACCCTTTTCCCAGAGAAGAAGGTGGTGAAAAAAAAAGGAATGCGTTAAAACATTAGTGATCTTTAATTGAATAGATTTGCTTCCATTTCATACTATCCTTTCTTCTCTTCACCTATACCCTGGTCACTGGTTCTTACAATTTCTTTGCCTTCAGTTCTTCTTTTATGTTTCACCCAATGACGAAGTTGAAGTTTATTTCCTACCCAGCTCCCTTTCCCTATCTTTTCTTTGTTGAGTTTAATATATTACTATATCAGACTTTTTGTTTATATGTATATATGAACTCTCTTTTGTCCAGTACAGATGAGAGTGAGACTCTTTGCCTGTTTCCTCCACTCATTCCTTTGTTTTTATATACTTTGTATACCCCAGTAATGAGAAATAAAAGTTCCACACCCTTTCCCATCATTTCTTCCCTAGTAGTACTGTTCCCTTCTTTTTTCTTTCATCTCATAGGACCATCAATATGGAAGAAAACCACCCACAGTCCTAGTTATTCTTATTTAATTCCCTCTGCGATGCTTGAATTATTTAAGATTCTAAAGGAACTCTTAACTCTCCTTTTATGTAAAACTTCATCAATATTTAGCCCCTTCCAGTGGCTCAAGTGTATTTATTTACTTTTCTGTATTTCTTTTTCCTGCTATTATCTGCATTTCAAAGTTTCTAGGTAGGAGAGATCTCATCATCTAAAGTGTTTAAATTAAAAATCTCTCTTTCCATTAAAGATCCATTTTCCCTTTGTAGGATTATGCTAATTCTCGAAGAGTAAGTTATTTTTTGTTGTAAACCTTCACTGTTTACCTTTTGAAATGTCATTT
>CM053587.1:23261741-23311065 GCA_028646515.1 Pseudochirops corinnae | reverse complement strand
ACAATGTGAAAGTATTTGCAGATCCTATACATGATTGCACGCCACCATGGAGGGCGGGGAAGGGAGGGGAGAAAATCTGAAACTCAAGTGATTGTGGAACTGAATCTTGTAAATTAAAAGTAAATGAATAAATAAAAAAAAAAAGTGGAAAAAAAAAAGAATCAAAACTACTGGTTATGGTAAGGGAAACAAATGTATGATAGGTATAGTTCAACTTCCTAAAGAGCTGCAGCACTGCTACCTTGCACAAAACTGCCATAGAAGTTGTCATCCAGGAAATGTGTGATCAGAAAAGGAGGTGGGGCAGTCATACACAGGAAGGGCAAAAGATAACCCACAGTCTACAACACTGGTATCTGGAGGATAAAGTGAAGCCCATGTTTGGGTTTCAATATGAACTGTGGGAGGGGAGTACCCACGTGGAAGAGGTAACAGATTAGTTGCATAGTCATAACTGAATTTTATCTAGCACTTGAAGATTGGGAAAGTTTATATACATTATCTTCTGGTAGCAAAAAGAGAAAGCAGGGCTTGATGTTTCTCTCATTAGAATATTGTGTTCTTTGATAGAGAGGACTATCTTTTGTCTTTCTTTGTACCCCTAGTGCTTAGCACACTGCCTTGCATATAGTAGGTTTCTGATGAATGCTAAGTGATCAAGAGTTTTTAGCTCTAAAGTTGTGTGATTCCAGTGTCTATTGAAACTCATTTGAAAATTATCCTGAATATTAATTAAGGTATAAAAAAGTTGCATCAAAGGTTAATGATCAGAAAGTGTGAGCCAGACATATAAAACAATTATTTATTTTATATTTAAGTCACTGCAAAATTATAAATAGAAATTTCACAGGTTATCTGTCCTATTCAGAAAATTGCAAAATTAAGCTTCATAAATCTTGTCTTGCAAGCAAACTAAAAATCATTTTATTTTAATAATACAAAGGCTTGTTACTATCTACTTTAAAAAGCAAACTGGAATTCTGTTTTTAACAATAAAGGGAGCTTCTGATGAGGAACTCATTCTGTCTCTATAAATCAGCACCTGCTTTGTACCATCTCTATGCTGATGATTCTCAAATCTACCCCCTTTCCCCAAACTCTCTGTTGATCTCCAGTCTCACATCTCCAACCTTTCAAACCGGATATCTGGTAGACATTTTAAACTTAACATTTCCAAAACTGAACTTAATATGTTTCCCTCTACACTCTCTCTTCCTCCACTTTCCCTATTACTGTAGAGGACAATACTATTCTCCCAGTGTGTCAAGTTCATAACCATTCTGGAATCTTCACTATCTCTCATCCTCCATATTCAATCTGTGGCCAAAGCTTATTGATTTTACTTTTGCAACATCTGTAGCACCAATGCAATATCCACAGCACCAACAGCTTGTAAATGTGCCAGCATAGTTCTCAATCACAAAACATAACAGATTCTCCATATAGAAGATAGAAACAAAACATTTATTCAGACACCAGAAAACCAAATCCCCAAAACAGAAAGCTGAATCCATCATAGTAGCAAAGAAGTTAATATACCCTAACACCCCAGAGAGCCACACCATCCTTTAGCCTTCCCACAAACCAACACTCGCAAGCCTAGCTATCTGCTTGCCTTTCTGTCCTGTGTCTCCAACGTCCAAGTTCTCTGACTCCCAGCTTCCTATGTTCTACCCTTCGGCAAACTCCTCCCGCCACAGGCTCCATGTGATTATATTTGATTCATTAGGGGGCAGGGAAGACTTTAAAATTCCCATTACCATTACAACATCTCTTGTATATGTTACTTTCTCTTTTCTGACACTGCTGCCACTATCATCACAGGACTATTGCAATAGCCTAGTTAGCAGCGGAATATGCCTGGCTAAGGTCACTCCCCATTCCAATCCATCCTCCATTCAGCTTGTCATAGTGGTTTTTCTAAAGCACAGGTTCAACCATGTTATCACCCTACCCAATACATTCCAATGGCTCCCTATTGGCTCAAGGGTCAACTACAAAATGCTCTATTTGGCATTCAAAGTCTTCATAACTCAGCCCCTTCTTACATTTCCAGTCTTCTTATACCTTATTCCCCACCACATACTCCCATTCAGTGACCCTGTTCTCTGCTGTTTCAGAAACAAGGCACACCTTTTCTTAGCTCCAGGCATTTTCCACACTGTCCTTCCTTTATCTCTGCTTTTGACTTCCTTTAAGTGCCAACTAAAATCCTATTTTTGATAGCAAGCTTTTCCCAACTCCTCTTTATTCTAGGGTCTTCTTTCTGTTTTTTTCCTATTTATCCTGTATATAGCTTTCTTTGTATACATTTGTTTGCTTGTCCCTCCCCTCCCCCCCATTAGATTGTAAGCTTCTTGATGTCAAGAATTGTCTTTTGCCTCTTTTTGTATCTCCAGTGTATACTGCCTGGCACATAACAGGTGCTTAACCCATATTTATTGACTGACTTTTGTAATTTATAGTTCTAGAGAGTTGCCTGGGGACACTGGGAGGTTGTGATTTGTTTAAGGTCATACCACATTAAATATGTGTTCAGAGGGAAGGCTTGAAGTCTTCTTTTCCTGACTTCTTATCCACCAGGTTGCATTTCTTCTATCAAATTTTGAAGCTTAATTCATTATGCTTTGGACTGATGCTCTAGCTATAGTACAATCTTCCATATATACTCTTTATTCAAGGTATGAAATTTCATTTATGTTTGCCTGTTTTAGCCACAATCTGTTTCAGTAACATAATCCAAACCAGAAGTGAGTTTGCCTCTTTTCTCAAAGCAGACAATACATTCTATTGATTCTTATTAGATCAACATCCAACATTGAGATATGATTGCTGTTTCCTTCCTATTCTTTTTCCATGGAGACCAATTAAGTCCCAAACTAGTTCTAGGAATGCAAAATTAACCTATCCCTTAACTATTCAAAATCTATAGATTAGGTAGTTCTGAGGGCAATCTGATAGTTAAATTTTGTTCTACAGTGGGATAGGAGTATCTTTTGAGACTGGCCTAGAACACAAAGACATCTCTTGTATTTGGCTATAGTAGCAGTTCTCAAAGTGTGACTCCAAAACCCTTGGCAGACCCTAAGACCTTTTCAAGGTGGCAAAGGATATCTGAGAAAAATACTTTTTTTTTTTCATAATAATACTGAGACATTATTCGCCTTTTAAAATACTCCCCTCTTTTTCAAGTACATGTCTGGGTGAGGCTGGATTTTCTTCCTATAGAATGAAGGCAGAAGCAGATAAAAGAATCCAGTTGTCTTCTCTAAAGCTTAGGCATTAAAAAGGTTTGCCAAATATATGAAGCAATATTATTCAATTCTGTTTTCAGGTTTGAAATTTAATGATGATTATAATGTGAATTGGGCTTAGTGACAATACCAACGTAATCTATACTGACTGAATTTAGTCAGATTTCACGTGAATTTCACCTTTTACTCTCTATTTTGTATTCCGGTCCTAACGAAGGAATATACAGAGTGTTTCAAGCAGATAATACCCCGTTGTAGAAAAAGCCTGTCAAATTTTAATTCTATATCTTTTTCTAGCTGGTACAATATGAATGTTCGAACCTGTTAAATCCATGATTTGGCTAACATAGTTGTATTTTAATTATTTAGTGGTTTGTAACACATTTTGTAGATTTCCTAGGTTGCCTTTTGTTTACTTTTGCTAGTGGTTTTCAAATATGGTAGCACCTTAGCACTTTCAGTCAAGGGCAGGGAGGATCAGAGAGAGGAAATAAATCATTACTGCTTGATAGCATTTCTGGTAAAAGTTTTGGGGGAGGAGGTTAAGTAGTTAAAAGGGAGTTTCTTTATCTGTGGATATGGTTTATCCATATTTTTGCTATCCCTCATTGATGAATACAATAATATAAAAATATTAACTTACTATAATAAATATTAGTAAATCAGGAGTTTGGGGTTAGGTTTCTGATTCCATCACTTTGACCTCAGCCAAATCAATTTACCTTTATGTGTTTATTTCTCCATTTGTAAAAGGACGTGGAACCATTTTTTCACAATCCTCAGAGGTATACGTAAACACACCAATTGCCATCATTTCATCTTTCTTAGGTAGTGAAGTGCTCACATATTCAGTCATACCCTTTCTTAGAATCAAGGACATCTGGAGAGGAAGGCAGAGGGACCCTACTGTTATCTCTCTGTTTTCTGATTAATCCATCATTTTCGGCCTGGTAAACATACCAGTATCATATAGGCTTTTTGAAAGGTTTCCACACAGCTCCCTAAGCATACAATTTCAGTCCCGGCTGTCTCTTTCTTCTCAGTGTGGCTGTATTTCCCATACTAAAGAACTCCTTGTCCAGGTGATAACCATGGCCTTTCTTCTCAGCTAATCTGAGTCTAGAGGAATCTACTGAATTAGTGTTAATAATAAAAGGTTTGTAAGTCTCTTTTCCTCCAATGAGAATTTTCTGATGTTATATGGGTTATTTCAAAAAGGTTAAGTTAGAGTAGAAATGAAAATAGCCAATATTTACATAGTGCTTTAAGGCTTGCCAAGCACTTTACATAGATTATCTCACCTGTACCTCTTGGGAGTCAGGTTCATGATTCCTTTAGAGGGCAGAAGCCAAACAAACAAAAATGAAGACATCTATACTTTTTCATAGGAGAAACTAATAATTCTTTGCATAGTGGGCACTTAATAAATACTTGTGGAATAAATGAGTGACATGTGAAAAGTTACTATTTTTTTTGAAAAACATTTTTATTTTCTACAAATACTCTATCACTAGTCAGTCACCACAACATAATATAGCATGATTATAGTTCTAGCAGCATCTCAGCCACAGCATCTAATCAATCTGTTGAACAGAAAAGATGTCTTTTTTTTCCTCTCGTGGAAAGAAAGAGAAACACAGGACACATGGTATAAAAGATGTAAGTAAGGCTCAAAATAAAATAAGAATTGACAGCAAATACCCAAATCTTGGCACTTCAGTTAAAACACAACTACAGAATTCAAAACTCTATTTAAGTATTAAATAAATGGGAAAAGGGAGAGCTCTCTAAAGATTTCCTAGTCTTCAGAACAAGTGGCTGCCTGGTTGTTTTTTTTTTTTCTTCTGTACACACTGGAGAGTGGGGTGACAGCTCAAGACAGAAATGAAAAAGTTAGGAAAGGAAGAAGGAAAAGGAGAGAAAGAAGGAAGCAAAGAGGGAAAGAAAAGGGAAGGAAAGGGTGGCAGGAAGGGAAGAGAGAATGGAGAAAGAAAGGAAAAAAGGGAGGGAGAGAAAAAAGGGAAGAGGGAGGGAAAGAAGGATGGAAGGATAGAAGAGAAGGGGATGAAGAGGAAAAGAAGAGCAGGAAAAAGAAGGGAAGAAGTAAAAGAAGGAGGGTAAGGAATAGGAGGCTTTAAAGTAAACCACCTGCTTTTCTCGTTAACCAGTGATCTCTGGAGAGACGGGCTTCCCAGGCTTCTCCCTAAAGGCGCAGAAATGAAAACTTAGGCCACTCCACTGACTTAGAAGGCGCTTTCACAAGAGCAGGGGAGCTGCTTAGGAGCAGGCGGTAGTGGTGGGTGAAGGGAGCCCTCCGACGTGGAGGCTCCCGGCTGCTCCCGACGACGATGGTGATGATAGTGGTGGTGGGGCCAGCGGTGCCGATGGAGCGGCTGGTGTCCCCGGGCCGCCTCGTCCTCGTCCTCCCAGTCTCCTTTCTTCGGGCAGTGGCCGCAGCAGCAGACCGTGCCCAGCCTCCTCCACAACCGCCGCAGACGGCTGTCACCAGCTTGGAAGAAGAGGTAGACGTAGGGATTGAGGGCGCTGTTGGTGACCACCACGACGCCCAGCGCAGAGGCCAAGCCCTCGCCCTGCCCTTCACCCGGAGGCTCGGACGACCAAGCAGCGGCCAGCTCTGCCGCGAAGTAGGGCAGTTCGCAGACCACGAAGAGCAGGGCCAGCACCAGGGTCATCTTCAGGCTTTGCACCTTGGCTCGAGTGAGCGCGCTTCGAGCCTGGGCTCTGCAGTGGCCAGCCTCCCAGGCGCAGGGGGACCAGGAGGCAGGAGCTGGAGCCTGGGGTCGCTGCTGCCACAGAGTCCAGAGCAGGCGGCCACAGGCTACACCCAGGATGGCGAGAGGGGCCAGGAAGCCGGCGACGGCCCCATACACCGTATAGACCTGCAGGTGCCAGCGAGGCAGGGCTCCGAAGATGGTACGACACCGGCGCTCCCCAGACCATGCCCGGGCAGAAGTCGGCGGCCCCGGCGGGGTCTGCGAGGTGGCCAGGGAAGAGCCAGGCGTGGACGCAGCCGAGGGCAAGGCGGGAACCCCACCATAGCCGTCGGGGAGGCCGGTGGCCGGCCCTCCACGGACCACAAAGGCCTGGGGTAGGGCGAGGAGCAGAGCCAGCAGCCAGCCCAGGGCTGCAAGGGCGCGGGTGGGCAGGGGAGGGCCTAGGGGTCGGCTCACCACCCGGTGTCGCTCCAGGCAGATGAGGGAGAGAATGTTGGAGGAAGCCAGGAGCGCGGACACCTGCAGCAGCTTCACGACCCGGCAGGTCAGGTCTCCCGCCACCAGGTGGGTGTCCCCCAGCAGCTCCCATGCCAGCTGCGACAGCACAGTCCCCCCGCACACGTATAGGTCGGCCAGGGCCAGCTGAACCAGCAGAAAGTCCATTTTCCGACGCTTGGGGCCGGCCCAGGGTCCGCCGCCGCTGCTGCACAGCGTACAAAGCACGGTGGCGTTACCCACCACTGCCACCACCAATATTATCCCGAGAGAAACGAGCCGGACCTTTTGGCTTGGAAGAGTTGGAGGCGGGGGCAGCATCCCGGCAGCAGAGTCCCCCACAGACGACAGGTTGATACCCTGGCCCAGCGGGATGGAGATGGAGAGGTTAGGTACCTGCGGCAGAGGGCCGGGGCCAAAGGGATCCTCCATCTCCCAGCAAAGGCGGCTCCGATGATTGAAGTGTTGGCACTGCAGGGTGGGCGGGACGGGGCGCGGGAATTCGAGGTGAAGGTGAAGGAGCGCTCCAGCAGGTGGGCCGCCGGGTTAAGTTCCTTTTTGGAAAACAAACTTTCTTGAAAACGCACAGAGTGATGAATGCCGACAGATTTGCTCTCGCTCTCCGTCTCTCCACCCCCCCCCCCCCCTTTTTTAATAGGTTGTGTCTCCGTCATTTGACACTGCGATGTGGGTTGTGCACCAAGTGAAGGCACGACTGCTTATTCGCCACCCCCCACCTCCAGCCGCTGCCGCTTTCCTCTCCAACCAGTCCTGCCCACCCCCTGTCTTCCCTGGAGCGCGGTGAATGGAGCCTCGAGAGAAGAGCGCACACACAAGTGGCCTAGCAGCCCAGCCAGAGCCCTCTCCAGGAAGAAAAGCGCTTGGACCGATAATTAACGATGTAGCCGGAGCCTTGCAACCATCTCTTGGAAAGCTGCTCCCTGCGGGAAGTACCTGGCTGCCTGGAGCTTTAAAGGGTCTTCTTTAAAGAACTGGTGTATTTTCCTTAAACGCATGAATGGGGACAGTTAACCTGGTTTAAAGTATGGCTCGGCGTAAGAATGAGAAAATAAAAGCAGAGAACCCAATTGCAACATATGAATCAAATCAAACCAGAAGAATCTCCGAGAAACTTGGTATGTATAACCCGTCCGACAGTGTGGAATTGGTTGCAGTGGCTTCTCCCAGGAGTGAAATCAAACACTGGCAGTCATGATTTTACAAAAGGCTTTCCTCAGTAGCAGACAGCTACATTCTCCGGGATGTGAAATTAATTTCATTAGGCTAAAGAATGCATTAATAGGTTTTATGCAAATAAGTAATCCCTTTATTGCTTTTCCCCTTATATTTCGATCCGGGGACGGATGTATCGTTTCTTCTCACTCTTGATTTCCCCTTCCACCAGATGGGAGGCTGCTAATAGGGACTACGCCTCCATTAAACCTAAGAAAAGGTGACTAAGAGAACGTAAAAGCAGCCAATATTTTTTGGAAAGTAATAAGAATTGGTTTAGGTTAAATCCTTTCAGCAGACCTCGCCTCCTGCCCCTCCCCCCATAAACAAAATTTAATTTTTTCCAGCTGGAGACATTAATTTGAACCATTGCAACTCTTCTAATACAATAAGGCCAGCTAGGTTAAAGATCCTTGCACCAATTTGGTCCATGGTTAGGGCCACAGGTAAATAAAATGCTGTGACTGAAAATCCTGGGACTTTGGAAAACTTTAAAATCTGAGTGCTACTACCCCATATTATTTGCCTAGGAATCCCTTTTGCCAAGCCTTTTATTTTATTTATTTATTTGCTTCTTTTTAGAGGGGGGAAGGCAGGGCAATTGAGGTTAAGTGACTTGCCCAAGATCTCATGGCTAGTGTTAAGTATTTGAGGTTGGATTTGAACTCAGCTCCTCCTGACCCCCAGGGCCAGTGCTCTAATCACTTCTCATCTTGCTGACCCTAAGCCTTGTCTTAAAAAAAGATTTTGACACATGCTTTTCAATAATGGCTCAACTGCTTATTCTCCTCACCCCCAATGGAGTAACACTGGACTGGGGTTAGGGGTTCTAATTCTAGCCCTAAAACTCAATTGTCTAACCTTGGATAAATCACTTTACCTTCCTGGGAACTTATTTGCCATGACTATCAAATGAAAGGGTTGTTCTAAGTCCTGCCAGTGGGACAACTAGGTGGTGAAGTGGATAGAATACCCAGCCCTGGAGTCAGGAAGACTTATTTTCCTGAGTTTAGGTCAAATCTGACCCCAGATACTTACTAGCTGTGTGACCCTGGGTGAGTCACTTAACCTTGTTTGTCTTGGTTTCCTCATCTGTAAAACGAACTGGAAAGGCAAACCACTCCAAAAGAAAACCCCCAAATAGAGTCAGGAAGAGTCCCATACAACTGAAAAAATATGGGGCAGCTAGATGGCAAAGTGGATAGAGAGCTGGTTCTGGAGTCAGGAGGACTTGAGTTCAAATCCAGCCTCAGACAGGTACAAGCCATGGGACCCTGGACAAATCACTTAACCTTATTTACCTCAGTTTCCTCATCTGTAAAATGAGCCAAAGGAAATGGCAAACCACTCCAGCACGTTTGCCAAAACTTTGAGTTTATATTTCCGTTATATTTTTTTGGTGACCTGGAGCAAGTCACTTCATGGCTGTAGAGATGATAAAATTCAACCTCAATAAGCACACTGTCAAGGTTTTAAAAATCATTTATTCATATTAAAAATATATTATTGATAGTTTTTGTCGTTACGTGAGTTATTCCCTACCTTCCTTTCCCTCTTTGAAACCTCCTTGTGACACAAAGAATATGTCATGTCCATCTAATCTCTGAGGAAGAGCTGAGGAGGCACACCTTAGTTTTTCTTGGAGAGGTAAAAGGCATTTTGGGGAAAAGGGGATGATTTAGTGATTCAGTCAATAAAGAGGTATTAGATACCTGCTATATGCCAGGCCCTGGGCTAAGTGCAAGGGTTACAAAGAAAGACAAAGGACAGTCCCTGTCCTCAGAGAGCTCATAGTCTAACGGAGGGGAAAGCAAACAACTACGTGTCATAATAATAATAATAATAGCAGCTCATACTTACACAGCATTTACTATGTGCTGGGCACTAGGCTAAGTGCTTTGCAAACACCAAGTATAAGAAGGGTTAGGAAAGTTACCAGTTGGTGCAATCTTTTCAGGGCCTTGAAGAAAGCCAGGAGGCAGAGAGGAGAAGGAAGAACATTCCAGGAATGGGGGATACGCAGTGAGAGATGTCGCAACTCAGATGGAGCGTCTGGTGTAAGGGAGATGGAGGGGACCGGTGTCACTAGGTCAGAATAAGGGCGTTGGGGTGGAGGTGGTAAAAGGATCGGCAGGGTGTGGTTAGGCGATGAATACTGAATGTAAGTAATATCGAAGGGCCAAAAGAGGACTTCTATGTGATTGTGGAAGAAAGAGGGAGCCACTTGAGTTTATTGAGTGGTGGTGTGTATGAACTGGTTAGACCTGGACTTTAGGAAAATCACTTTGCAGGATGTACTGGAGGAGAAACTTAAGTCATGCAGACCTACCAGCAGCCTATGACACTAATTCAGGTGTGAGGTGATAAGGGCCCGCACTAGAGTGGTGGCAATGTCAGAGGAAAGAAGGGGGTGAAAGATGTTGCAAAGTGAAATGAACAGGCCTTGGCCACAGATTGCATATGGAAGGTGAGAGAGAGGAGCCAAGGATAACACCTAGGCTGGCAGCAAGACTTTCAGACAAGACACATTTAACTGAACAAGCAAAATACAACATTTATAATCCGGACATTTATTAACATAAATATAAAAGACATTCAAGAGAAGTCACAGAATGGCAGTAAACATGATTGAAGAACCGTTCAAATATGAAAAAAATA
Source organism: Pseudochirops corinnae (assembly GCA_028646515.1). NCBI lineage: Eukaryota > Metazoa > Chordata > Mammalia > Diprotodontia > Pseudocheiridae > Pseudochirops > Pseudochirops corinnae. Next base: position 23,300,690 of record CM053587.1, on the reverse strand, counting down.
AAAGAATGGAATCTCACTTTATTCATTTGCAAAAAGTACTTACTTCAGTAGAACATTTTTTCAAAGTAACAATGATGATGACACAGCTAAGGCTGGAGCTAGGTTCTTGCTACTCCTAATAAATCCAATTCCCCAGGCTCATACAAGCATCAACCCAGGGTGCTGAAAGAACAGATGTATTCAAGGAGGAAAGCGATTCACAGTCTAGTGAGTCTGCTACCTACTGCCTTGGTGATGATGCTGGACAAGTTATGAAACTGCAGCGGGCTTCACATTCTTTTTTTTTTTCTGCCTTTTTTTTTTGGAGGGGGGAAGGTAGGGCAATTAGGGTTAAGTGGCTTGCCCGAGGTCACATGGCTAATTTTGTGTTAAGTGTCTGAGGCCGAATTTGAACTCAGGGGTTCCTCACTCCAGGGCTGGCACTCTATTTACTGCACCACCTCGCCACTCAATTTCACATTCTTCTACAAAATAAAGCCACTGGACTATTCATCTTCTAGCTCTAAGTCTATGATCTTATGGCTGTTCTTATCTGATATACAACAAATGTTAAGGGTTCAATAAGTGTTAAAACATTTCATAGAGGTCTTTATTATCTTTGTATTAGAGACTTGTAACTATATAGTTTTTTTCATATTTAATTTAATCTGTTTAGTGTCAGCACATGATGGCAGCTATATTAGAAAACCTAATTCTATCCAGCTTCTATTTTAAAATATAACAGCATTTAATAAAATTGGTTTGACTACCAATCATCATTTAATTACCAAATTTCACTGTACCTTTAGTGATAATTTTCATAATTGCACACATATTTATACTGCTTGTCTAAAAGTATATAAGTAGCGCACACAGTATCACATTTTTGTACAAACATTTTATAAATTAGTGTTGGTTTTAAGCCATCGGTTAATTGCACTTTCATACTTCGTTGGTTCTTTCAGCCAGTCCTGGTGCCACCTAAGGTTTGCTATAACTTTGGTATAGTTTTGTCCTAAGCTGTCTTTCCAGCTGATAAACTGTTTCTTGTTGTACTGGTGGACAGAAGCAGAAACCGCAGGGTAGTTTATAATGGAGCGAAGCTTTTGGTCCAGAGAATGAGTGATTTCTGGAAAACTTGTGGCTATATTTGTTAATTCATCTGGATCTGAAGAAAGATCTGAAAGAAAAAAAATTTATATGGCTGAATAATGTATATATTATTATTCAAAATCAAGTTACCTGCTAGAAAGATATCATTTTATACTGAATTCAGAATGTGATTCAGAATGTCATTATTTTATGTTAGATCTGGTATTGTGTTCCTTTTCCCTCTTTTTGGTTAATGTGAACGCTGAGCAGGAGGTGTACCCTTGGAATGGTCCCATCTGCTTGGCTCACAATGGCAACTGCCCTGCCATTGTTTCTGGCTTCCCGTGGTCCTTTCCTGTCCATTCTGCGGGGATAACTGAGGCAAAGTAGAGAGCGCTCTGATGTCAGGCTCTTATCATTAGCAATGTGGCTTGAAACTTTTTAATAACCTTGGTTGCCAAAATGCAAGTCCTGCTGGTATTTACAGTAAATTATGAGGATAAATTCCTTAAGCATCATAAAAAATGCCACCAGGATCCATGGATTCTTGATATATCTAAGAGAGAGATAACTTGTTCTTGAAACCTCGGTTACATATAATTTCCTTCATATTATTGCTTTCTACTAAGGCAAAAAATTGCCTTCTTGTCAAAGGGGATGTGTGGTTCTAGAAGAAACAAGTTTCCGGTAGATAAATTTAAGGATTTAACATTCCTTTCATTTAAAATGTGTTAAGAACATTGAGTATGATGTATTACATTTAAAGTATGGTGAAGATATTAGTTCCCCTAGGATTAAGCAAAGTTTTGCGCACAAAATAGGTGCTTAATAAAAATCTGTCTATTCAAACTGAATTATTAGAAAGCTATTTAAATAATTCACACTAGAAATATATTGACTGATAAAAGTAAAGAACTTTGTCCAATTAAATTTTATTTATAAGGAAGTTTCAAAATAAATGTGACATTTATTTTTAATTTATTGTACACTGAAGCATTGTAGAAACAAGTTTGCGTAGAACTATTCCTCTTCCCTTCCTCTCAGGCTATGTGGTATGTGGGTGTCCACCAAAAAGCTGTAGGTGTGCTGGAACTCATGCGACTGGTAATTCTTTATTTTCCTAATAGTTCTGATTGCGTTACGGTTGTCTATATCTATAACAACACTATCTGGTCAAATTCTATTGAGTACATGTAAAACTGGAAAGGCATACTGGAGCAAAATTCAACGCCTAGTTAAGAAATACGGATTTTTATTCAGTATGTCATGTGACATGATAGAAGGTTTTTGAGTAATCTGATGAACTCGATTCGATTCAGTTCTACTAACACTAAATGGAAAGATAGGTTGAGGCCAAATTGTGGAGAGACTGGAGTGTAAGGAAATTTAAGTTTATTTGGTATGCTTTTATTTTATTGATGAAGCAGCTAGCTAGGTGGCACAAGCACTGGGCCTGAAGTCAGGAAGACCTGAGTTCAAATTTGAGCTCAGATACTTACTAGCTATGTGATCCTGGACTGCCTTAGTTTTCTCAAGTGTAAAACAGGGATAATAATAGAAACTTCCTCTAAGAGTTGTGAGGATGAAAGGAGACAATATTTGGAAAGCACGGAGCACAGTGCCTAGCATGTATGGGGCACCTAATAAATTCCTGTTCCCTCTCCTGTCTCTGTGTCATCTGTGTAATGGGGAACCTCTGAAAATTTTAAAGTAAGGGGATTAAGTGATTATGAAATAAACTTTAGGCAGACAAATCTGGCAGCAGTTCCCAGGATGCTTCAGAAGAGGAAGAGAAATTGTAATCAGCAGATTAATGATGGGTAATGAGAGCCTGACCTAAGCAGGTGGTAGTAAGAAGAGAGGGAAAGTTGACAGATAAAATATTTTAATGGATATGGTAAGACAGACGGACAGGGAATGGTCAGAGATGGCTTCAAAATTGCAAATGCGGATACTGGGAGGATGGCGGCACCACTGAAAACAATGAGATCTGAAGGAAAAGCAGTCTTCTGGGGGAAAATGATGTGTTCAGTGTTTTGTAGCTTGGGGTGTTGGTGGGGTATTTATATGGAGCTATCGACTGTGACGTACTACTGAACGGATCACAGTAACATAAATCCAATCACATCTCAAGTAAGACTAATTAAACAATACTTACATAGTTTATTCTTATGCTAATAATATAATCTCCACATAGCTCATAATAAATCTATTAAAGTGGGACTTTAAAGACAGTGGATTGTGCTCACAATAATCTTTAGGTGACATTGATTAACACCGCTTAGGAAAAAAACGGCAGTGAGAGTTAAAAACATTCCTTTGCAGCCAAGGCAATGTTCACTTTCAAATACGTAAATGTTATTTTTCTATAAGTAAATTATGAACAATGGAGCTTAAGATGCAGAGAACCTCTTTGAGCAGCTACTAGTTATTTATAGATGACAAACTCAATGAATTCTTTTGTACTTTTTAACGAACAATTTATACTGACAATGTAATTTTACTTTCTCTAAAGTATGACTTGGATGCCTCATCATGGTATGGAGGTGGCTTTGGGTTCTTGAAGGCTATATCAGCAGCACAAGTGTGTGTGTGTTCTCTCTGTCTCTGTCTCTGTTTCTCTCTCTCATTCTACTAAGTAAGAAAGTCTCTGTCTCTGGCCCTGATAATATGTCATTGTCTGAGGTCCACCCTACCTAAGTCTGGAGAGGTTCATTACCAAAAAATGTCTACCAAGTGAGGGGCTTTTGGGCACAGTCACTCACAAAACTGTCTAATGTGGTATAGATCAGAGGTGTCAAACACGTGGCTAGCAACCTATAACACGCCCAATGGGGTCCTGAACCAGATTAAACTGTAATTGGGAAATATTTAACAAAATAAATAAAAACCCAACACAACACAGATAATGTTAATATGTGTTTTTTTCTAATTCAATATGCGGCCCACAGGGATCCTTATGTACAGCTTAATAACCTCCATTTCTTTTTGAATTAGTTACCACTGATGTAGAGAGTTTATAATTGAAAACCCACTCTGATGAAAACACAGCTCTTCTGAAGCATGTCTAAGTAATGTAATTTACAAAGGTAATTTAAAAATAAGATTTTGGATATTATTAGGTTCTATTAGGTTCTCAAATTTCCATCTGAACATGTTTATAAAAATCATTGTTTGATTTTTCCTTTACAATTATGTAGACTGTGCCCCAGAGAAGAGATGAAAACCTCTTGCTGACATGGCTTATGATTGATTCTCTTTGTTATCTGAGCTTACTAGTCAAGTACTACCAGAAGTTTGCTTCTTAATACATAATGTTAGATAATAGCTGTTTAAGGCAATGTAGTGCTAATGCAATATTCACGGTGCTGATGGTGACTGTGAATATGCTGGCATAGTGCTCAATTACAAAATATAACAGACTCTCCACACAGAAGACAGAAGCAAAACATTTAGTCAAACACCAGAAAACCAAATCCTCAAACCAGAAAGCTGAATCCTTCATTGTAGCAAAGAAGTTAACAAGCCATAACACCACAGAGAGCCATATCATCCTTTAGCCTTCTCACAAACCAACGTTTACTCACAAGCCTAGCTATCTGCCTTCCATCTCTAATTGCTCTGACTCTCAGCTTCCCCTGGGCTCTGCTCTACCCTTCAGCAAACTCCTACCACCACAGGCTCCATGTGATTACAATTAGCCTATTAGGGGGAAAGGAAGATCTTCAAATGAGGGAAGGTCTTCAAATTCCCTTAGGCCTATTAAGGGGCAGGGAAGATCTTCAAATTAACATTACCATTACAGGCAGGGAGATCAGTGAAAAAACACTGTAGAATTCTGGGAGAGACTACTCATTAGTTTCCTTACTTGGTCTACCTTTGGTTCTTTTAGAAATCTATCTCTAGGGGGTCATAAGGGGGGCCATGATCTATGCATGAACATAGAGATAGGCCAGAGTCATCTTCTGATGCTGATATCCCAAACTCTGGGTATAGAGGAACTGGTCTTACTAATAATAATAATGCTAACTGTAACTACAACTAATATATTACTATAATATGATACTTTAATACTATATATAATAAGTGACATTTGCATAGTCCTTTAAATTTTCTCAGATGCTTTCTATGTATTATTTCATTTGAGCCTTGCAACCACCCTGTGAGATAGTAATTGTAGGTATTACTATTCCCTGATGATGAAAATGAGTGTAAATGAGCTGTCTACTGTCACCCAGGCACTAAGAGTCAGAAGTGGGATTTGAACTCAGGCCTTCCTGAATCTGATGTTGATTCTCTCAACCCTAAGCACGCTCTCATGAAGAGTTACTTTGAAATAATAACTTTGATAGTCTGATAGTTTAAGGAAAAACTGGTATTAACATGTGATTAAGGAAAAAATTGGCATCAATATGTGATTTTAAAAATCTTGAATGTCTATCATAAGAAATAATTTAAAATACTATTATAATATTCCAGGTTAAATTGTTTGCTTTAATAACAGGATATAAAGATTTTCAGAAATTTAAATACTTTAATACCCAACAAATTCATTCAATATCAATGAAAAATTATATCCCTACTTTTGCCAAAAAAGCATAACTCATCACTATGAGGCAGGAGAATGCTTCAATTTCTAATGGTATATTTACTGCAAGAAACTCGTGTGATGCATATTCCTACCAGATTAAAGCTTGATTCATTCTATTTTTGTCCAGTGTACTAAGAAAGGACAAGCATATGAAGTTAATGAAATCCTGCTTTGAAGATCTCCACTAGAATAAATTTTCTACCTTTAAGGGACATTTTTTTCCCTCCTAACTTGCTGTGAATTTTGCTAGTAAGGTATTCCTATTTTTGCCCTGTTTGCTCCATTAATTTTTTAAAAATTTATTTATTTTTTTGCTTTTTGAGGGGGGAAGGCAGAGCAATTGGGGTTAAGGGACTTGCCCAAGGTCACATGGCTAGTTTTTTTGTGTGTGTGTTAAGTGTCTCAGGCCAGATTTGAACTCAGGTCCTCCTGACTCCAGGGCCAGTGCTCTATTCACTGCACACCTAGCCACCCCTGTTTGCTCCATTAACTACCTTTGAAAGTATATTGAGCATTTTTCATGGTAGAGCAGAGCATAGAGACGGAAAGAAAAAGAAAAAGAGAGAAAGAGAGAGAGAGAGAGAAAGAGAGAGAGAGAAAGTCAGTCAGTCTTATATTCATCAGGAAGACATGCTTTTTTGCTTTTGACCCATCCTGGTTATGGGACCCTCAGGAACATCACTTACTCTCTTAATGGCTTAGGCAACATTCTAACACTATAAAGCATTTGCCAATAGTTCTAAATGGGAGTTATCTACAATGAAATCACAAATCCCGATTAAAAAAATAAAGCTGTAATAAAAACGAAATTTAAGCACATATCCGTTGATTTACCAAAGAGTTGAGGAGGTGATGAGGCACCATCAGAGTAAGCGATGTATTTCCATTTGTCAATTCTCAGCATGTAGGTGGAAGCATTCACATCACAGCCGTGAAACTCACTCAGAATCCAGGGAGGGTGTGGTCTTGTGGACTTAGAATTATTACTGAATGCTTCTGATGATAATGGCATCAAAGAATATCCACTCAGGTTCTGATGGGGAGGAACTCCAGCAATATCTAGACGTCAAAAGGAGGACAATGGTTTTCCAGTAAAGTTAAAGGTACCTACAATATTATTTACATTTTTTCATGTCTCAGGCCATGATAATTATCATACCCACTATGAGGAAAAATAAATCATACTTTTGACACTGAGCACAGAGGAGGGGGTAGTCATATGAAATAAGCATAAAAAACTCTCAAGTTAATATTTTTAGCATGACAAAATAAGAGATCAATTTTACAAATGGATTCAAATTGTATTAAAAGAGTTTGGGACTTGCAATGCATTTTTTTCCTACCAGAACAATGGGGTCAGGTTCCTAAGCCAGACAAAAAAGGCCCATGAACCCACAATGCACTCGAATTATTTTTCATTTGTAATAAAAAATAGAAAACAGCAATGTTCAAAAAGCTTCTTAAGTACTAGTGTCCCCATCTATAAAAGGGGAATACTACTACTTGCATTTCATATCTCACAAGGTTGTTGAAAAGATTAAGTTTATATATACTGCCTTAAATCTCTCTTGAATTCCCAACGGGTGGTCAGATATCTCCAAATGGGTCCCTCATAGGCATCTCACACTCAACAAGTCCAAAACAGAACTCATTATCTTCCACAATTAAACCTCATCCTCATTATAACTTCCTTATTTTTGCTAAGGGCACTTGTATTTTTCTACTCACCTAGGTTTATAACCTCAGGGTTGTAATAATAGCTAAGATTTCTGTAACACTTTAAGGTTTGCAAAGTGTTTTACATATATCATCGCATTTGATTCTCACAACAACCCTCGGAGGTAGGTTTTATTATCGTCTTCATTTTATAGTAAGCCCTCCTTCATGCCCCATGGCCAATTACTTGCCAAGACGCGTGGAATCTGCCTCCAACATCTTTCTTACATCCATAGCTTTTTCCCACCCACATGGCCAAAACCCTAGTTAAGGAAATTGTCACATGTTTGTTGCCTTTGGACTATCACAATTGTTTTCCAAATGGATTCCCAGCTTTTAGTGTATCTCTCCCCCCCAAAACATCTTTCCCATAGCTGCCAAAAACACTATACCTACAGTATAAGTCTTTGAGTGTCACGATTCAGCATTTTTACTTTTGCATGTCATGACATCTCTCTTTGCCCCAGGTGCCTCTTTTAGCCACTGGTGAGTTTCTCTTGGAACCTCCATTTGGAGAAAGAACCCAGTCCAGCTAGCCTTCCTCCTCTGGATCTCACCATCAGGCCTCAGCTGCCTTCTCTCTCTGCCCAAGGTACCTGTTCTCCCATTTATGGGTTTCTCTTGGAAGCTCATTTTGAGGAAAAGTCCCTGGACTTTGACACTCTGCCCGTATGAGGATAATCTTCACATCTCTCCCTTCCTTAGTGCCTTTTTATGTGCTGCCTTCTGCCATTAGAATGTAAGTTCCTTGAAGGGAGGACAATCTTTCTTTTTTGTTTGCATTTGTATTCTCAGCACTTAGGTTGGACCTGGCACATAATGACCCCTTAAAAATGCTTATTGATTTAACTTGCTAGAAGAATTATGTATAATGATTTTCTATATGTTATATATTGATTGCAATCAATGAACAAATTTATTTCCTACGGATCTAATGCAACATATGTTGATTATTTAAAAATGTGACCTTTTTGGGGGGAGTGGGGAGGCAGTTGTATGCTACAATGCACATCTCCTACTGTTCCAAATTTTAATTTTCAAAAGACTAGAAATATTTGCTATGGGGAAGATATAACATACCATCGCTTTATGCTGCTGAAAGGGGCAGGAAAAGAAAATTTGTCTAAGGGACATTGATGAAATCAGTTTGAGAAGAAACAGTCTCAATTAAAATGTAGAAAGACATAGACTATTCTGGGGACCTAAAGAAAACTCCATCTCAGATAGATGTGTTAAGAGGCCTTGTCTGAAGGCAGAGCACAGACTGGGCCGCAGATTGTTGCAGGCATTTGTGGTCTATCAGATCATTTGTGTATGACTGCCTTTAGAGCTGTGAAAGATACAGCTGATAAACTATATATCAAAGAACTGTTTGGGTACAATGCGAAGATCATATAAGAAGTGGGTGAAAAGGTGACATTTTTCAATTTTATGTCACAAATCTAAGATGGGCCACTACTTCCGAGGCCCTGATTTTAGATATTAGAAACCAGAGACAGGGGGGCTAAGAGATGATCAGGTGAAGAAAGAAGCAGGAGAATTAGGGAGCACAGGAGAAATTCAGGCGGAAGTCACAGGAGACAAGAAAATCTGCTCTCAGAAGACAGAATATAGAGTCTAACAGCATTTGATTGAAGCTGACAGGCTGCTCTGCAGCTGTGTTGCTGGGAGTCCTGCGGACTGGATGAGAGGCATTGCTTTTCAGAGAGGTGACTGGCTAGATAAAGACATAACTGCCCTCTAGTGCCATCTACAGCCTGAAGAAGGGGACCTGTGTTGCCTTTTACTGCCTTCATGGCATGAGAGGGAGAAATAAAGGGGGAAAGACAGGTTTTGCATTTGCTTTGCTGTGAAAAGAGGTATAACTTTGCTGAGAGCCTATTAGGAGAAAACATCCCTTGCTAATATAAGAGCTGGTTGGGGAAAGGCTGCATGACCCTATCATTGTCTATAGCTTGAGAGGGAGAAACTCCTCAGAGACCAGAGCAAATCTGATGAGTCTGCAAGTTCTCTGGCTTAAGGGAAATGCATGACACTGAAAAAGCGTAACATTTCAGAACCCTTCCAAGGGTAGCTGTGTGCTAAAAGAGCTTGTCCACCGATTCAGCAGCCTCAGAGTAGAAGACAAGTAACTCTGATAAGCAGGAGAGCTGTGAGGAATAAACAGGAACAAAGAAGTGGTTTTGCCCAGCAGGAAGCACATGGTGCAGACTGAAGGCCTGCTGTTCAGTCATGAGAGGTCTCAGGCATACAGAATGCATTTCTTTTATGTGTCCCTACCAGATTGCTGCGTGTGCTCATTCAGCTCTATGGACATTATACCCACTAGAGGGAGAGTGTACCCCAGGTTTATGAGTGGATTACTCCTGTTCTCACCTTCCTTAGAGTAGATGCTATGATTATTTTTGCTTCTGACTTATCAGAATCATGAACTCAGGGGCTCAGGAGCTATAAGGAATAAGGAGCAGCAATTCAACCCTCCAACACTAGGATTGCCCCCAGGACCCAGAATGCACATTTGCCTTGTAGCCACGTGTTCATGGCCAATGCCCCTTCCTCTCCTTTTCCTCTAGGGAAAACACCTTGGACTTGCCAGCCTGAGTTTAGGTTGGAGATGAGTGAGCTGGAGTATGTGCAGTCAGTAGATAAATATTGATTAGGAACCTACCATGTGCCAGGCGCTGTGCTAAGACCTGGGGATAAAAGATAGTCCCCACTCCCAAGGAACTCACAATCTAAAGGTGGCAACAACATGCAAACAATCTACATATTTCTATAGCATTAAAGGTCTCTGCTTTAGCATTATACTGTATTTTTAAGTGCTTTATTTTTATGAAAACTGGTTTTCACATTCAATTTTTCTAGTAATTCTGTCATTGCACTCAGCTCCATATTATGATATTACCAAGGAGAAAACATTTTACCTCAGTGGTAGGAAGATATCTGCATAACTGTTAACAATAACTAGTTTAAACTAGAGGGAAAAGGTTAAAATTCTGACAACAGAAACATAATGATGTTATCTTAAAAATTGGAGCTTTTTGACTTAGGTAAGATAACATAGATAAAGGATTTCCTGGTAGTGGCAGTTAATTCATTCTACCTGTTTACAAAAGAGCATCTACAACTTTTATGTGTCAAAAAAAGAGACAACATGGTACCATGGATAAAGGACCAGCCTGGAAATGACAAGATTTGGATTCAAGTCCTCTCTTTTGTATATCCCAATTGTGTGCCCATTAGAAAGTTACTTACCTCTCGGTGTTTCCAGGCTATTTTCTAAGACTATAAATTACAGATAAGTTGATGAGCTACCATAGTGAACTTCCACACCAGGATTTTTCCACACTGATGAAATCATAGCACTAAATTTTTAACAACTGAATGAATGAAAGATGATAGATAATTTTTACTATCTTCTTACTCATCTTAGTAATTCTACTTTAGGTCATTAGTTTTGACTCAGTAAAATTTAGGATATGGCATCTAACACTAACCAAGGCCAGAGCTATCAGGCAAAGAGAATTTTTAAATGTAAATATTCTTGCTCAGTTGTAGCCTTGGGGTGGCAGGTACGGGGGAGACAGGGGAGAAAAGAACAAAGTAAAAAGAGTAGAGCAGAGAGCAAAGAAAACCTACAAGGAAGCAAAGAAAAGATGAACAGCTTTCAATTTAATACACAGTATTTAATATATAGGCTTTCTTGAAATGATAAGCTATATATATATATTCTGAATCCTCTCATATGTTCTGCTGTGCACATGCCATGTTTTTTCTTTTCTTATTTTATATTTAAGTTTATAATGTTTCTTTTTCTTTTCTTATTATGTATTTAAATTTTAGTATTTGTTTAAAATTTAAAAAAATTTAAAAACAGAAGGAAAGACATACATGAAAAAATTAAAACACATAAAACATGATTTGAAGGCAGGAGAAAAATAAAGGGTAAGGATTAAAACATTTAAAAAGGAATAAAAACCACTAGAAAATTCAGAAGTTTTACAATGGATTGAAAAACTAATTCAGAAGGCAAAAGACCTATTTAAATTTTTTTTAAATCATCAAGTATTTATTAAGTGTTTACTATGAGTCATATATTAACAGTAAGTTTAAAAATATCTTCTGAACTGAGAGAGAATTTTGAAAGACAGCATGGTGTGCATATGTTCCCAAAGTGGGTGATACTACCCTCTGGGGGTTTGGAACGATCCAGGGAGGGCTGTAATATTCTTGGGTGCAACTGGGGGGCGTTGAATAAAAAGAAGGGGGTGGTGGAAGCATAAGGAAAGAAGAGAAAATTAATTTTGAAAATCCGTTCCTACATGTTTCATCTGTTCTGTTACGGAGTCTAAAGTTGTAGTGTTTACATGACTTTCCAAATAAATATACAAAATGCAAATTATAATCAATCAGTGGTCAAGTCTGCTGGCAGGTCTTAACAAAAAAGTGCTGGCAGGTGAGTGTGTGGTCCAGTGTTGAGAAGTTGCATCAGCAGGAATATGTGTATGTAATGAGTTATTTAAAATACAATACTATATAGTTACATGACACAATACTGTGTCATCAAAATTTCAATGCAGAAAAAACCCATAAATTTACAATAAATTATTAAATTTAAGATGAGTAATTTAAAAAATATTTTCTGTATTTTTTGAAATGTTGCAAATTTAAAAAAAAATTGTTGAAGGGTTAAAGAAAGTAGATTTCCAGGGGGATACTGAGTAAATTTTTTTTTAAAGGGGGTGGCAGGCCAAATAAGTTTGGGAACCTCAGGTATAGTGGAGAACCAGCCAAGAAGCCCTCAGTTCAAGTTCTCGTAAGTCACTTAACTTTTCAATGCTCTGAGCAACTCTCTGAGACTATAAATTGCAGAGAAGACAGCAGAGGGAATTTCCTCATCTGGGAGTTCTGTATGCCAATGGAAAAAAAAGGTACCACTCATATCCTTAAATTTCTAACTAATATCCTTTATATTCCAGGATGATGTATACATTTTACTATCCTTACCTCCAAATTAGCAAGTGTTCATTTCTGAATGTTGCTATTCTAGATTTAGGAATATATTGTGAGTGCAGGAAGCCAATGCAGTAAACAAATTATGGAGAAGTATCTAAAGCAAGGGTTCTTAACTTTTTTTGTGTTATAAAGTCTTCTGGCAGTTTGCTGATATCAACACACACCTCAGAATAATTTCTTAAATACACAAAATATATTGGACTTAAAGGAAAAACAATTAAATTGAAATAGTTATCGAAATATTCAAAAAGCAAGCTCGTGGACTCTAGATTAAGAACTTTTAGTGCTGACAGGCTCTCTCAGTAGAATGTAATCTCTTGAGACTGTTTTACTTTTGTATTTGCACATCTAGTGCCTAGTATTGTGTCTGGCACATAGCAGCTACTTAATAAGTACTAATGGTTATCGTCAGGCTCATGACAGAAAAAAAGACAATTAAAAAAGCAATGAGATGAAAGTTGATGTAAAGTCAATCAGGAAGAAGGTGACGCAGTTCAGAAACATGATTATAAGATGAGGGCCTGGTGGATTTTAGAAATTAGTTTCTATATTTTATAATCCCCTCTCTCTTGGGCCACTGTAATCATCTCTTGGTCTCCTTGCCTTAAGTCTCTTCCCTCCACTCCATCCTCCACCCAGCTGCCAAAGTGATATCATTACACCACAGGCCTGACCATGTCACTATGCTAATTAAGAACTCGAGTGACTCCTTCTTGCAATTAGAATCAAATACAAACTCCTGTTAGGCATTTAACGCCCTTATGGAAGCACATAGCTGAGGCCTGACAAAATTATAAAATGATAAAGATTATATTATACAATTTAAGAATTTATATTTTAACAGTACCCTGGTCTGATATCTCTCTTGAATGGAACACAGAATCAAAATAGGGAGTATGTATATTTCTCCAAAGAAGGCAGATCTGCAGGTAGATGATCAAACTGGGTTTATGATAGAGGAACTATGAGTAACAGCGTCTTCTTGTCGACCTAATGAAGAGAGGCATGCCTTTTGTTTACTGGTGACTGGACAGAAAGAGGGAGTCTTTAGAGAGCATAGCTAGTTTCTGGAAATCTTTTCCATGGTTATGTGCTGACACCTACACTGATCTCTCTATTTAGTGATCCCAAAAACTCTTAACTGAATGTTTTACTATTTCTATAGGACTCCATCTTTTCTACAGTTACTTGTAACATGTGAATTGGGAACTGGGTGTGTTTGTTTGTTTCGACAAAGAGAGCATGGAAGTCTTTTCTTTTTTTCTTTTTAGCAGGAAGATCTTTGCTGGTCAGAATCTCTTTCCAAGTAGATGTATCACATTTAAAAAATAATGTGGCTTTGTAAGCTTTGGTTAAAACTGCTTTAGATGCTTCTCCATAATTTGTTTACTGCATTGGCTTCCTGTACTCACAATATATTCCTAAATCTAGAATAGCAACATTCAGATATGAACACTTGCTAATTTGGAGGTAAGAATAGTGAAATGTACACATCATCCTGGAATATTCCCCTCCTCTTGCCTACTTTCCAGGTTTGTTATATGGTACTCTCCTTCATGCATTCTATGTTCCAGACAAAACTGGCTTTCTTGTTATTCCTCACACACCAGATGCTGTCTGCCATCTCCGTGCCTTCATACAGGTCATCGCTCAGGCTTGGAACATATTCTCTTTTTACTCCTTCTTCTAATGAATCTCTAGCTTTCTCCAAGTACCACCTCCTATGTCAACTCTTTGCTGAAATCTTTCAGCAGTTATCTTGCACCCTGAAATCACCTTCTTTCACTCTGTATTTAGGTAACATCCACTTCTATGAGTATGTATCGGTTCCTGCAAAGGAAGATGAGCTCCTTGAGAGCAGAGACTTTCATTTTGTCTTTGTAAACCCCGAACTTAGGGGCGCTGGGGACAGAGGAGGTTCTTAATAGATGCTTGCTGACCAATTGATAATCCTATGACTCATATGACTATTTTGAAGGAAAAGGGATTAATTATGAGGAGCGAGGAGCAGAAGGATACATTTTACTTTTTATAAAGTTGAGTCATAAGTGACTTACTCAAAGCTATTGGCAAGCCAGCAAGAGTTGCCTTGTTACACAGTCTTGTCCCATCATCTTCCTAAGCCACATGACAGTAACAAAAGTTCACACTTCAGACAGAATCACATCTTACCTAGTAGAGTAGGGTAAATATCCACAAGAGAGACCACATCTGGGACATGGAGGTTTGCTCTAATGCCAGGCCCCATCATCAGGAGAGGAACGTGGGAACTTGCTTCGTACATACTCATTTTATAGAACTGGCGATGGTCCATGGCCAGCTCGCCATGGTCGGAGGTAAACATAACAACAGTCTTCTGAAGAAGGTTTAACTGGGAAAGAGTCAAAATAATCTCACCTATTGAAAAAAGGAACAAGCTATGATAACAGAAAGAGGATGTGATGAGATGTATATGGGTCTGTGTGTGTATACATACATATATACATACACACACACATACATATATGTATCTATTCTATGGATTTTTGACCTCCTTCACTTCGGACTGATACAGTCTGAAAGATACAGACTGCAACCTCTCCACGCCTGACAATCCTGTGCGCCTCTTGCCTGCGTCTGACCAGACATTCCTCACAAGGGGTTTGTTCACCCAATGTGCTGGAGGCTTTTCTTGCTTTCTCTCTGTGCTGTAGGGGTACCAGCAGAGCACTCTGGCTGTCTACCCATCTTCTCTTACCTTAACATGTCACCAGCTCATTTTCTCTTCCTATTATATCATCCTTGGATGGTATCTTTTTCTCTGGTTCTTCTTCAGTTTATTTAACCTCACTGGTTCTATGTCATAGCCTCCTCATACCCATCATATGTCCTGTATTAAGTGCTGAAGATGCAAATATGAAAGTGAAAGACAGTTCTTGCCCTCATGGTACTTTCTTCATTACTTAGTCTTTCTTATGTGGATAATCAGATCAAACTTTTTTGAGTGGTTACAGATCTAAATACTAAGAATCCTATGGGCAAAGGTTACTCTCTATAGTCTTGCCTGGTATAATTTTGTAGCAAAATTGTGAATATATTGATTTATATCACTTTAAATTCTATTATAGCCAACCACTATAAAGCTGTGAAAACCTGTAGTTATCTACAGGTAACTATCAGTAACAGTAACTATCACCGTTAGTACTTATTTATAACTATTATTCCTGTAAAATAAATGATGTGATAATGTTTTGCCCAAAATAATAAAGGGTATCAGGTGGAACATGCCTATACATAACTGACAGTAGCGCACAGCTGAGAGATACAGCCCTGTTTGCCACTGCCAAAACTGTATATGGTAACGGGTTGCATTAAAAAAAAGTGACTGGACTGCGTTGGTCACAGGTGAGGGCTGTGTTGAAGGGAGGCTACTCTATTTTGCCATTACTAAAAATCTCACTGAAATAATCCAAGGCATAATGAAGAGGGTTCTGGACTTGGGGTCAAGAAGACCTGACTTCACTTTCTATCTAAGATGCTTAATTGGTGTGTGACCTTGGGTCACTCATTTCTCTTCTTATGAAAGATGGTTCATTTCCATACCAGTGAAATCCCTATGCTGTCTTGATTTTATTAACATTGCTCTCAAAATAATTCTCATTATAAAATACTAGTTTAGAAATTAAATTCCAAGATCCTAGATTTTGTTAATATTCTAAAACTGGCAAAAACCTCCTGCCCCTTCCTGTTACCTCCTAAAAAAGGATTAGAATTTACTGTCTTCATAGCCCACGAATGTGATAACCACAGACAGATCCAAACTGCAAAGCAAATACTTTCCTGGTATGTTACCAATTGAAGTTTGCTTTAATTTTGAGCTGGCCTTGAACCAAGATGAAAGTGGGAAATCTGTTCTAAGCTGTAGGTTAGCTTTGGTTGCTAGAATCCTAGGTAAATGGAATGGTTCTGGAGCTACCTGGACGTTAGGAGTTTGACAAAGGGCAGACCAGGCTATTAGGACTGATTCCGTATCTGAGAGCTAAAGCTGTCTTTGAAATGCCCTGTCACTTGCCTACCCACGTTTGGCTCACGCCCAAAAGTCAGCCTTCCCATCCAAAAAATTTGTCTTAAGCAGATGGTAGCCTTCTTTGATCACTCCTTAATGTTTGAATAAACTGAATTATCTTCCAAGTTATTTTATCAACTGATAACTGAGATAGGCAAAGGTTTATTCCACAACTAATAGTATGTCTTCCAACCTTTCTGTGCATCAAGTACGCTGTCTCTAAGCAACTGTTGTATGAACATCCTTGAGTAATTTTCTACAAGTCACTAAAGCCAGCCTGAATCACAGTCAGTTAGAAAAACAACATTATTCTTCTTCTCTATGTAATTGCTTATTAATTATACCACCTACCAAGCATGGCATCTGTCTCAGCACACATAGCATAATAAAATGCTCTAATATCTCTAATTTCTTTCTTTGTGAACTGCCCAGTACAGTTTTTAGTGTAGGAAGAATAATAATCTACAGGGTGCATTTCTGACAGAGGAGACCATTTTGGAATTTTGATAGCTTTATAAAAAACCTAAAAAATAGAAAGAAAATTCAGTTATATAAAGGTAAGAATTATATGTTTTTACATATTATAAATGCCAACCTACAGTTTCTAATTAAGGATGGTAAGGAAAGACTTGCTATAAATGATTTAAAACAAATATTTAATCAATTAAATATGGAAATTATGTACCAACTAATTTATTTGATATTTAAATTATTGTACATCTGTACATGGAGAATGAGACATTTCTGAAAATTACTTTAAAAGCTGTATAACCAAATTTAAACTCCCATAATTACATGCTAACAGAGAAACTCTAAGCAGTACAAAAAAAGAAAACCAATAGTTCAGTATGGTGGTAAGTCTTAAAAATCAACACTGGTGTAAGTCTTTATCAACGCCAGGAAGTAAAGAACTTGATTTCAGCCCTTCTCCTTTCTCTTCCTGATAGCTCAGCGGCAGAAGTACATACAATCCAGGGAGCTATCCAAATGTTTATTTAAATAATTTAGTCACGGTTCACATTTATGTAAGGCTTTAAGGTCTGCAGAGCATTTTCCTTACAATGATCCTATGAAATAGGGTAGTGCAGGTATTATTCTACTTGACGGATAAGGAAACTGAGGCTCTGAGGCTCGTTAACTGACTTGCTCATGGTTATGAAACTGCAGTCTGTGGCAGGATTCAAAACCAGGTCTCTTGACTTTAAGTTCAGCACTCTCTTCCAATCCACTATGTTGTTTATACACAAATGTCTTTTTATTTTTATGCTTCCAGGTTTAGCAGATACTTAATTACAGTAAAATACCTTTAGGTTTGTGAGGACTGTATGAAATGATCTCTAGGATAGTACTTTGTGACTATAAAACACTATGTAAGTGTAAACCTATTCTTGTCATGAAATATACTGAGAAGTGACTTGTAAAGAAGTTCAGAGGTGCTTACTGATTTCTTATGTTTACTTAACTCCTTTCAGCAGGAAAGCTTTCACTTTTTGCAAGCAGATTGTTTTCCTGAAGCAGGAAGCCTACTTTGATCCTGGTTATATCAAAGAATCCTGGGCAGATGCCCCCATGTCTCAGTACTTTAAGGCATTGGCAAGGCTCCTTAAACTTCTTCCACTCCTAAACTCTTTTCACGTTTCAGCAGCATATTTGTTGGCACTGCCTGGCCTGAGGGCATGCACAGTGCAAAGTGCACATGCTGTGTGTTCAGAACCAAGGCTGCAGTGAAGCTGCAGGATACAACAAGGTCAAGGGCTGCCAGAAACACCTTGGATTCATTACGAGTTTGATTTTTAATTAAATTTTGTTCCTTGCACATTCAGAAACCTCTTACTGCTGCCAAAGGGCTGAGACCCATAGCTTAAGAAGTACTGTGAGTCTAAGCAAGCCTATAAGACTAGAAGTTTCAGAGAAGGGGCAGTCCTGCATTAGTAGAGGGAGTTTCCTTTTCTGGGAGTTCCCTATAACAATGAAATAACAGGTACAATCCACATTCTTACAGATGAAACAACCTTATGGTAATCTTTAACAATGACTCACATTAATTTATTTAAGATTTACAAAATGTTTTTCTCCTAATAACCCTGTGAGTTATAGTGTACAAATATTATGATCCCTATTTCATAAATGAAGAAGTTTGACTCTAGGAGAATGATGTGCCCAAGGTCACACAGCGAAGTGGGACTTGAGTGCAGGGGTGGGGAACCTAGGTTCCAGGCCACACATGGCCTTGAGGCCACAGGTTCCCCACTCCTGCTCTAGGTCTTCTGACTCCCAAGACCAAAGTCTTTTTATGACCACCATGCTTCCTCTGCTTTAGCTGTGAGAACAAATGTATACATATCAAACACAAGGCAATATAATTGAGTTTAATAGATGAGTTACGTTCATTTTTGCAAAGTTGTCTCCTTAGCTATTATATATTATATGTTATATGTATAATACATATTATATGTGATACTTCAAATTAGAATATTCATCTTTCATATCTCTAACCTTGGATATAGGGAAAAAGAGAATGGAATTCTCAATAAAACATACATAAATTAATTTCTGTTTCTGAAGGTATACTTACTTTTCCAAGCCAATAAGGAGATGTCTGGAATGTGGAGGATCCAAAATTTTCCCCTGTATATGGTGAGGGATAAGGATGTGGTAAATTTAATCCCAAATAAAGAAGAAATGGTTGAGTAAAGTTAATTGCTTCTTTTCTTAACCAGCTTGTTGCTTTATCTGTGTTCTGCCAGTCTTCTTCCATTATTCTTGCTTTTGTCTTATCAGGGATAAGATTAACCATAGGCCTGGCCTCCTGACGAAGCAAGAAATCAACATCTCTTGTCCATGCTTCCACACGATTGCTGAGGAGAAAAAATGCAGCTTTCCTGTATTTTACTTTAAAACTCTGCTACCATATAGTCAATAAGGAATAATAATAACTAGATGTAAAATGATATGTGAAACAATTTTTGCATTCCATCTTGTTTCTTACGGAACAACGTGAGATCATAAAAAGCCATTATACGGTTTACTGCATTATTAAATTGAAAATTTGGAAAATATGCAAATAAAAAATTTTATAACACATTCTTCAGAATGATAATGCTTTGTTGCTTTAGAGGTACTAATTGTTCCTGTTATTAGTCCAACATATTTACTCAAATAAAAAGTGGTTTCGAGTCAGTCATTGTTTTGCCTTATTCATTTTATTTGCATCTTGTGTGCCTTTTGTGAGAAAAACAAACCATAATATTTCTAATCAATGATCCTATAATTTAATTACATCACTTGATCCTTATATCTTAATTCTATGTCCTATGCATATTCAAATATTTTCGTCATTATCTTGACTTTTTACTCTGCCTTTTGTGATTTCTAGGGCAATTATAATCCTCCGGTTGTGTCCTTCTATACCAGTAGTGATGTAATTTTGCCCCCTGATATTTTCACACTTAAGCTTTCAGACTTAAGTGGGTCGGGGAACTCAACGATGTTGGTGTTTTCCCTCCACTGTTACAGATTACAGCTCACGCACACATTCCTGCCCCAGGTGATTCTCGTCCATGATCATCATACTGGAAACCTTTTTATGTTTTCACATTACGGATGTGACACACTTTCAATCTGGACAGCATTGAGGAATTATTTTATAACATACCTCAGAAAAGGGAATATTACAGCGTTATAAGAAGCTACGAAAGGAACAGTTTTGGAGAAACCTGGGAAGACTTTACTGGGACTGATGCACAGTGAAGTTAGCAGAACTAGGAAGACCATTTATGCGTTAACAACAATACTGTCAAGAAAGACAACTCAGAAAGACTTAAGAATGCTAAGCAATTCGATGACCAAACTCCATAATAATAACTCTGTAAGACGAGATGGATGCAAGATAGGGAATAAGATACATATTTCCGGACAAGGTCGATGGGAGAATTTGTTTTCCTTCACTGTGCTGATGCAAGGATTTTATTTTTATTTTTTCAAATTTTTTTTTTTGGTAGGGGAAGAGTTAAAAAGGAGTTAGGGGATTTAGTACCCTCTTCCTTCCACTCCCCACCCCCCTTCAAAGGAATCCCCATTGGAGTATTCTTTTTCTTCACTTTTTTGGAGGAGGAAAGGGTTAAGTGACTTGCCCAAGGTCACATAGCTAGTAAGTGTTACGTGTCTGAGGCCGAATTTGAACTCAGGTCCTCCTGACTCCAGTGCTATTCACTGTGCCACCTAGCCACCCATAATTTTTCTTTTAAAGGTATTGAGATCATTTTTGAGACTTTCTTGGCTCAAGGGACCAAGGGGAACTATTGATTTCAATTCCTGAGTGACTGCTTAAGTGGAAAGAAGCCAAGAGGAGCTGAAGGGGCTCTCAGATGTTTGGCTGGGGGTTTTCAATGAAGCTTCCTTCAGTTGAATCAACTCAAGGGGTTCTCAATGCTCATCCTTGTGGAATATCTTCCTCCTGCCACGGCTTAATACATTTCCTTTTCTTAACTGCTGAAAGGACCTATGAATGCACATTTTGCTCTAGTAGCAAATCTAAATTACTAGGGGACTAGCCTGAGTTATACCCAGTCCAGAAGAGAAATGCTAAATTTATTTATTTTTGTTAAGTTTTTGTTCAGAAAAAAAAAAAACTGTCTTAATAATAATTCTGAACCTTAGAAGGGAGAGGAATCAGTGAAACTGCTTCTTTGGACTTAGGAGTGGAAATGATGGGAAACTTGAGGAAGTGACCATTCTACCTTGGAATGTATGATAGAATAGAGAAAAGTTGGGCAAAATTTGACAGATATAGACCCTAGATATAGGGAAAGAAGGTTTCAAAGGGCTTAGAGGAAGGATTGGTAGATGGACTAAAATTCTATAAGTCAGCTTTGGAAGATCACAAAAATAAAATTCTAAAAACACATTTTAGATTAAGAGGAAAAGGATGAATATACCAATATACCAATATAGATACACAGGAACTCAACAAGCAAAGCTGTTTTTGATTTTTGTCCCTGTAGCCCCAGTACCTGGAACACAGCAGATGTTTAAAAAAAGATTGTTAGAATTTAATGGATGACATCTAGGAATGAAGTCTCACTGGAACGATTCAGATACATGCTTGACCTTGTGCCAACATTTTTATCAGTGACTTGGATAAAGACACAGATGGTATGCCTTTCAAATCTGCAGATCACACAAAGCTGATAAATTCAGCAAAAAGGCAGCCAGGTGGTAGATAGAGTGAGGGACCCGGAGTCAAGAAAATCTGAATTCAAAGCCAGCCTCAGACATTTACTATTTGACCCTGGGCAAGTCACTTAACTTCTACCTCAGTTTCCTTATCTATAAAATGGGGATAATAACAGCATATACCTGCCTCCCAGGGTGCGTTTTTCTAATCTTAAAGTACTATACAAATGCTTTTATTATTGTTATTATCATTAATAAAAAATAAATTCCTTGAGATTATAAGATGGAGAGAAAGGTTCCACCTGTATTGGTGGAAGGGGTTTCCTCACCTGAGAACTTCCTAAACCAATAGAATTGCAGGTCTAATTCCTATCACTGCATAGCAATTAATACCCAAGAAGTATCTTGATAGGCTAGAATGTCACACTAAATTTAACAATGTGAAATTTAATGGATATAAATGTAAAACTTTACACTTGGGTTCAAGAAATCAATCATATGTATGAGATGAAGGAGGTATGGTTAATTAGGTAGCAGTTTGTCTGAAAAAGATTTGTGGGGATTAGTTGATGAGACTGTTATGAATCAATATTGAAAAATGGCATCTAAGATGCCTGTATTAAGATAGGCATGGTCGCCAGGATACAGGGTATTGAGAATTCACTGTACTCTGTCCTGATTAGAGAATAGCTGATACAATGTTTAGACTTGTTCTACTTGACCCCAATGGATAAAACTTGGAGCAATGGGTGGAAGTTGGAAAGGGGCAAATTTAGGCTTGATTTAAGGAAATAACTTTCTAACAATTCTAGGTAACCCAAAATGAAATGGGCTATACTTGGGCAGATAGTGGACTTTCCCTCACCGAAGATATTCAAGCAAAAACTTGGCTATTTGTCATACATGTTGTACAATGCAGTCTTTCTTGGACGTAGGTTGGATTTAATGGTCTCTGAGGTCCCTTCCAAGATGAAAATACTGTAGTTTTGTTTGTGGTTTAAATTAGGGAGATAATTACTTGCCAAAAGTGTCTGTTGCTTCAATGTTTTATTTGGGGTGCAAACATAAGAAGAATTTAAGAATTAAGAATTAAGGTAAGAAGGGGACAGTTTGTGAAAATGAGTGAGTCTGCATATTGGATATTCTAAAAGCCAAAGATAAAATCTTACAGTCAAGAATAACTTAGACAGCCAAAAATAAGTATAATCTGACACAGGAAAAATGGACCCTGAATGAAAGGAGACTTTTAAGCATCCCTGATGAAACGACGAAGTAGAAACGTTAAAAGGTAAACACAGGTGTCAAGAGAAACATAAAAGGAAAATATGTTTGAGCAGCTGTAAAGGAATACATAAAGATGAAATGTCAGAGACATTCTAATGGAGAAGAAATAAGTGGGGCAGCTACATGGCACAGGCCCTGGAGTCGGGAGGACCTGAGTTTAAATCCAGCCTCAGACACTTAACATTTACTAGCTGTGTCACTTTGGGCAAGTCACTTAATCTCAATTTCCCTTACCTTCCTCCCCTCCAAAAAAAAAACCCCAAAATGAGTGTCCCCTCTGAAACCTGGTATCATCAAGGTCATAGAGGGAGGGAAGGGACATAAATATATCTAATTATACAAGTAAAAGACTGAGTACAAACAGAGGAAGGGATGGGGGAAGCCAGCAACATCTTTGATATTTGAAAAGAATGTTTAGCTTTATGGGGAAGCTAATTTGGGGACAATATCCTACCTCTTAATTTTGTGTATAACATTCTAGCAACTTCTACCATTTCTCACTTTTGCAGAAAAATTTTGTGTAGTGCCATTTAATATTTCTATAGTCTTCTTAGCTGCTTGTAAAATCAATTCTTTGTCATTATATTCTTCAAGTCTTACAACTATATCTATATCTTAATACCTTTAGATCTAAATTTCCTTATTTGTGAAGTTGGTGGGAGAATTGGGGTACAGTGACTGCTAAGGTCCCTCTTGGCTCTTAATCTATGGTCTTGCTTATTAAATAAAGTCAGTAAGTATTCTATGCATAAGAAATAACATGCATCTATTATCTACTACTAAAGAAAAATTCTTCCAACAGAAGTGAAAATTTCCCTCCTGGTGAAAGTTGTCCTGGTAAAATCTCTTGGAGGTATAGAATGGACACAGTGCATACCTAACCCTCTTTCTTTATGCCCAGTCAAGCCAAACCTTGCCTTGGATCACTTTTACCATTTGTCACCTTCTAGCCTACACACATGCTGCTTAATAAAGGCAGAGAAAATTCTGCTACCATTCTGACTGTGCCCACTATAAATTTATGTTATAAGATCTCAACTGGGCCCTTAGTGCTGCTAGGTAATTACTATCTCACTCTACACAGCCATTCTTCTAAACCAGTGCTTCTCAACCTGTGGGTTGCAACTCCTTTGGGGGTCAAACGACCCTTTCA
This sequence comes from Pseudochirops corinnae, assembly GCA_028646515.1. NCBI lineage: Eukaryota > Metazoa > Chordata > Mammalia > Diprotodontia > Pseudocheiridae > Pseudochirops > Pseudochirops corinnae. The sequence continues at coordinate 23,276,639 of CM053587.1, read as the reverse complement.
CAGGGGTCACAGGAGTCGCCTAAGACCATTGGAAAACACATATTTCTGATGATCTTAGGAACTGAGACACCGCTCCTCTATCTGTCTCCAGGCGGGTCTGCCCACATGCAGATACCACATACGAGTATTAAAAGGGTTGTGGCATTAGGAAAGTTGAGAACTACTGTTCTAAACCTTTTCTTCCCTCCACAAAGCTTCCAAAGCTGTCTCTCTCCCAACTCTCTCAGTTGAGAATCTTGCATTATGTTTTGCAGAAAAAAATGAGCCCATTCTCTCCTCTCCTTCATCTATCGTTCAGATGCCTCCTACCACTCTCTCCTTCATCCCTGTCTCACATGATAAAGTGTTTTTATTCTTCTACTTGTTTGAGTGATCTCATTCTATCCTGTTTGCTCCAACAGACTGCTCTCTGTTGTTCCTACTTTCTTGTTTCTTTTCTTTTTTTTTCTTTTTGGAGGGGGAAGGCAGGGAAATTGGGGTTAAGTGACTTGCCCAAGGTCACACGGCTAGTAAGTGTTAAGTGTCCGAGGCCGCATTTGAACTCAGGTCCTCCTGACTCCAGGGCCGGTGCTCTATTCACTGTGCCACCTAGCTGCTCCTTTCTTGCTTATTTTCAATCTCTCTCTAACTACTGGCTCATTTCCTATAGCCTACAAACATGTCCATGTCTCCCCTAGCCTGAAAAAACTTTCACTTTATCCTTGTATCCCTGCTAACTATGGTTCTATTTCTTCTCTGTCCTTTGTAGCTAATTCTTCAAAAAGGCTGTATAAAACAGATGTCTCCATTTTCTTTCACCTCACTCTCTTTTTAACCCCTTACAATCTGGCTTCTGACCTTATCGTTCCTCCAAGGCACACATATATGTTTATATTCCAAATGCTACATGTGATAAAAGTTCAGTTTCTTATACAGTTCTCTTCCTTATTATTCTTTGTGTCTTGAAATGTTTATTCTTACTGCATTCACAATAAAAACGAAAAAATTTAAAAACTGCCATGTCCACCAAGGTCTATTGCTTTTTTTCTTTTGACATGGGATAGATTACTGATAAGTGTAGCATCTACTCTTATTTACACTCTTGGTTCATCATTTGTAGGGTTTGCAGGGGGAATCCTTGGGGGTAACTATGTTGGGTTTTGACGGTGACCCTATGAGACTACAATCCTGAGACTACAGCTCACCAGTCCTCATTGGTATATTTCTTCTTAACAGTCGGTCAGCAGACACAGTTAGCTCAAAGCAAAGACGGCACAGTAAAGAGGCAGTGATTAAACTTCCTCCTCGTGAACATGGGGTACATTCTCCCTCAAATACAATTAGGATCCACAGGAAGATGGGGCAAAAACTTAAGAGTATAATGGTAGTTAAGCAGATATGTAGAGAACACATGTGGCTAAGATCAGCCATGCCTCCAGCACTGGGGGATCCCATGGTCCTTTCTCCCTCCTAGAGGTCTTCTTGCTGCTGGCCCTTAGATGAATGCCCATGGAGCAGATATTTCAGCTGGGCTCTGGGAACCTGTGCATCTTTACACCTTCAACTCTTAATTTCTTCTTCTTCTTTTTTTTTTTTTGAAGCACAGGTCAGATTTATTTTAAATAGTCATTAACAATTTCAAACAATTATTAAAACACTGTGATTCAACAGAAAGCCTGGAATTGAGATGTTTTCCAATTATTTTCAATTATCCTGTACATGACCCCAAACCCCCCTCAAAAATAAAGCAAAATATAACCAAATGGATCAACTCTTAATTTCTATAACTAGTTCTCCCCTGAGTACATAGTTGAATCTCTTCCTGGCTACCAGAGATTTCATTCCTTGAAGTGATTTCCTATCTTATTTCCTTTGAAAATATCATTCATAAACATTTTTGACACATATATAATTTCATATTTAATAGTTTAGAAGACACAATATCACAAGCATGTGAATTTTCTCCTGAAACTCCTATTTACATCAGGAAAATGTGTTTCGAGAAGCTCTCCCCGTACACGTTGCTTCCCTGTTCCCTTTTTCTTTCTCCCCTGCCTAGGAAAGGCTGATGTAGGGCACCCAGCTACACCAAGGCAAATGCCAAAGTAACACAACTAGGCTGTATTCCTCGGGGATCCAGGGAGACAGTTTCTTTTTTAAAGATACAATTCAGAGTGGCGACCTCATGAAATTCACTAGCATAAAAATACAAGCGGAATCCGGAAGCGCCTTGTATCATCTATCGATGACAGGTCTATACCGAGCCATGAAAACTGAGCCTGGGTTTTTACAGTGGCAAATCAATGAGTTAAAATGTATTGTGCACCCGCACCCATTATTACAAAGCACTGCAGCAGGCCACTTTTTTTCCTCAATAATTTGAAACGGCATGCAGAAACCTCACGAGATGATTCAGCATAATTCATATAACCTTTGTAGGACTGCGTTAATAACAGTAACCCTGACCCATTTGTTCAGACAAATAACTGTGTGGGTGCATAAAGGAGTTGTATAAATCATCTTAACGGCTGGCTTCTCTTCCTCCAAATTCTGGATTGAAGATGAATAAATGAAAATATACTAAAAATAAATGACGTATTGAAAATTACCTTCTACCCAGAAACCACCAAGACAAAAGTGGACCTTTTGTTTTTTATTGCAATCACAAACCTCTTAAAAGTTTTTCATTATGAACTTGACAAACACCAAATAAAATGTGCATTTCTAAATACAAAATAGAACAGGAAAAGGATTTATCTCAGAACCCCTAACATGGAAGTGACAAGTTCTGAAGCTGAAACTAGAAATACTAAAGTAGCATTTAAAACAAATGAAATATCTATGTATGTATGTGAATGAAATACTTGAATAGTTCAAAGTAAATATATGATACTAAGAAAGGATAATGGCATAGTATTGTGGACAGAGTATTAGATTTAGAATCAGAGGACCTAACATTCCAATCTTGACTCTGCTATTTACTACCTGTATGAGTGTGGGCAATTCACCAAACCTATTTGGGCCTCAGTTTCCCAGTCTGTAAAATGAGAGAGGTTGAATGAAATTACCTCTAAAGTCTTGTGCAGCTCTTGATCCTATGATATTCTAAACTAGTGGAACTAATACGATTCTAAGATTATTCAGAACAAGGACTACAGTTTAAGTTTTCACATAAATCATTTATTTCTACCAAGAGTTGTGAATCCCTCCCTCAATCTGGATCCTTTCCAAGTTTATTGTACAATCAAAGAAGACTATAAAATGTCTATTTTTATGAAGTCTGGTTCAATAAATTCTCTTTGAGTTCTCTTGTCCTATGTCCTATGTCAGGCCATATTTTAATTGATTTGTACCTGAGTATCAAAGTTACAATTACAACTTGCTACTCTACCTGAGATCTAGCAATTTCAAAAATTTTATTTTATTACTGATTAGATTTTCCTTCCAGTAGGAACCTCTCCCCCTTTTTAAAACTAAATAGTATGAAAAGGATATACCTGGGCCACATGATCCCACTGAAAGATGAGGCCACTGTACTTTGACTCTTCCTATGGAGGGTCTGGCTGCTTGATGAGAGAACCCATGTACTTATAAAGGCATTCACACTTCACTGAGGATGAATGATTAAGTCCTCAGTGGTCAGTATATGATTTTACTGACTCAAATTATTGTGGGCTAATGCTACTCCTTACTGGGACTATAAAAAGGAATAGATGCACAGGTCCTTCAGAGACATCCAGAGGGTCCTATCTTTCTGTCTTCCACCCACTCTCAGACTCAGGCATCATAAAGTCTTAGTGCAGCTTAATGCTTTAATAAGCTCTCATCTCTGGGGCTGAGAGATTCCATCCCTGCCCCCTCTCCAGCTTGCACTGGGTAGTCTTGTTCTCATTCTTGGTTGTTGCTGTCTCTCAGATTGAGGCTTTGCCGCTGTCTCTCCATGGCTATCATCTCTGGGGCTGAGTGGGCTCGCATTAGGACTTTTGGGACACATTATCTATACCCACACATCTAGGTGTGTGAAGCTGAAACCTGTGTTTTGGCACAGATCTCCAAGGAAACAGCACTCCTCCATCAGCCCGAGAGTGGTGGCCTTGGAAAGAGGATCCACATGGTCTAGTAATCAAAGGTTGTTTCCCAGCCTTTTGAAAGAGTGTTAAGAATATCTAGATGAGGGCCTGAGGCCATGACCCTGGAGCTGGGGGAGCAACAAAGGGTAGTCACAATGAGGAAGAAAAAACCTGGACTTTTCCCTTTCTTACCAATGTGAGTTATTCAGGTGATATGGTATGGGTTCAGTGAGAAGGATTACTAAGCTACTCCTGAAAGAGAAAAACCACTCAAGGTCTTGAGTAAATCAAGCAGTCTACTTCCTGTGGACATGCTGCCAATAGGAATCCTGGATGAGTCTCTGCAGATGTAATTCATTTGTTATTTTGGGAGAAAGGATCTATCTTCATTCTTGTCTTTTCAAAGCAAATAATCTGGATCCCTCAAAACAAACAGAATGCCACAATTTCTGAGTTGGAAAGGATCTCTGTGGCCATCCAGCCCAACATGTACATGACAGAAATTTCCACTATAACATGGTGATCATCCAGCCTCTGCTTAAAGACCTGCAGGGAGGGGGAACTCATCACCAACTGACACAGCCAGCCCATAAGACTTTGGGACAGCTCTAATTGTTAGGAAGTTCTTCCTCACATCAAGCTTAAGTTCAACTTTGTAATGCTGATCACTTGTGCCTGAGAAGACATCTAATCCTTCCTCAGCATGTTGGGGAGAAGCTGTGGTGCTTAGGTGTGGGTGACTACTGGGACAGCGAGGGGCCATCAAGGTACAAGGAGCAATTGGGTTAACTCTTGACCTGGAACTCTGTCCTCCTCCTTTCCCTTGGTCCCCAACACTTCTGTCTTCTTTCTACCCTCTCTATGGAAGTCCCATCCAGCATTCTGTGTCCTGGGGGGTGGGAGTGGTTCTAGCAGCAGGTCCTGGTAGGGAGCTGGGAGCTGTCTTGACTTTTTGTTCCTTGAAGAATAAGCAGCCCAACCAGGAGGGAAATAGTGTCAGAGGTTTCACCTGACCTCCACCTGCTTTTGGGTTTCCTGCCTGAGTTCCTGACTTGGTGATTGTAAGGCAGAGGAGAGTAGCATTTTATATCCTTTAAAAACTCGAAAGTTGACCCTTTAAATTCTTTAATTAGTAAAGTGGTTTTTGCTGAATTTTGTGGTCCACTAAATATTAGGTCTTAAACCTGAATCACTGGACTAGTCTAACACAATTTTCGCCCAGAAGGTCATAATTCTTCAATTACCTGGAAAAAGCTCTCATGTCACCCATGAGTCTTCTCTATCCCAGACCAAACATTTCCAGTTCCTTCAACCAATCCTCCCATGACAGTGACTCATGGCCTTTTACTCTTCTGGCTGTCCTTTTTCGGATCCTCTCCAGATTATCAATATCCTTAAGCCATCCTAGTAGAAGCATATTATCTACCAGGGTCCTCTATCATGGAGCCCAGCCGGGTTGGCTATTCCTAAGGCCCTGATCCTTTCAGGTTGGTTAGTTTTTCCTTAAAAGGTATTGAAACTGTCATGACTGACTTATGGAATGATGGTTCAAGCCTCACTGCCATTCTCAGATTCCCAGGTCTCTTAGGACATGCTGTTTTGATATACCAATCACTTAAAAAGTTCCACCTACATGAAATCAGGGCTTTTCAAACTTGATGTATGTCTCAAGGCCACCAGGAGTCACCATATCCTTCCCTGTTGACCAGACCCTTTCTGTGACTAGAGTGCTGGACCTGGAGTTAGGAAGACCTGAGTTCAAATCTAGTCTCAGACATTTACCAGCTGTTTCACTGTGGCCACTTAATCTTTATTTGCCACAGTTTTCTAATTGGTAAAATGGGGAGGAGACAGTCTCACCATATTCTGTCTTCAGCATACCTCATCTCTAGTATTGTGATCAGTGCTGGACACCAGGGTTGCTGACTCAGGCTGGTCTCCTGGTGCTTTGCAAACCTTAAGTGCTATATAAATATTAGCTATTATTAAATATTTACACCTACTACTTGAAAGAAATGAAACACTTATAGATCATTCAATAGTTATCAGAAAGAAAGTTTGCTCATAGCATAGAAAAGCTACTTAACAAGAACACGGCACTTTGCGGCACTTCAAGGTCTGCACAGCACTTCACACATATCTAATTCTAACCCTCACAGTGACTGCGGGCATTAGGCGCCATCCATCCACATAGGTATTTATTGTCCTCTCCATTAGGAGAGAAGCTCCTTATAAATGGGGACAGTTTCATTTCTGTATCTATATCCCCAGCACAATTTAATAAATGCTTGTGGATTAGCTGGAGTTGGCTGACACCAGCATGGAGGAATCAGTTGTTGGGGGATCCTTGGGTGGAAAGCTACCGGGAGATGTCAGAGGGTTCAGAGGAAGGTGAATTACAATCCCAGAGCCTATAATTCCACGGGGAAGCCAGCCTAGAAGCGAGGGGAAGCTCCCAAGTGGAGTTCTAAAGCAAAGAAACGACCACACTGAAAAGAAGAGCTGTTTGAAGAGACCAAGGGTAGAAGCCAAAAAAGACTTTGACTTCTTAAAGAAGGTGCTAGAATAAACACTGAGCTGAGACATACATGTCAAAAACAACCAACAGATGGAACAGCCTTTAGAATAATTTGGATTTGTCTCTTAATGTTTATGGAAAACAAAATCACAAGTACATTAATCATATTAGCTTAAGAAGATATTGTTAAAATCTAAGTTATGTCAACAGAAACAAAAATTTAAGAATATCTTTAGCTTTGGTCTATTAAAAGTAGTCACGTTAGCCCGTGCATACACACAGTACATCAGCAGGCACATGATTCACTGTTTACCTAATGGAGTGATGTCCTGAAGTATAGTCTAATTTTCCAAACTCTTGTGTATGATAGCCAGATTTCTGTAAGAGGTCCATCCATGTTGTATAATTTTGATCCAGGCCCTTAAAATTATTCCAAGATTCAGTTAAATGAGTAAAAAGGCCACTCCACATTGCTGGAAAACATACAAAATAGGGATTATAATAAGAATTTAAAACAAATGCAACACATACACACGTGTGTCTATTACATGTGTATACACATATGTACACATGCAAGTATACACATACACACATATATAGAAACACACGCTATACACACATACATGCATGCATTTTGGCTCATTTAAAGTCTAGAGGAGTAATAAGTATAAGGATATTTATTTATTTTAGGCATGAAATTGTAAGCTTAGTCATACTTACTAACATTTAGGCAGTGGTTGGACTATCTGCCTAACTTTTACATTTTTATCTATTTCTAGTTAACTCCTGGCCTCTTTGTGGTTGAGGCAAAACTCAGTTTACCGGAAAGGCTTGGGTAATCCAGTAACAGATTATAGTAATAACGCTGGTGATTAGAGAGACACCAGGGGGGAACACTGGGTTCAAAGAGTCAACCTTTTCTTGAGACTTCTCCCAGCCTGGGTTTTTTGCTGTGAGATACCTGTGGAGCTAATGACTCATTTTGACATCTCCTACCTCCACCACAGCCCAGTCCTGTCTTTGCTCCTCAGGGGAGTGCTAGAATGTCATACTCCCTGCAACTTCCCTTCTGAGCTCCCTTGATAATTTATAGATGATCCCTGAGTCGTGACCAAATTTCCTCAATCTATCCAAAAAACCAGAAGTCTTGTGTGAAGTTCAAAGGCCTTTTTGAACTCAGTCTAAGGCCTATGAATGAACTGGTTCATTGGGTACCTTATTACTTTAAGTGGAATAATCACTACAACATTACATATATGTTCGGGATTAAAAATATATTGCTGGGGGAGGATATGTGGTGCAGTGAACAGAGCACTGGCCCTGGAGTCAGGAGGACCTGAGTTCCAGTCCGGCTTCAGGCACTTAACACTTACTAGCTGTGTGACCTTCAGCAAGTCACTTAACCCCAACTGCCTTGCCCTCTCCCCTCCAAAAAAAAAAAGCAAAAAAAAAAAAAAATAAAATAAAAAAAAAAAAAAAATATATATATATATATAGCTATAAGGTCAATGGACATACTATATATTTCTATAATGATCAATAGGAAATACTTCACAATTTCCTACTGTGATGCCTCAGTACTGAGTGGTCCTGAGCTCTGGAAGGCTGTTATCAGTGGAGCACAAATTGTGCCTGCACTAAAAAGTTTTCTATCTTAAGAACAGACTTTTTGCTCTGTAAGGACTAGTCCAGATAAGAATGAGGAGACTGATTACAAGTAGGGTGGTCATTTGGAGATGACCTCTTTTGCCATGGGAACCTGTGGAACAAAGGAAAATATAGCCTTCAGTATTATGTAGCTTTATGATTTTGAAGTGTCAGAAAAAGGGAAAGAGGATGCTAAAATTCAGAAAATTTTCAGACTTTAAAGCTGAGTTTAGTTGTAGTCACTTAAAATCTATGTTCAGTGACCATTGAATAGACATGCTACAGGAGGAACTGATGCCTTAGGGAGGCAAGTAAAGGAATGGGTTTTACTGTGTGTCTAAGGACAAGAAGAAATATTCCATAACGCACAGTTAGTAATCATAACTGGGAATGTTAATGGGATGAATTCACCCACAAAATGGAAGTGGATAGCAGAGTGGATCAGTAACCAGAATCGCACAATATCTTGTTTACAAGAAACACACTTGAGACACACAAAGTCAAAATAAGGGGCTAATGCAGAGTCTATTATGCTTCAGGGATGTAAAAAAGGTGGAGTAGCAACCATGATCTCAGACAAAGCAAAAGCAAAACCAGACCTAATTAAAAGGGATAAGCAGGTAAACTACATCTTGCTAAAAGGAACCACATATAATAAACGAATATCAATACTAAACATATGGGCACCAAATGGCATAGCATTCAAATTCTTAAAGGGAAAATTCAATGAATTATAGCAGGAAATATACAGTGTCTATACAAGTGGAGGACCTCAACTTTCCCCTTTCAGAACTATGAGAAATTCGAAGGAAAACAGGAAACTGGGAAAACATTTTTTATAACTAATTTCTCTGATACATGGTTCATTTCTCAAATGTATAGGGAACAAAGCCAAATTTATAAAAATACAAGTCATTTCCCAATTGATAAATCAAAGGATATAAATAGGCAGTTCTCAGAAAGAAATTAAAGCTACAAATAGTCACATAAAAAATGCTCTAAATCATCATAGATTAGAGAAATACAAATTAAAACAACTCTGAGATATTATCTCATACCTATCAAATTGGCTAGCATGACAGAAAAGGAAAAGGGTCCCAAAGGGCTATAAAATTGTGTATACCTTTTGACCCAGCAATTCTGCTAGTAGGTCTGTATCCCAAAGAGATCAAATACCTTTGCTAGTAGGTCTGTATCCCAAAGAGATCAAATAAAAGGCAAAAAGACCTACTTGTGTGAAAATATTTATAGCAGCTCTTTCTAGGAAGGCAAAGAATTGGAAACTGAGGGGAGACCTGTCAGTTGGGGAATGGCTAACCAAGCTGTGGTATATGATTGTGATGGTATGCTATTGTGGTATAAGAAATGACAAGAAGATGATTAGAAAAAAACTTGGTAAGACTTATATAAAGTTATGTAAAGTGAAGTGAAAAGAACAAGGAGAACACTGTACACAGTAACAGCAATATTGTAAAGATGATCAACTGTGAAAGACTTAGCTATTTTGATCAGGACAATGATCCAAGACAAATCTAACAGATCCATGATGAAAAATGCTACTGATCTTTAAAGAGAAAACTGATGAACTCTGAATGCAGAGTGAAATTTACTGTTTTTAAAATTTATTTTTATAGTTTTATTTGTGTTTTCTTTTGCAAGATGGCTAATATGGAAATATGTTTTGCATAACCACACATGTATAACTGAAATCAAATTGCTTGCCTTCTCAAAGAGGACAAGGGATGGGAAGGAGAAAGAGAACTTGGAATTTAAAATTTTAAAAAATGACTGTTAAAATTTTTTACATGTAATTGGAAATATTTAACAAAATAAATAAAAATAATTTAAAAAGAAATATTTCACAGGACATTTAGTCATCTCATATTGCTCGTGATAAATATTTGCAAGAAGACTCCCATAAAAATAAATGTAGATTATGTAATATATATGGAGGATGGGGTGGAAAGATTCTATGATGAACTTGATAAAGCAGCATACACTTTCAAACTCTGTGACCACAAACGTAGTTATGGGAAGGATAGTAAAACATGGTGCTGGAAAAGATGATTGAGAAGCAGGAAAGAAGGAAATCAAAGGCTCACACCTTCTTGCCTACCATCATGAATATCTTCTTTAACAAGAAGATAACCTAAGCAGGTACCAAATAATGCCATAAAAATTAAATATGATTATATTTTAACAGATAATTAGTTACTAATGTAGGCTGCATTTCCAAATCAGCTGGTTATGCACAATTATTCCAATTACCTACCACTGATTTATAAGAGAAAACATAAAAATCAATATCAAACTAAAAAAATAAAAATGAGTGGATATGATATGTCATTGACTTAAATCAAAGACAACTGGATTCATGGTAGTTAATGAGATCACAGAAAGTAAAGGGCCAAGAACAGAGTTTTGAGGGATACTCATAGTTAGTGGGTACAACAGCAACAGTAAACAAGCAAAAACACACCAGAAAGGAGGCCAGAGAAATGAGAGAGCAATCAGCTAACAAGTATTTAAGTGCCTACTATGTGCTGGGCACTATTCTGGGGAAACAAGGGGAAAAGACAGTGCCTGCTCTATTGCCTAATGGAGTAGTGTCACCAAAACCTATGGAGGAGAGACTAAGTATCAAATATTACAGGGGTCAAGGAGAGAAAAACCAGGAAAAAAGCATTAGATATGTTAATGAGGAGATCATGGGTAATGAGTGATGAGAGTACTCAGAGGTCAGAAACTGCCTAACTGCTACATCAGGAAGCACAAATGGCACTAAAGGAAAAGACTGGGAAATGTGTCAAGACTAGATGTATATAAGAGGAGGTCTGTGTTATAGGTAACATAATTTTGAGAACTGAGGGAGTGACTCTCAAAATATCTGCAAGAGAATGTATTTAAAGGTGGAAAAAAAACCCTGGACCTTATTATAAGAACAATAACAAAAAAGGACTAAGAGAATATTCATAATTACTGACCCACATGCATACTGCTTCATCTTTACAAAACTTGTTAATAAGATGCTGCACGGGTGGCCAGGTAATGCTAAGATCCTTTATGAATGATTTATGCCTTGGACAAGAGTTGCACAGGACAAGAAAGTGTGGTTGGACTGAAATCATTATTTTTGGAAGGAGAATTCATACTGATGTGTTCACCAATCCACTAAAATATTGAAGTAAAAGATGCTTGTTTCCTAATTCAATGAAGAATATAAAAATATATGACATTTGAGAGGCAGCACAGAGTAATGAATGGAGAGCCTTTCTTGAGGTTGAGAATTCCTAGCTCAAGTCCCATCTCTGACGCATACCACCACAGTACATGTTCTGTGTCCAAAGCCACACTCTAAGTTCATAAATTGCAGGGCAGCAGTCATTCTGCAATAATATAGGGAATTTTCTTGCTGGGAGTTCTCTATAATGATGAAATTACAATTGTGGATAAAAAAATAAACTAAATCAAGTTCTGAACCCACAGACTCCATAATATAAATTTTAGGTTTCTTCTTTTGCTGGAAGCACATTCAAATGAACAAATGAGTCTCTTTAACTTGGGGAAGCTTCTAAGAATAACTAAGTATCTTAATAATTTAGAGAGATCCAAGCCAAACTAGGTGCTAGACAAACTTAAAAACACAAAGGAGTTACAGAGAAGCCAAGAAAAACTGTCGTTTTGTAAAAAAGATAAAGGATTAAACTTTCAGTTATATCAATTCATGCTTTAACATCCTGTTCCTGAATTATATACTGCTTAATGCCAGTGGCGTTTTGCCAGTATAACTATTTCTCTAAACTAAGCCAAACTACTGAGATGACCGTACTAATACAAGAAATGAAAACTGCATGGCAATTAGTGAAGTCTGAATCTGGAAACATTTATTATCATGGTTATATAATAAGGACATCTGTACCTGCACGTGATGGGCAACAGATTGGAGAGTTTGTATATGCACTGAGAAAAAGGGTACCATGTTTTTTCATGAAGTTTATAAAAGGAAGTGCCACTGTCTGATTTCCTGGATGAAATGTAAGCCTTCCATCCTGTAATCAAAGAAAAAGTAGTTAATCATATTATACAAGAAGTATATTTTCCAGTAACAATAATGTTAACATTTACAATTTGCAAAGGGCTTTAAAATTATTGTTACAGTACTCAAAACAACTCTGTAAAGCAGAAATACACATTTCATTCTGCAGATAATGAAATTAGCATGGAGACATTAACAAGTCAGATATTTAATGTATAGCATTACAATTAAATTCACATGAATGAAATAAGTTTATTAACAGACATCACTAAGTTTTCATGCCATTGCTCAACTTCTTTATTATCAACTGACTCATGATCCCTGAGACTCCCCAGACTAAAAGTCCCTTCCTGGCCATCATATCCTTATTAGAATAGAATGTAAACTTATTAGAATGTAAACTACTTGAGGGCAAGGACTATTTCACTTTTGCATTTGTATTTTCAGCTCTTAGTCCAATGTTTGGCATATAATAAAGGCTTACTTAGTGCCTCTTCGTTCATTCATTCACGAAAACCAAATATACCAAATATCCATCACCTGTGGTCCTCTTCTCCCTGTGCTCATTAGTTTCCATGGATCCTATGATCATCTCTTTGAAGATGACTTCCAGATTTATACATTCAACTCTTGAGCTTTAGTCCTGTGTCAACAACTGGACATTTCCAACTGGATAAGCCCTAGGCTTATCAAACTTCATCTGTCTAAAAGAGAACTCCTTATTTTCTTCTCATATCCTCCCCTTTTCCCATTTCCTTATTTCTCTCAAGGGCCTCCTACCAAATCACTCAGGTTTACATCCTCAGAATTTTCCTTGGTTCTTCCCTCTCAAATCACTGCTTATGTCTTAAATAGCTGCTAGGTCTTGTAGAGTCCACCTCCACAACATCTCTCACATCCATCCCATTCTTCCCACTCACACGGGCACCACCCTGGTCCAGGCTCTCCTCACATCTTGCCTGGATTACTCTAGCAGTCTCCTAATTGGTCTCTTTGCCTCAAGTGCTTCCTTTCTCTAATTAATTTTCCACATAGTGGTCAAAACCCTTATTCTCAATCAATAAATGATCAAAGGGTATGAATAGGCAGTTTTCAAAGGAGGAAATCCAAGCTATCAGTGATGATATGGGAAAAAAAATGTTCTGAATCACTAATAATTGAATAAACGCAAATTAAAGCAACTTTAAGGTTCTACCCACACTTCTCGGACAGTCAAAGGCAACAAAAGAGGAAAATGACAAATGCAGGAGAGATTGTGAGAAAATCAGGTATAGAATTGTGCTGCTCGTGGAACTGTGAGTTGGCCCAGTCATTTTTTGAAAGCAATTTGAAACTATGCTAGAAAGTTACCAAACTGTGCATTTGACTTAGGACTAGGTCTCTACCCCAAAGAAATCAAAGAAAGAGAAAAGGGGAGGGCAGAGAAGGGGATAAACATTTATATAACGCCCACAAAGTGCTAGGCATTGTACTAAGCACTTTACAAACATCTCATTTGGTCCCCACAATAATTCTGCAAGGTAGATGCTATTATTATCTCCATTTCACAACTGAGGAAACTGAGGCAATTAGAGGTTAAGTAGCTGAGGCCATATTTGAACTCAGGTCTTCCTGACTCCTGGCCCAGGTTCTATCTAAGGCACCATCAAGCTGCTGACAGAAAAATGATTTATATGTACAAAAATATTTATAACAATTCTTTCATGGTGGTCAAAAGTTGAAAACTGAGGGAGTATCCTTTTACAGGGGAAAGGGTAAACAATTTGTGGTATATGAAGGTAAGAGATATTACTCTGCAAAAAAAAAATGAAATAAATGATTTCAGAGGAAGATCTTTATGAACTGATGCAGAGAAAAGTGAGAACTAGAACAATTTATCCAATGAAAACATTATAGAGTAAAACAACTTTGAAAGACTTTAGAATTGTGATCGACATAATGATAAATAAACCATGAGTCTGAAAGAATTAAAATGAAACATGCTACTCATCTCCTGAGAGGGAGGTGATGAACTTCAGAAAGAGACATACAGAAATCTGGACATGGCTAATGTGGACATTGGTTTTGCTGGACTATGTAGATATGTATTGAAGGATTTTTTTTTTCCTTTGGGGAGTTGTAATAGTAATCAGTTTAGCAAGATACTTAGCACTAAGTGCTAAGTGTGGAAGGTGCAAATTCTGTCCCACTGTTAAGAAGGCATGAATTCCTCTGTTGATGTGGAAGAAGGGGATTGGCTGAGGTGTGTATATAAGCAAGAATTCCAGAGACAGAGACAGAATTGGAATGCTGCTCCCACTGAAGGAAGAACTGTGGAGACTGAAGCCGGCTGAGAGAGAGACAGAGAGAGACAGAGAGAGAGAGAGACAGACAGAGAGAGAGAGAGAGAGACAGAGAGAGTTTCTCTCCCAGCATCTGGAAGCTGAGAACTGACTGAGAACTGAGTTGGAGTTTTCCTGAGACCAGAATCTGGTGATGGCTTGCCTGGAAGGCTGAGAGGGCTTGCCTGAAGAAGCATGACCGGGATAAGACTTTGTTTGTTCGTGGCCTGGCTTATCCTTGAGTTCCAGGCAAGAGAAGTGGTGAAGAGTTTGAGATGTGCTGGACCCTGTGAACTTCAGTGTGTGCCAGGGACTGCCCTGAGGACT
>CM053587.1:23234982-23261241 GCA_028646515.1 Pseudochirops corinnae | reverse complement strand
TGGGTAATGCGTCTGCGCAGTGAATATAGAAAGTGCATGTCCCTTTAAACCCCAACTCCACCTCACCCCCCCACCTGGCTAGCATAAATTAACCCTTCTGCCTTGAGGCCCTCGGCCCTCCCCCCCTTGGAACTTTTTGTTCAGTGGTTGGACTGCCCACTTCTTGCAAGATTCTAATAAAGAGACCCTTCTCTATTCACACTGAGCTGTCTCCAAGTGATTTAAAATCTTTTTATCACACACAGCAACTTATTAGATATGCAGAATGAGAATAAAGATTCAAGGATAACACTGAATTGTTAAGAGACTCTTCTCCAAGAAGTCCTAAATGCTCATAATCCTCTATAAAGAATACACTATTAATCTCTGAATCTAAATTTTTCTTGAAATAATTTCTATTTTTAGCTAAACGCCACCTTAGGGTAATTTATTCCATTGCTTTTCTAGAATCAAAGCAAGAGACGCTGGCTAACTAGTCAAATGAATTATTTTTTATTTGACCTCAGATTGCTTCCTATAAGATTCAAATGGTACCTCTTAATTTCAGTATTCAGTGAATAAAGCTATGTTCAGACCATCCTTCATCATTTAACAGTTTGCAAGTATCCCATTTCTTGGTTTTTGCTTTTCCACAATGAAAATTCTGTTTTGAAAAATTCTCATCAGTGCAACAGCTTCTATGTATTTCTTTTCATTGTCTCTCTGAAACTTCACCTGCTCTATTACATTTTTGTTAAAAATATGGAATCTAAAATTACATACTATAGTCTGGATATGTCTGTAACACAATTTTGCACAAGTCTCTCAGAATCTGAGAATTGGAAGGGACATGTAGAGATGTTTCTGTTTAGCTGTGTTTTGATTTATGATTCCACTGCCCTCTAAAAGCAGTAGCAAGGTAGATGACCTGCTCCAAAGAGAGAACTGACAGAACTATAGGAAATGTTGTTGTCCTATCCTAAATCAGTGGTGTCACATCCAAAGAGAAAAAGGTGCCACCTAATCCATACATAAAGATGCCTATGGGCCACATATTGACTTAATTTTAAAATGTAATATTACTCATGTTTTAACAGATTTTTATATATTGTTAAATATTTACCCATTACAATTTAATCTGATTTAGGCCGCATGTGGGAATGTTGTGGGTCAGCTGTTTGACACTGTTATTCTAAATTAGTCTCCAGTTAAGTGTAAGTTTCTTTTGCAATAGCCTTCAAAACCAAAGTTCATCATCAAAGAAAAAGGTGAATTGAAGTCATTAAGGATAGAAAAATCAACATTCAGAAGACAACTACAATTGTTCAAAAGTAAAACAAAATTATTGAATGACATAATCAATAGTCATAAAATCTTAGTGCTGAAAAAGATTACAGAAATTATCAAGTTATGAGGATTAAGAGCCGAAGAGAATTAGGGATCAACTCATCCAAGCCTCTGATTTCACAGACAAGGAAACTGAAAGAGGAGAAATGATTTATCGAAAGTGACACCACTAGCAGAGGGCAGAGTCAGGACTAGAATCAAGGACCACCCATGCCAGATCAAGTGCTTTTTCAATGACACTCCCTTCAATAAGTTTATTAATGGGGTAAGGTCATTAAAAACTTTAAAGTACTAAGAAACAATGGGTAGAAACAGTCTCCAATCACAGGTCAGAAAGCAGAATCTAGAAATAAAGAATAAAAAGCATTTTCTTACTCCTTCCCATTTAAATTTGCATTCTTAAAAAATAGACAAAAAAGACTCAAAAAACATTAAGATAAGTTGATTCAATTACAAAATTTCTTAGCCTCTAAAACATTAAATTCTATGCAAAATAAGGTACAACTTTGGATGTATTATTTTGATAAAAGTCACGGAAATTGTGTTTCAAATGGCTTTGGCTTCTTACTTCTCAGGATGGTTATACTGATGATTTTGTGGAAGAGTTCACATACAAGGGACTCAAAATCTAGGACTTGGTGTGCTAGTCCTGTCCTTGTCCCAGAAGCAGGGGGCGTGGGCTGTCACATAATTTCTGCTCCTAAATAGAGTCAGGAACTTGATTTATCAGCTTCAAGATTCTAAATTGAAAATTCTATGAAATTCTATGAAACTATGTAAAATGTTGGATGAAACACTTTCTGATTCCCAATATTAATTTCTTACCATATTTTCATTTTTTCAATGAAAGAAGGACACTAAAGGCTTAGAAAAACATCTCTTATTTTATTGCTGCCTCTCCAGCCCCACAAAAAAACCTGACAATTACTGGCTCAAGTGCTTACTTCTTTCATCTCCACAAATTCTTTATGAGCCTCTCTCTGAATATTAAAATTTAGGGCCAAAGAACATCAAAGAGCCACATGTGGACATTACTGGCTGTAACACACTGCAAATCAATCAACAAGTTTTTATTATGTGCCTACTATGCCCTAGGCCCTGGGGATACAAGTACAAAAATGAGGCTAACTGAGGAAACAATTATGCATGAAGAAATATAGAACATAAATATGAGGTTAAAACATACAAATGTATAAAAAGTAGTTAAACAGAACATAGTTTGAGAGGGAGGTCACTAACAGTAGAGTAGGGGATATCAGGAAAGGCTTCATGCAGAAGATGGTTGATTGAGTAGGGTCTTAAAGACCACATTCGAGGAATGGGCACAGCCAGAGCAATGACATGGAGATAGAATGTCACATGTGAAAAGAGAGGGCAGTGGGTCAGAGTACAGAAGGAAGAACAACGTCCAGTCAAAATGGAGAGAGAAGTAAAAGCCATAGTGTTAAAGGGCTTAAAAACCAACAAAAGGAATTTCTATTTTATACTCTAAGTAATAGGAAGCCACTGGAGTTGACTGAGCAGGAGAGTCACATGGTCAGATCTTCACTTGGGGAAAATTCCAATAGCAGTAGAGAAGGAGCAGAGGAGCATGAAAAAAGGTTTAAAGCCAGGAGCCCAATTTGGAGGCTGCTGCAATAATCTAGGCAAGATGCAATAAGGTGGTTGCTGTGTGAGTAAAGAGAAGACAGAGGTGAGAGATAGTGTGGAGTTTGAGAAAACCTCAAAGTAGATATTAAAGTCTCCCAGTATAAGGCAAGAGTTGGGGAAGAAAGGAAGATGGCAAACCAGGTAATGAACTCCTCAAGAAAAGGGAGAATGCCTGGGTGTTGGAAACAATCACAATTGCTATAATTCAGATTGGCTGGAAATTTTTGATTGAGTGGACTTCACAAGAGGAAAGGCTGCTGATTTCAAGAAAAACTTTCTCAGAAGAGCTATCCAAAAGTAGAATGGACTGTCCCAGGAAGTAGTGAGTTTTCCCTCATTAAGCTTTACAATCAAAAGCCAAATGACTATATATTAAGTTTGTGACAGAAGTCATTTAACTCAGGATAGAGGCTGAACTAGATGGCTACTGAGATCTATTATAACAAGTACTTAATTGAACAAACATAAAGAACCTTTCAACTCAGAAATTCTGTGAACTATATAAATATATAATATATATGCATATACATATATATTACATATGTAAAATAAAATTACCAATTGCTGAATTTCATCATTTTCTTCTTCAGTACTCTCAGCAAGTAACTGAGTTAACTTTATCCACAGCTGGTAAACCTCCTGATTCTCTGCACCATCTTCCTTTCTCGTTTTGATCAGTCTGTGCCATGTTTGAGCAACCTGTCCAAAAGGAGAAATGATACAGTATTCCAAAAAATGAAAAGCGTGGTCATAAACTGACCAAGTTAATATTCTGAACTTTATTTTTTATCAAGTTATTCTTATTTTTATCAATCAATTCTAAATGTTTTTAAAATGATATCCAGAAGCAGCAGGCATTCTTTTCTTGTTTGGTTGGTTGGGGTTTTTTAGCTTTTTGGAGGGCAATTGGGGTTAAGTGACTTGCCCAAGGTCACATGGCTAGTTTTGTGTTAAGTGTCTGAGGTCACATTTGAACTCACGTCCTCCTGACTCCAGGGCCAGTGCTCTATTCCCTGCATCACCTAGCTGCCCCATGCAGCAGGCATTCTAAACTTCAACGAGATGAGATAAAACAAATCCACTCCATTCAATAAACATTTATTAAAAACCTACTATGTGCCAGGTACTACACTAGCTCCTGGGAATGCAAAGATAAAAAAAATAATAAGTCTATCTTCCAGGAGCTTACAGCTTATTGGGGGAATCAACATCTACACAGAAAATTAAAGACAAAACATATATAAAGTAAATCAAAGCAACTTCTGAAGAAGAGTACCAGTAACAGAGACAACTGGACTAGACCTTCTGGTGACTCCTCAACTGAGCCTTTGACAAGAGCACAGATTTCATGAGGCAGAGGAGAGAGAAAATACAGGAATAGGGGACCAGCCTGTGCAGCATCATACAAAGGGCACATCAAGCATGCCAGTTTCACTGGAATGTGGAATATGTGAAGGGGAAGTATTGCACCAGAAAGCCTGGAAATGGAGATTAAAGTTAACTTTTTTGAAAGGCTACAACAGAAGAGTTTATATTTTCTCTTTTTAAATACAAATAACAGTATATTTTGACCTGGAGTTTCTTGACCAGGGAAATCATATGGTCAGACTCATGCTTTAGGTATATTAATCTGGCAGCTGTATGAAAAATGGTTTGGGAAGGAGGGGAAATAGATGTAGAAAGGCCAAATGGGAAAATATTACAATGATATAGGAGAGATAATGAAGATTTGAACTAGTATGGCAGCGGTGTGAGAAAAAAAATCAATGTTAGATCACAGTATCATAAAACTTTTAGAGGCCATGTAGAGTTCCCTCATTCCCCTCATTCAGGGAGATTGAACAGGTTGCCAAAGGTCACTCAGGCAAGGAAGCATCTGAGATGGGGTCTGAACCCAGGTCCTCTCACATCAGAGTCACTGAATGCTCCTTCCACTATAGCACCAGGGGAAAGTTGAGGATGACTCTGAGGCTGTGTGCCTGGGTTACACTAAGAATGGGGAAGTCATCAACAGAAATAAAGAAGTCAGAAAGAGGGGAGCATTTAGGGGAAAGATAAGTTCTATTTTTAGACATGATGAGTTTCCAGTGTCTACAGGACATCCAGACTGCTAATGCCTACTAGGTAGTTGATGAGATGGGACCAGATTTCAAGGTGAAACTGGGTCTGAGTATAGAGATCTGGGAACTGTCTGCACAGACATGGTAAGTGAACCCATGGAAGCCAATGAGATCACCGGCAAAGAGAGGGTTAAGAATGAAGAGGGTCCAGGGCAGCTAGGTGGTGCACTGAATACAGCACCAGCCCTGGAGTCAGGAGTACCTGAGTTCAAATCGGCCTCAGACACAACACAAAAACTAGCCATGTGTCCTTGGGCAAATCACTTAACCCCAACTGACCTACCTTACCCCTCCAAAAAGCAAAAAAAAAAAGAAAAATAAATGAAGAGAGTCCTGGACAGAGCCCTGAGATGAACCCACAAAGAGGGAGCAGTATACAAAATAATGATCCAGCAAGCGAGACTGAGAAGCAGTGAGAGAAGAACCAGAAGAGAATAATGCGACAAATTCTCAAACACTCCACATCCCTTGTCCCCTCTTCCCTCTTACAGAACTCTCCCAGTATATCTGCCATAATCCAGCAGATTTTCCCGTCTTTGTTCTCTTCAATATAATCTTACATCCTTTATAAATATAAATGGAAAGATGATGCTAAAGTCCAAATGTAAAACCTACAGACTTTCCCTGGTGCTGAAAAAGAGATTTTTTTTTTTATCTCTGTGTATCTTTTCCACCTTTCTGTTGTTTGTTGACATCCTTCCAGTTTAATCCTTAAATGCTCTCAGAGTGTCTTTGCTTAACTGGGTTACTTGGTTTCATTTTTATTAAAGATATCATTAAACTGGTTGTACGTTCCACGGCTTCTGTGTCCAACAGAGCAGTCTTCCACCAAACATTTCTCAAAGATTTTACCAATGAGCTTATATTCTAAACTGATGCTATCCTTGGATGTTTTATCTCTTTACCTGCAAGGAAGTCAAGCATTTACTGAAAAAGGTGCTTTCGGGGCTCTTTTGATCTTCTCACTACGGAAAATGAATTTCATCAGTTTGTGCACGCAATTATAATTGTAGTGAGTTTCCATATCCTTTCTTCAGTCAAGATTCTATTTTTTGTTGTTAATAAATTATTTAAATAGGTCAGGTTAGAATGGTTTTCACTGCAAATCTTTTTTTTTCAAGCTTTGTATTAATTCTGATCTTTATTATAACATCTGTCACCTAACTATATCCAAACAGCCAATTCACGAATGATGCTATATTAGTAATAGTAATCAATATATAATCAGTAATTTCCTATGGTTTTTTAGGGGTAGCTAAGGGGCATAGTAGATAGAATGCTGGGCTTGGAGTCAGGAGGATCTGAGTTCAAATCTGGCCTTAGATACTTACTAGCAGTGTGACCCTAGACAAGTTACTCAACCGCTATTTGCCTCAGTTTCCTTATATGTAAAATGGGAATAACAACGGCACCTACCTCCCAAGGTTAATCTTCTGATGAAATGAGATAATTAATAACTCTAAACTGTTTAACACAGTTTCTGGCACACAGGAAGCTCTACATAAATTATTACTATTATTTAAAAATATAATCAATTTCACTTTTGTCATGTTCCTCAAAGTCTTTCCAGCACTGTGGAACCTGGCAGACTACGCACTATTCTGGCAAAGCCTTCAAGGATACAAGGCACTTCAATGATGCATCAGAG
The DNA here is from genome assembly GCA_028646515.1 of Pseudochirops corinnae. NCBI lineage: Eukaryota > Metazoa > Chordata > Mammalia > Diprotodontia > Pseudocheiridae > Pseudochirops > Pseudochirops corinnae. Next base: position 23,254,497 of record CM053587.1, on the reverse strand, counting down.
TAGATTTTTTTTAAAGGATTCAAATCACACTACCATTATGTTAGAAACATGGAAAAGATACTAATGGCATAATTATTCCCTCTTCTTCTCAATGGTTTATAGCATAAGCCCTAAAAACTTCAAAAACTGGAAATTCAGTTTTATTATACTATAGTAAGACTTTTAAAATTTAAATTAAATGCTAAATGACTTTAATAATGGCTTTATAGCAAACCAAATCTAGCACCCTCAGAAAATTACTAACCAACCTCCAGGTATTTCTTTTCTTGGTGATAAAGATCCACAAGCTTCTTACAGACATCACACCACTTCTGCTTGTCAGCACTTGAAAAAACAAAAATGTCTTAAAAGTAGTTGACAAAACAATCCCCAAAATTTGCAACAACACTTACTGTTATTTACTGAGTGCTATTTTAGACAACAGCTACACTCCTATATTATAAATAAAATTTTCATACAGAAGTGAGCCTAAATATAATGTCTCCAAAACAAAGGATCGCAGTTTAGGGCTTTGTTTTTAATGTTGTGAATTAATACTTCATCATTTTATATTAATGTTTACTTATAAAATTAATTTGTGCTTATATTTTATAAAATGTATCTTGGGAAGATTTATAAAGAGACATAGACAAAGATTCAAACAGGATGAGAATGTTGTGATCTGTACTAGCAGAGAAGGTAACCACACCAACAGGCTAAAATCTCCATGGAGTTAAAGGATTCTATAGCATTCCTTTGAAAGAAAAACGTCCAACCCTCAATGTCTATCATTTAAATAAAGTTTTAAATCAACAGCTTATTCTAATTTGAGCTTACCAAGTAATAGTCTTTTACCATATGTTCATTACCTTTCATAGAGATCCAAAAGCTTTTGGTAGACAGTGATCAAGTCCTCTTTGGTGTCTGTATAGTTAGATTTCTCATACAAACTTGCTAACCCCTAAATGAATGAGCAGTCAGTCAATTTTCCAAAAATATACAATATTCAACACATGAAATTTCCTTAAATATGTACCTCACTGATTAAAGTTGATGGATCATCTGCAACATTTCTATGATAAAGGTTAAAACAATCTCCAAATCCCAAAATACCATGGCCTATGTGAAATTGTGTTCTATCATATGAGTAAGCAAAAACATTTTTTGCTTTACTCTTCAACAGCCATTAGAGTATAAAACCAATTACCTCTTCTCAAAGCAGTGATATAAAAATACCTTTACTTAAAAAGCAATATGGTATAATGAAAAGAACGAATGTTCTGGAACCAGAAGACCCCTAAGTTAAAATCCCACCTCTGCCACTTAATAACTATGTGAGTTTGTGCAAGCCACCTGACCTTTAAAATTCCATTTCCTCACATTCAATAAGAGGGTAGGAAGGGAATCTCTCTAAGGTCCCTTCTAGTTTTGTGGTGAAATTTCCTCATCAAGGGGTCTTAATAAACAAGTTCATGTTCCCCAGGGTCCATGTCTCTTATTCATATTTTTTCACAGAAAATAGTATACTAGGATGTGAATAATTTATCCCTATATTAGTAAAAAAAAAAAAAAAAAAAAGTTAAACCAAGACAGACATTTAAATATTAAATATGGAGAATATCATAATCAATATATAAAACACAACTAAAATGTATTCAATTATTTAAATATTTGACTAACAAATTTTTCTTCAATAAATATTTTTAATTCAATTTCCTACAAGGATACTTAAAAAAATGGGAATTTCTATAAGAACCTTTTGGTGAATTTACAATTAAACGTATCAGGTTGTAAATCTAATTAGCAATAATATAACCAAACTGAATGCCAAATTGTATCATTCAAAAGACCACTGAACTCAGCATATTTCAAATCCAAGCTCTGAGGTGTGAATGTATCTTTGAAACATCTTGTTACTTCTACCCTGAGATTGGTAAGAAGCCAGCTAACCATCTGAAAAACCAGCACAAACATTCATCTCATATGCCACGTACCTGCCAGGCCAATAACTGGTCTGGTTCTAGTTCAGCTGCTTTCTTGTAGGCCCCCTGTGCTTGATCAGGCTGTTCTAGTTCAGCTGCTGCCACTCCAATAAAAACCCAGGCATTGTAGTTATTCTTCTCTTGCTTCAATACGGTCTGCTCAGAGACATAAAAGTAGTTCATTAAATTGGGCCAAACCCACCCATCTCTCCAAACACATCTACCGATTTAAGAGCCTAGATTACTTTATACTATACATTTGGTTTTAAAATACATTTAGGTAATTTTATCTGCCTTCAATTTGAGTTCTTGTCTGTAACTGAACTAATATTAAAATTGGTTTGCATTCCCTCAAGACTAATGTGAGGAATCTACCCTGGAAGTGAAAATTCACTGTAGAAAGTAAACCAAATAAAGACACTGAGAAAAGACACTGAGAATTGGGGGAAAATCCCAAATACCACAGAAAATTCCCAAAATGCCACAAGCTAGACTTAGTAAAATTCAATTTCTGAAAATTTAAAAGAAGGTGAATTACCTAAAACTTCATCTTTATCCTCACATTTACTTAATTGCAGATCTCACCTCATTCCAACCCATAAAACTCATTTCCTCACCTGACAGTTCCCTCTAACTTATTCCACCATTATTTCTATTTATCATGATCCCAGACTTGTCTGTACAATCTTCACTAGGCATAGCTGGCCAGTGGGGTTATTATTCTGTGTTACATATAATCACAATGAAGATTTATTTTTCTGTTACCTCACAGAAAAACTGAATGCAGGGATTGATGTTTTTACAAATAACAGCCACTAAAAGGAAGGTTGATTCACAGGAGGAAAAAAACATCAGCAGCCTAGGAAATTGTCAGTCATAGAGTCAGAAGAGCCACATTCAAATGTTCGTTCTCCAATTAATGACAATGAGATTGTTTGTAATTAAGTTATCTAAAGTCTCAAGACCTTAGCTCCCTCAGCTGTAACTTGAAGAACAGTGAATTAAATGTTCTCAAAAGGTCCCTCCCTATGTTTCTGTGAACTATTAATGTGTTATCTAAAGGAGATAATCCACAATTTTTACTGGTTAGAGTAGTTCATATTTTTGTCATCTATAAAACATCTCTAGCAACAATCTGCCCCTGGCACCAGTCTACTAAACAAGTTCAATTACCATCAAGAAAGGATCATACCACCTACTGAAAAACACCCACACTGAGGATGGAAGAAATTATACAAATATGTGCCCTGGAGACCAACAGCATCATAGCAGATGTGTTGTGGGGAAGTCATTTCAGTATCAGACATCCATACAGCATCAGACTGAGCTGCATTCCCAGTGTTTGATAAGATGGATAGGCTTTTCAAATTAAATACTTGCTCTAGTCTGTGACTTTTTTTTTTCAGCTGAACAGGCTACTTGGTGATGCCGCGTAAATCTTTCTAAATAGCATGGAATGTAGAGTGCATATAAATAATAAAACATCTATTAGCATTTATTAATGTAAAATGCATAAAGCGTCTATCAGTATGCAATTTCATATACACTTCAAGGAGCTGAGTTTTATCTTATCTCTTCACCACCTTTAACTTGGTAGATGGTCTTCAAATGTTCTAATGGCCAAAAAATTCATCACCTTAAGAGTAGACTGGTTTAAAGACTGTGCAAAACCAAGCTAGACTAGCTTGTGGATAAAAAAACAAAATCTGCTCCCTGGCCCATACTTTCAGACTTTCTTGTTGATGGGATCTTCCAGAGTGCCAGCACTTCTGGTACAGCCTTTCAAAATCAAGAATTACCACCAAGACACAATGAGGACTTTAGGGGAAATGTTCTAGTAAAATTCAGATTACCAACATATTATATTCCATATTAAATTCTGGTTTCGCAAGATAATAAACTAGAGATTGGGTTAGAAAGACGAGAAGACATACTCCCTACTCCCATTAAGGAGATTATAATCTTGAGGCAGCTAGGTGGTGCAGAGGACGGAATGCTGGGCCTGGAGTCAAGAGGACCTGAGTTTGAATCTGATCTCAGACACTTAATACCTGTGTTACCCTGGGCAAGTCACTTAACCTGTCTGCCTCAGTTTCACCATTTGTGAAATGGAGATAACAATGGCACTTAGTTCCCAAGGCGGTTCTGAGGCTCAAATGACATAATATGGTAAAGTGCTTTCGTACAGTGCCTGGCTGATAGTATGCGCTATACAAATGTTAGCATTATTAGCTATTATTAATCTAATAGAAAAGATATGCAGACAGATAACTTACTATGAAAAGAAATGTGTGATAAATGCAAAGGAGAGTTAAAAAAAACAGTAAAATAAGGACCTATTTCCTGTAAGAGTGAGGGAAAGAAGGTCAGAAAATGCTTCACGGAGGTGATGCTTAAAGTATCCCTTCAAAGCAGAAAAGGGGAAAGAGACTATTCTGAGCATGAATGACGTGACTTTTGTTGCTCACTCATTCCCATTGGGGCCAACTCTTTGTGACACAATTTGGGGCTTTCTTAGCAAAGATACTAGAGGGGTTTACCATTTCCTTCTCTAGCTCATTTCACAAATGAGAAAACTGAGGCAAACAGGGTTAAGTGACTCGCCCAGGGTCACACAGCTAAGCAGTATCCAAGGCCAGGTTTGAACTTAGGAATATGAATCTTCCTGACTCCAGGCCTGACACTGTATCCACGGTACCACCTCACTGCCCAATGGTGACTAGTCCTGTCTGACTGGAACACCACAATACATAATGGAAAACAGCACACAAAAGGGGCCAAAAAGTAGGGTGAAACCTGAAGATGTGAAAGCCCTTAAATGTCAGAAAAACAAATCTGTACTTTATTCTGTAAGCAGGAGGGAACCATTTGAATTTTTATGACCAGAAAAGAACATTATCCTAGGCAATATCCCTTGTGGAGATGTGACCCAGCAACTTCCTCAGCAGTCATACACAACTGAAGACCTGGAAAAAAAAAGTTCTTGCCATTAAAGTCCTCAAACGGTTCAACACCAGAAGTCAGTATGGTTTTATTAGTGGAAATGGCATTAGAGAAGATGTTTCACCATCTGCTTTGCTACTGCACTCTAAGGACTTGTAACTGCTTCCTCCTATATGTGTGGTTGTCCCTGTTAGAACGGGAATGTCTAGAGAGCAGACAGTCCTTTCTCTATTTGCATCCCCAGTACTTTGTACACAGTAAGCGCTTAATAAATGCTTTTTCATTCATTCGTTTATTCATGATCATAGAAGTATCAGAGTAAGGATTTGAGAGAAGAGGAACTAGAGGTAAAACCAGTTAAGAAACTAGTATAATAATTTAGGCAAGAAGGTAAGGTTTCAACTAGGGTAGTGTCAGAGAGGATAGGCAACAAAGCAAACATATTTCTCTTTTACCATTTCATGAAAATTTTGGTTTGTCAAAGAACCGTAAACTCAATCTTGCTACAATTAACTCCAAAGGATCGTCTCGATGCTCTGTGCTGTTGCTACACAGCTATTTTTCTTCTGATGCTATTTGATAAGAAGATTTGGTTTATTCATGTGTAGATACTCATGTGTAGAACTTTGACCACAGGGATTATCAGGAGTATGTTCACCAGATTAGAGTCAAAACATACAGTTTTCATGTATCTGACTGGCCCAAAGTTTTCTATTTCTGGTCACCTCACATTCATGTACTAGGTATCTACAAATGAGTCAGTAACATATTAACTTGTTGGGAGAGTTAAGGTGAAAATCATTAATGTGACAAGGGCACAAGTTCCCTAGCAATGAAGATTTCTAGAACCTGTGATATTTGGAAAAACCTCGAAAGCTAAAAACATACTACCATCACCTACTGTCCCACAAACACAAAGATAGTTCAAGAAGCTAATTGTGGGTAGGACACACCCTTAGCAATTTTAGGCTTCCTCTCCCAGGAACTTACCACATCAATCTACCCTCAGTAACAGAAACAATGCCACAGTCCTTCATTACCGTCAAGGGCCCAAGGAGGCAAGAGCCACCACGCAACACCATTCCTTCCCCATTACCTGCTCTTTCATCACTGAACTAAAACATGTCTTGTCCTGGTTCCCAAACCTCAGGCTCTGGATGGAGGCTCCATGGCATTACAAAAATGTTATTTCATCTGAGTCTCACAGGAACCCAAGGAGGTAGGTACTGCTGTTATCCTCATTTCACAGATGAGGAAACTGAGGTGGACAGAGGTTAGGTCACTTGTTTGGGGTCGGAGAACTACTATCTGAGGCATGATTAGAACTCTGGTCTTCCTGACTCCAAGCTCAACACTCTGCTGTTCCACCTGGCCATTCCAACTATAAAAAGCAAGCAGTCAGAGCAGCTAGGTGGCACAGTGAATAGAGCACCAGCCCAGGAGTCAGGAGGGCCTGAGTCCAAATCTGGCCTCAGACACTTAACACTTGCTAGTCCTGTGACTTAATCACTTAATCCCAATTGCCCTGCCCTCCAAAAAAAAAAAGCAAGCAGTGTCTCACTCAGTATCTAATGTATACAGGTAATATAAATTCCTAACTACAGGGATTGTAACATGGCAATATGTTCATTCAAACAAATAAATTATTGCAAGCAACAAAATCTTACATGTACATGATGAAACGAGGAAATTATCACATCTTCAAAGTCTATGAGCTCTTCCATGAGACCACGAGCTCCTTGAGACTTTGCATTGCTTTTTGCCTTTCTTGATACACCCAGCACTTAGCACTATGCCTTTAAGTGCCACTAGAGGCACTTGAAAACTATTAGTTGACTCACTGAGGTATCTTTTTTGGCAAATGGTCTGAACAGCTCTTCCCCCCCAAAAAAGTATGATATTTGAGCCACTTAAAAACCCAGGTGAATGCAACAGCCAACTCTGATGTGGGCAAGGATATGTTTTACTATTTATCTCCAATCAAAATTAATCAACTTAATGATTATACATTTTTTGTGTGTTTAGGCTATCGCTGATCAGTTCACATGCAAACTCATAGAGAGACAGTACCTATAAATGAGTTGATAATATAACTACTTTTAGTAAAATTGGAAGACTTCTATTACCTTACAATGTTTTAAAGCTTCCTTATATTCTTTGTTTCTTATTGCATCTCTTGCACTTTTCAATGCTGTCTTCACCTGCTTGTTTGACATCCTATTAACAAAAAGAAATGACATTACAGTAACATCTCACTTATCCAGGAGATAGATTTCCAGCAACTTTAACTTACATGATACATTATGTCACTTGAAAGTAATTTTCAGGAATACTGAAACAAAACAAAAATCCATGAACTTTGTTCTGTGAGAAAGAGATGAAACTGCTACCCTGACATTATTATACATGAAATTAAGATTAATGATTTAACAAACTTAGCAATTTGGTTTCCCCAGGCAACCATTAATTTTGTCAGTTATACTGTACAGCAACTAGAAATATGAAGCAATGTAAAAGCAAAAGGTGATTAATCTTATACACCCTTGTTCTATGAAAACAGAGCTTACTAAACATGGTTTAACTTTTTCTTGATAATTCAGTCATCATTATGAACATTAATTATACAAAAATATTGTCAGTTTATCAAGGTGTGTAAAAGACTGCTTGTTTTCATATTAAACTGCTGTTCTTTTTTAGTTACCAAGCAAGGAAAGAGAAATAAGCATGAAATTACAGAATTTCCAAAATGAAAAAGAACTCAGCAGTTATTTACTTCTACCCACACCTAAAAGAAATTCTCACTACAATATACCCAAAACAAAATTAATCAGAGGCCAGAAGATTTTTAAAAGAGGTAATCTTTTAGGAAATAGATATGGAAAATCAAAAAGGTAAGGAGTTACTTCATTTAATGAGAAAATTCCTCCTCAAAATCCTGTATCTACTTAGCTAAAATTTCCTCCCACCACACACACATTTTAGGCTCTAAACTCTTAAAAAATTACTGCCAATCTCTCATATGCATAAATTCCTCAGGGGCGGCTAGGTGGCACAGTGAATGGAACACCAGCTCTGGAATCAGGAGGACCTGAGTTCAAATCCAACCTCATACACTTAACACTTACTAGCCATGTGATCTCGGGCAAGTCACTTAACCCCAACTGCCCTGCCTTCCCCCCCTCCAAAATGAAAAAATAAATAAATAAGTTCCTCAGGGAAGTACCACATCTCACCAGTCAGATTGGCTAAGATGACAAAACAGGAAAATGATAAATGCTGGAGAGGATGTGGAAAAATTGGAATACTAATGTATTGTTGGTGGAGTTGTGAACTGATTCAACCATTCTGGAGAACAATCTGGAACTATGCCCAAAGGGCTATAAATAAGTGCATACCCTTTGACACAGCAATACCACTTCTAGGGGTGCATCCCAAAGAGATCATCAAAGTGGGAAAAGGACCTGAATGCACAAAAATATTTATAGCAGCTCTTTTTGTGGTGGCAAAGATTTGGAAATCAAGAGGAGGCCATCAATTGGGGAATGGCTAAACAAGTTGTGGTATAGGAATGCAATGGAATACTATTGTGCTATAAGTAATGAGGAGCAGATGAACTTCATAATAATCTGGAGAGAATTATATAAACTGATATTGGGTGAGAAGAGCAGAACTAGGAGAAATTTGTACACAATTACAGACACAACGTATGTGTGATGACTAACTTTGATAGACTAGGCTCCTCTCAGCAATGCAAGGTTATAAGACAACTCCAAAAGACTCATGATAGAGAGAGATATCCACATCCAGAGAAAGAGCTATAGAGTCTGAATGCAGATTGAAATGAACTGCTTGCTCTCTCTTTTTCTTGTTTTGCTTTGTTTCCTCTTTCTCATTGTTCACTCCATTGGTTATAAACCTTCTTTACAATCTGACTAATGTTTAATGTGAAGGTATTTGTAGATCCTATATTTGACTGCATGCCACCATGGGGGAGAGGAGAGGGAGAAAATTTAAAATTCAAGGGATTGTGGAACTGAATGTTGTGAACTAAAATTAAATAAATAAATTTTTAAAATAAAATAAAATAAAATAAATTCCTCAGGGAGAAATACTAAAGCAAAGCCAGAGATAAATTGTGACTTTCCTAAGGGATTAAACACAGAGAATTTGCCATATAACTAAGACTTAAGTCATAAGATATGTTACAAAATTAACTGAAATAGGTTTTAATTTGTCATAACTGAGCTTGGAGATTCGCACTTCTATTTTAGCAACTATACCCAAGGAACTTCACAGCTTTATATGAAGGAAAGAAGTGTAATTGGAGGAAAAAACTTGAAGCCAAAAAAGAAAGTAGGATTCACATGTTGTTACTTTTCAATTCATCATCCTTACCATAATGCTGAGTTCGAACTACTTGGAACAGAGCTCTGTCTTTGGCCTGGTTCTGGTTGATATTTTATCAACAAGTTGGATAAAAGTATGAATGATATGCTTATCAAAAACGCAAAGAAAAAAAGTAAGGAGTGGAGGGAATAAGTAATACATGAATGGTAGAATGGGTGCCCCAGCATATTAACAAAGCTAAAATTCAAAGATGAAATTAAATAGGGATAAATTTACAGGTCTAAGCCCAAGTTTACTATCTATCCTGGTTACAGTACACAGCATAAATCAATCAACATGCACTTATTAAGCAGTGTCAAAGAATCTTAGTACTGCATTAAGCACTGGGAATGCAAAGACAAAAAATGAACTGGTCCTCACTCTCAAAGAGATTACATTCTATGAGAGGAGACAACATACACAAATAATTCCATTCAGAATAACTGCAAGGTTGTCTGGGGAAGGAGGACACTAGCAGTTGGGGAGATTGGATTCATGAAAAGGTAGTATTTGTGAGCTGATTCATGAAAGAAGGGATTGTACCAGGCAGAGAGAGAATGCAGTATTTCAGGCATGGAGTCAGCCATGCAAAGGCATAAAGACAGGAGAGGGAATGTCACATATGAGAAACAGCAAGAATCTAGAACACGGAAAGGAAGAATGATGTATAATCAAACTAGAAAGGCAGGTTGAGGCTAGGCTGTGAAGAACTTTAAAAGCGAAGTTTATACGACCATAAAGGCAGTATCATGGGGAAAGATGTGGCTAAAAAAGCATTTCACATAGACCTGTGGGTTTTAACAGGGTTTTAATAAGTGTTTTATATTTAACAGAGTTTTAATACGTGAGTCAGCAGTGATACTATAGGCCAATAAGTTAATGTAATCTTAGGTGACAGCACTCAGATTGAATTTCACCAAAATGAATCCCATCAGACAAATGTGGCACAGAGGAATCAACACTAGACTTAGACCAGAAGATGTGGTCTTGAATCCCGGTTTAACCTCTCCAAACCTCAGTTTTCTCTTGTGTAAAATGGGGATCAGAGGATCTGGCTAGCAGAGATGTTAGAGGTCACTTAGGTCAGAGTAACTGACTCAAGGTAATACATGCAGTAAGCTGCAGTCAGCATTTGAACCTAGATCCTTGACTCGGATTTTTGTTCTATTTCTACTACAATGCATAGCTTCCGGTAATAAGTTATTAATAAACTGGAAGACAGTTTTTACATAAATGTGAACTGTTATTACTATAACCAATTCTGAATATTATACTATAGAAGGTCCACTGAAAAGTTAAGAGTGTATCCTGAAGAAGATTGGTAGGTGAACTGAGATGTTCAGTGTCGTATCAAATTTTGCACATGTGTAAGATGAAGGCAGTGGTGTGGCTCCTTGAATAGAGTGCTGAGCCCAGAGACAGGAAACCGTGAGTTCAAATTCAGCTTCAGACACTTATGAGCTGTGTGACCGTGGGCAAGTCATTTATTTCCTTCACCAGCATTTCAGAGAAAGAAAATGCACACTTATACATGAAAGGAAGCAAGGGTAAAAGTTCAAAAAAGCTTCTCCAGTAATTTTAACAGTAAAAGGAAAACTCAATTTAGAATGTACAAAATTTACTCTTAATTTTAAGCTATATTAAAAGTCTTAACGTTTAACATTCTTTAAGTTACCTAAATTCGTAATTCTGTTCTAATAATTTTGTTAATCCATCACAAACCATATTTGTTTCCCAGCAGATAAAGTTCTATTAAACTTCAGCTTAGTATTAAAAAAAACAAAATTTTACCATCTTTTCATGGCCTCCTCACTTAAAATCTAGTCTCTAAATGGAGCTGGGAGAAGAGTAAAACAGAAATAAAAGAGCAGCAATATTAATAAAGGAAAAAATCAAACTATTAGGGCAGCTAAGTCTTTCTTACTTCCTTATATCCAAGAAGAGGTGTCAAAGCAATTGAGGAGAAGCTTTAGAGGCAGAAAAATCAAGGCCAGGAAAGCAATTCTCCATTTAACATAAGGTACTAATAAAGTTGAAATTAACAAGAAGCAAAAAGTTAGCTACTCTGTAAATCACTTGCCTGCAACCTGGATTTAATGCTGTCAAACAAGAACGAAACTTTTTGATGGTTACAACCAGACATACCATTTTTAAAAATATGACTTTGGTAATTTTTACATCACGATCTTACCTGACAATTTTCTTGACTTAAATTTATAAGTGCAGTTATCAGATACTTTTTTTAAAGGATTATAAATCTTGATTGCAGAGGCCAGTAAATTTTAATGTTAAATTCACACTAATGTTTCTTCAAGCTGAAGAATCCTTTGCTAAAAATAGCTGAAAACTAAGAAAAATAATCATTGTTATTTTAGATTTTTCTGATAAATAGTACTGATTATTTGGCAAATAGGAAGGAAATAAGAAAAAAAAATGGCAAAATAAAAGGGGCCATTTTAAAAGGCCCAGAAGTTTAAAATTAACAAACAAACCCCCAAACAAAGTTCTGTTGATTCTTACTCTGACAAGTTTCTTGCATTCATCCTTTCCTTTCCACTTCTGCTCCCACTGCCTTAGTTTGGATACTCACCTCACTTCGTGCCTGACCCAGTGAAAGAACCTGGTCTCTTCCCTTCTCCAGTCTGTTGCACATATGTCTGTCAAACTAATATACTTGATGCAGAGTCTTGATTGCTCTGCTGCCTAAAAAGTTTCAATAGTTCCCTATTGCCTACTTGGATAAAGTACAAACTGCTTGGTCTACCAAAGTCTTCTACAATCTAGCTCTAAATTTCCTTTGCCACCTTGCAGCAAACATAGGACCTATCTCCTACAGTCAAGCCAAACTGACCAACTTGTCATTTACTACCATGTGCTTTCTTACTTCCATACCCCATCTCCTTGAAATGTCCTACTGACTCCAACTCCTGAAATCCTACCCCTTTCCCTTAAAACACAAATTCAAATTTTTTCTCTTAACTTTCTCTGATGCCACTAAACAAAAATAACCCATTCTTCTCTGAATGTTCACACCTTATACTTCTCTCAAACATCATAAGAGACAGAGTGGTACAGTAGAAACAACACCAGTTTTAGATTCAAATGCTCTATTACTTACTACCCATCTGACTTGAGAAGCTCACTTATGCTCTCTGCCCCATAGCTGCCTCCTCTCAAAAAGCTGGCATTTACACAGAGCTGTAAGCTTTGCAACGTGCTTTGCATAAACTACCTCACTGGATCCTGATCTCTGAAATGAAGACAGATTAGACGGTATCTAAGTTGCCCTCTAATTCTAAATCTCATTCCTTTCTACTTGTATTTCAATCTGTTTCAGTACAGTCATTTTTGTCTATCTCTTCTTCTGCCGTGCCTGATAAGCTTCTTGAAGGTGGTAAAGATGCTTTATTCACCTTGAGTCTTGGGGAGGAGGAAGAACTGGGTTCAAATCCCACCTCAGTCACAAAATACGTGACGCCAAAGAAGTTACTTAACTGTCCTCAGGCTCAGCTCACTCAATTCTAAAATAGGCAAAATAACGGCACCCACTTTCAGAGGTTGCCAGGAGGGGCAAATGCGAGTGTCTACACAATGTCCGCAGACTCAGAAGCACCGCGTATGCTACTGAAAGTATGATCCTGGGCGGCTCGGCGACACAGCGAACAGAGCCCTGGCCCTGGAGTCAGGAGGACCTGAGCTCAATTCCGACCTCAGACACTTGACACGCACTAGCTGTGTGACCTTGGGCAAGTCACTGAACCCCAAGTGCACTCCAAAAAAAGGCATGATCTTTCTCACTGCCAACAAAGCCTAACACTGAGCACGGACAGGGCAAGCAATAACTGTTTGCTAAATAACCTTCCCAATATTTAGACAGTATCACATCTTTAAAAGGATACAAAAGAAACAACCCATAACTACTGAGAATCTAATTCCATGTTTTAGTGGGCTCTAAGAGATAGCGCAGTACTAGTGGACAGACTGCTAGGCTTGCAACATAGAAGGAACCAGGTTCAAATTCTGCCTCAGATCATTAATAACTTGACCTCTCTGTGTCTGTTTCTTCATCTGTAAAATGGAGATAATAACTGTAGTACTTATATTCTCTGGGTTGTTGTGAGGATGAAATAAGATAATGTATTCGTAAAGTACTATAAGCACCATAGGTCACTTATTACTGTTGTTAGGTGATACAAAAAGACAAGAATCCAAGAAGTTTCCCATCTAAAGACATAAAAAACATGTGAAACAATTTTAGAATAATAAAATAAAACATTAAACTATGTGGTACTTTAAGAAGAAAGAGATCTCTATGGGCTAGAATAAACATAAAAGGGCTTCATGCAGAGGAAAGAGCTCAACTATGCCCAGAAAAAATGATGAAGGATGAAGAACAGTCCAACAGGCAAAAGATTATGAATACAAGTAAGCAGTGCATATGAAGTACATAAAAAACTGAGAAAACCAGCCTAACTATAAAGAAGATGGAGACAAATTACAGAGGGCTTCAAAAGTCAGACAACAAAAGTTTGCACTTCACGTAATAGAAAACAGCGAAACAGCACAGCAGTTCTTACACAGGAAGGCTGTAAAGTCCTCTAAAGGTGCCTCTCTACCCCAAAAGACTTCTTTACTGATGATCTAAAATGTTTAGCAACCTTTCACATCAGTGAAGCTTCTTAGTCTACAAACTAAATGTCTCATGTTCTAGATTAAGGCTTCTATCCTTTTCTTCCTAATCTTTTTCTTCATTTAATTCATAAAAGTGTTCAACCTGCTAGTCTCTGGCTTTCAACTCAATGGTTCCCCAGAATATTGTGTTCCTCTTCAAAATTTTCCTAGGGCTCTTTATCTGGACATCTCCTTTGCCCCAACTTGTATTATATGTAGGTCTTCCATGTTGTCTTTCACCAAGTAAAATATTATAAGATGTTTAAGGACAAGGGCTATGCCATTTTTTAATCTTTCGGCCTCTGGTCCAGTGCTTCATACACACTGGCACTTAATGAATGGTCACTGAATGAACAAGAACTGATTAAGCACCCCAAGCTGAGTCACATCAGTCTTCCAGACTCCAGGTCAGGCACTTTATCCCCTGTACCACCCAGGTGCCCTGTAGTATAACATACTTGCTTTTATTTATTTTCCAAGGTATTAGCTGCTAAAATTTCCTTTATATGTAATTATCTTTCCTCCCTCTTCAATTATTTTAGGAGGATTACGATAGATTTTTAAATCAGTGATTTTTTTTTGGAGGGGTTTTTTTGGGGGGAGGGATGAGAATTCTATTTATATCTTTTTATTATTCAATTTTTTCCATTTTTACTGGTTATCTTTTGTCATAACATAATCTTTATTTCCAAATATATCCTTCCTTTATCTAAAGAACTACTCCTCATAAGAAAAAAAAGATAGAGAAGGGAAAAAATTCAGCAAATGGATTTTTTTTTTCTATCTCTTCTTTAGAGCTTAGCTTGGGCATTCCAACTATACAACCTGCAGTTTTGGATTAATTTTGGTTCTTTCCAATTTATATTGTTATAATCATTGAGTATATTATGTTCCCTCTTCTGGTTATTTCATTTTGTATTAGTTCATTCTATTACATGCTTACACCAAAATGTCTTTAGCCTCTCCGCAGTCAATGGATGACCACTTTTTCCCAGTCCTTTGCTACTACAAAAAATGCTGCTGTAAATATCCTGGCAAAGAGCAGAGCTTTATTTCTGTCTTTGATCTCCTTGGGGACTATGCCTAACAGTGGGATTTCTGGATCAAAGACTACAGATATATTAATCACTTTTCTAGCATAACTTTAAAATGCTCTCCAAAATGATCAGACCAATGCACAGCTCCACCAACAGAGACTAGTGTGCTTCTTTCCACAGTCCCTTTCATACAGACTATTCCTGTCTTTTATCATCTTCATGAATTTGTTGGGTGTAAGTTGAAACCTCAGGCTTGCATTTCTCTTTTTATTACTATAAAATAGTAAGTCTTTTACAAATTAAATTTCTACTTATTAAGCATTTACCATTTGCAAAGCACTATGCTGGCTGCTGGGACTTCAGAGACAAAAACAAAATAGTCTTGCTTACATACAAAGAGCTTACATTCTGCTAAGAACATGAAACATGTATGGAGGGAATAAACAAAGGGTAATTTGAGGAAGGAGAGAAGACTAACAACTCAAGGAATCAGAAAAAGTTTCATTAAGAAGCGAGGCTGATCTTAAAAGAAGTCAATAACTCTAAGAAACAGAAATAAGGAGGGAGAGCACTTTAGCCAGGGACGTCAGCTGCCTTCACAAAGAAACAGAGATGGGAGACAGAAAGTCAAGTGTGGGCACCAACTAAAAGGTAAAGAGAATGCACAAACAAATTCATGAAGCAATGAATTAATTATGGAAAGATATATGGAGGCAGATTATAGAGGGCTTTAACTAATAGGCTGAGGAGTTAGGATTGCTTCCTAGAAGCAACAGGGAGCCAGTGAACATTCTGAACAGAGAATAGTATGGTGAGACCCATGCCTTAGAAAACGAGCTTTGGCAGCAGTGCAGAGGAAGGAGTAGAGACGGCGAAGACTAGAAGTAGGCAGCTTAACGAGGAGCTAACAGTCTGAATGAGAGATTATGACTACTTTGACTACCATAGCAATGGCCATTAAGTACAGATAAGAGGATAACAACAATAATAATAACAGCTACCATTTATATAGCATTCACAATGTGCCAGGCACTATGCTAAGTACTTCACATTTTTCTCATCTGATACTCACAACAACCCTGAGAGGTGGGTGCCACTACTATATCCATTTTACAGATGAGGAAATTGAGGCAAACAAAGATTAGGTGCCTTACCCAGGGTCACACAATTATTATGTATTTGGGGCAAGTTCAAACCAAAGTCATTCTAAAGTCATTCCTAGTCCTACACAATAGCTTCTACACCAATGGTCTATAAAGGTAGAATTAATAAGAATAAATAATCAATTAGATGTGGAGTCTGAGGGAAGAGAAAAGAATCAAGACTGACTCCAACATTTATGTGAAGGGGAAGTATTTAACTCTATGACAGCACAATGAGGGCCTTGGGGATGTACCACCAAAATACAAGTCCTTCCGCTCCGGGGGCTTGCGGTCTATAAAGAGACACGTCACACCTGTAAACCTTTTTGCTGAAATGTAAAGATTAAACCATCATTAGGTAGTCTATGTGCTTACCTTTGGACCACTATCATCAGTTCTATCTTTTATCTTGCTGGACAGAATTTCAGACAGCATTTCATCCATCCTTCATCTAGTTAAATGTAACAAATAAAACATGAAATTCAAGATCCTGAAACACAAAATTTCAAGTTTTCTTAAAAATAGATCAAATGAGAAAAAAAAAAAAAAGAAAAAAAAATAGATCAAATGAGCTAATTCCCTAATTTAGAGCAGCTGAGCAATTAAAGTATGTTAGGAGAGAAGAGACATAAAGGTTAAGGTCAGTCAGGCTTCACTCCACACTTCACCATCAAGCCTCAGCATCCTTCTCCCCACAGAACATTCCTCTGCCCTTCAGCCTCCTTTTGCTCATGGTCAGCTCCTCCCAGGTCAACCAAGTCTCATTCCTCTTTGGGATCTGATTTTCCTTCTCAGGATTTTACTACGAGGCCCTGCATGGGGACCTGCTCTGGGGAGGCAGGGGGTCTTTTTTGAGTTTTTGTGCTTGTTCTTATCCCTCCATGGTTAAGCATGTACCTGGCACACAGTAAGCACTTCATAAATGCTTGCCATTGACTTAAAAAGTATGCAGAAAGTCAACAAACCATAAGGTAGAAAAGGACATAAACAACAGATCAATTTATGCCTATTTTATTTTTAACCTAAGACATAATTACTTAACTCATACTTGAACAGCATGATGCAATGGAAAGAATTCTGCATTTGGGGTCAGAGGACTCCTGGCTAGATTAGAATCCTGGCTCTACCACTCATCACCTGGGTAAACTTGGTCAAATCACTTTGCCAGTCTATGTTTCTCATTTATAAAATGAGAGGGTTAATACCAGATGACTACTGAGGTCTCCTACAGTTCAAAATCTAAGATCACATATATACCCAGAAGTTATTAATCTTCTCCCACTGCATTTCTGTTCAATTCAGTAAGTACCTGTTAGTATCTGCTATGTGCCCGGCACTGAGGTATATGCCAAGGACAAAAACAAAAGTAAATAAAATAAATAAAAATATATGCAAAGTAACTTGAGAGGGAAAAGAAAAGACACTAACACCGGGAGGATGTCAGTAAAGGATCTACAACAGGTGGTACCCATGTCGTTCTTTACAGGACATGAGGGATTTTATACAGCAGATCAAAGAAGTTAGAGCACTCAAAGCCCCAAAGCACAACCCTATGCAAAGGGACAGAAGATCATGTACAGAAAACGAGTAATGTGACTGGAAGGTAAGAATAGTAAAGTAAATCTGGAAAGACATAATAGAGACAGATTATAAAGAGCTCAGAGAGCCACTGAAATTTTTGAGAAAGGGAGAGACATGGGTCAGTTTATGCTTTAGGAATAACAATTTTAACAACTGCAAAAATGCATTAGAGAGGGAGAGCCCAGGGTAAAATCAAACAGGAGGCTATTGCAGTAGTACAGAGAACTGAAAAGGATCCAATGAGGGTGACAGCTGTATGAGTGGAAGGAAGAAGAAAGACAGATACAAAAGATGTAATGGGGATTGAATTGATAGGGCAGAGGGAAAGAAGTGAACTGTGAGGGGGTGAAAGAGTCGAGGTTCAGTGCAATATGAATGGGAAGAATGGTGGTACCTTCAGTGGAAAGATGAGTTCTGTTTTGGACATAGAGAGTTTGAGATGTCTCTGAGTCATCTGAGTAGAGACCTACAGCAGTTAGTTGGTGATATGGAACTTTAACAGATATTTAAAATATAGATTGGACAATCAATGAAGAGGATAATTGAACCCATGGGGGTTGATAAGACAACCAAGAAAGTGTAAAAAGAGGACCTAGGTGACTGAAGTATATCCACATAAATAGGGAGCATAACATTGATGGTGATTCAGAAAAGGAGAAAAAGAATGAGAAATAGCACTTACACAAAAAATAGAAATAAGAGAAAATAGTGTAAAAAAATCCAGAAAAGAGAGTATCTGAGAAGAGAAAGCAATCAAAG
Source organism: Pseudochirops corinnae (assembly GCA_028646515.1). Lineage (NCBI taxonomy): Eukaryota > Metazoa > Chordata > Mammalia > Diprotodontia > Pseudocheiridae > Pseudochirops > Pseudochirops corinnae. Next base: position 23,236,017 of record CM053587.1, on the reverse strand, counting down.
TGTCAAGTGCTACAGAGAGGTCAAAAAGGATGATAGAGAAGCTTCCATTCACTGAATTAAGCAATGTTATTACTGATGACCTTGGTGAGAGCAACTTCAGTCAAGTACTGGAACTAGAAGCCAGATTGTTAAGAAGCTGTGAAGTAAATAAGAGGTAAAGAATTAAAAGCAACAAGTATAGATTTTTTTTCTTAAGAGTTTGGCTGTGAGGGGCGGAGCCAAGATGGCGGCGTAGCAGCAGCAACATATCGCGGCTCTCACATAGCCACCCCAAAATACGCATAAAATATGACTCTAAACTAATCCTAGAACTCCAAAACGCACACAAACACACCTTCCACTAAAGTCAGCTCGGCTACGAGGAACCATATCAGCACTGCGAACCGAAACCAGCCTGGCCTGAAGCCCTGGCTGAGCCCCGCGGGCGGCTGGATGGGAGGAGTGGAGGAGCCTCAGATTAGCAGCAGCTGTGAGCAGCATTCAGAACTAGGTCATTAGAGACTGCGACGGGGGAGAAAAGCCTCTGGCCGAAACACCTCCAGGGTGGGAAAGCGAAAGGCAGAGGTTTTGCACCTGCCTCTGCGTTGCATCTTCCGTGCCGTGGCCTGCAGACAGCAAGGAGACTAAGCGATTGTTCAGAGGCCAGTGCTCTCGCGTTGAGTGGCCTGGATCTGGATCACGGTCTTGGGCTTTCGGTCCTGGAGTCTTCATTATCCAGTGAGCCAGATGTAAGTAGGAAAGGGACCCAGCACCTTCCTGAGAGCTACGGCAGCCGGGAGGACCCCAGCGATTTGGGACAGAGCTTTCCCTTCTGGAAGAAGAGCCCCACAGAGATTCAAAAAAAAAATCACAGACTGACCAACCATGAGTAAGAATAAGCATAAGAAGCAAAGTAAGAACAGCAACCAAACCCTAGAGTCCTTCTTTGGGGAAAAGAAGGATCATGGCAAAGAGAGGGAGGAGGAGAGTGCAGCCAGAGCACCCCCACCAGGGGCCTCCAATAAACATGAGGAATGCCTTAAAGCTAGAGATGAG
>CM053587.1:23148212-23234482 GCA_028646515.1 Pseudochirops corinnae | reverse complement strand
CTGCTCTTTAAAGATACTTCCTCACACACTCTCAGCATACTTAAACCTTTCTGAAACTGATATCAATTATTTAGAGACAGGAGGGGCTTGGATAAACCCTCATTTGTCCCCAAACCTTCTTATCTATTTTTCACATTTCTCATCAAACCTTTAATTACCCTTCCAGATCTCTCAAAAACCATTTTCCTCCTTTTTTACTCAGTAATTCCTTACATTTGTTAACCACACAACAAAACGGTCCAAATCTTTTACTGGCCTCTTGCTTTGGTCATTGAAACTTGCTATAGAAGGAATAAGCCGGGACATGTGACATTCCAAATATGACAGGATAACCATCCTTGGCTCTGTATAAATTTGGGTAAAGTCACAGATATCCATCCATGCGGTATGAGGTACCACTTCATAGCTAGATTCAGGAATAGGTGGGCAATGTTCCATTTCCAAGGAATTTCATGGGTAGATGCCAAAGAGGTCCTATCCTAAGTGAGATTAGAATCGCCTCTTCGGCTTTCACCCGATATAAACTTCCATCTGTTAACAGCATAGGATCACACTCCTCTGGGTAGCTTGTGGCACTGATGTGGGCGATGATACCTGATTCAATTTTAAAACAAGATTTTGTTATAGTCCCAGATGCCTTTTATCTAGAACAACAAGCTTCACTAATCACAGCTTAGAGCCAATTTAGTTGCAGTAAGCAATGAAAATTTTACCGGGTTTCACAAATACAAGGAATTACTTTCACTATCATTGTTTTCCTTCTCAGAATGACCTTGCCTAGTAGAGATAGTTTCTAGAGGCTCTGGCAGTTTTGCAACATAAGAAGTAGCTGAGGTAGGGAGGGGCTGACAGCATGCCCTTGCTTTCTCCATTCTGATACATGCAAGGGGAACTGTTCAGGATAACACTTTCATCAGTTTCCCCCTTCTTTTACCTACAATACCAATTAACAACCTTAAGTTTTGAGCCTTAAAACAACTGCCCAGATGACCTAGTTCATAATCTTACAACATTGCCAAAAAAAAATTGTTTCTCTTATTTATTTATTTACCTTATGGCCCTAAGGCCAAAGGTCCTATATACTTTAGCTAATGAGAGACCACACTCCATTCCACACATTGCCATATTTTGTTTCTCTGTACATGACCTCTTTCATGTATGACCGACCCCTTCTCTCCATTCACAGTCACCATCCTAGATCAAATCTTTGTCACCTCTTGGTAATGGTAGCCTCCTGTTTGCTCCCTCTACTTCAGGTCTCTCCACATTCCAATCCACTTTTCACACAGGTATAAAAGTGATTTTCTTAATCTCACATCTGACCATCCCAAACCCTCTTTTCCTCTCCCCTTTCTCCCACTTTAAATAAACTAATGGTGCTGTGTTTCCTACAGGATCAAACATAAACTTCTTGTCTCTTACAGGTCTTCACAACTTAAATCTTACTGTTTTTAGACTTCATAAACATTGCTATCCTCCATCCACTCTGTGCTTCAGAATGATTCACCTGTTCGTCATTTCTGATTTTCTGTTACTCATCACCGTACCTTTGCATTAGTCTTCCCCCCTTGCTTGTAGTGCTCTCTTCACCTCTGCCTCGTAGAGTCCTTGTTTTGCTTTAGTTTTCAGCTCAAGCACCACTTTCTACATTAGGCCTTTCTTTGTCCTCCTAGTTGCTAGTGCCCCCTACCTCTGCCCCATCTTCCCTTCTATCTGTTTTGTATATCTTTATTTGTATATGTACAACATAATAGAATGTAAACTTCTTGAGAATAGATTAACTTTTTCTTAAGAGCTATACTTGTTCATTGAATTGATGTGAAGTGATGGCATAGAGGACAATTATTCTCTGGAATCAGAGCCAGAATATTTGGTTTGGTGAGTCATTTAGCAAAGACATTTTGACATTTCTTATGTTCTACTTTCTTGTTTCTAAGTTCTTATTCAATTTATTACTTTAGTCAAAACCTTAAGTATTCATTATTTCTGTTTACTGTCACTCTTGTAGCCTACTTTTGTCTCTCGATACATAATCAGCACTCCGGTACTTGTGATTTAAAGCTTCACTTCAACAACAATAAATGACATCCCTGATTCAGTGAAAGTATCAGCCAGAAAAGCAGCAAGTTTAGTGGAGAGCAGGGTTGATGTTTTGTATTATGTTGCCCATCTCCCACCATAGAGTGTATTTTGAAGAAGAGTTGAGTTAGGCAGACAGAACATGAAAACATGCTAGCTTCTCTTAAGTCATGTTTCACCAGTGTAATTAACTTTATCGTTTTCTCTGAAGCATTTTGAACTACCATAGTATCAAATAGTACATTTCTTTTTTTTTCACACATTGCATTTCAAAGACATATGAATGACTTTTTAATTGTATGTGATATTAAATTTTAGACTGATACTTTAATTGTATAGCATATATAATTGGGAGTTGGTTATATTTTTTAAAATAAGAGCTTTGTTTTTGCATTTTTGGGGTTTTTGTTTTGGGAGGCGATCAGGGTCACATAGCTAGTAAGTGTCTGAGGCTGGATTTGAATTCAGGTCCTCCTGACTCCAGGGCTGGTGCTCTGTCTGCTGTGCCATACTGTTTGCCTCAGTTTCTTCTTCTGTGAAATGAGCTAGAGAAGGAAGTGGCAAACTACTTGGTTTCTTTTCAAAGAAAATCCCAAATGTGGTCATGAAGAGTTGGACTTGACTTGAAGAATGACTGAAGGACAACTGAATTAACTAGAAAAATTGTTTTTCACCTGTACCGGTGTTGTCTCTGGGCTCCTTTGTGTTCAGAGTGAAATGAATACACAGTAAAGACAGAGCTGTTACCTGTCTTCCTCTTTGATTTATTTCATTTCATTTTTCTGTTAGACTATTTAAATCATAATAGGAACAGTTATCATTGCTGCTGGTAGAAAGTGAGTGAATCGTTTTGTTTTTTTAGGGGGGGGGCAGTATTAACTTCTCAGTCTTTCAGAGTTGCATGGGGCATGAGAAATTAAGTAACTTGTCCAGGGTTACATAGCACTTGGTGTGAGATATGGAACTTAAACCAAGGGCCCCCTGCTCTGCGGCAGGTGCTGTTCTCCACTAGATTATTCTGCCTTTTTAAGACTATTAACTTGCCAAGCAGGTGCCAAGCTATAGTAAGAGGAGTTTCCTTAATGAGAGTTCCCCACATTCTTGAAATATCAGAGATATAGAGACAATAGTAAAACAAATCCTGTTTACGTACCAGTGGAGGAGACAACATTTACATAATAGAGTGTATGTGCAAAATGAACCCAAGGTGGTTTTGAGAGGAATGTCCCAGCAGTTGAGATCAGGAGAGAGGCTTATGTAGCTATGTGGTGCGGAGCTGCGTCTTGAAGGAAATTAGGGTCAGGAAGGCAGCAACAAGCAGGAAATCCCTCCCTGGCATGCACAAAGGCTTAGAGGTGGGAGATGGAAGATAGTGTGGACTTGCATGCTATGCTTCTAAAAGATCCATTTCTTTTCATGAAGAGAATCACACTTGGACTATACATATAATAAGTGGCAAGATCTTTGAAACTAAGAAATAGTGTACTTTCAAAAGAAACCTTATAGTCTCCATTTGTTATATTTGTAATTTCAGTATGCTGTAATGATGTCTATAACTTGTCTTTTTAGCTTTTCACTGCATTTGAAAATGCTTTGAGTTCTTCAGATAACATTCCTAGTGAAGATCATGAAACACTTTATAGACACTTCATTCAGTGTTTATCTAAAGTAAGATTTTCAAATATCTTTTTACAAAAATTCTTACATATATATCCACAGTATAACTTTATTTAGAAACATACCTTACTAATACAGATATTTAGTTTTATTTTATCTTTATATTTTTAAGTTTCCTCATGAGACTGCTAGGATGAAGAAAGCATGTGAAGGTATGATGAACATCTATCCTAGTGTATCTTATCCATTGGAAATGCTTTGCTTACATTTAATTCAGTCAGGTAAGTTGAAATTTTTTGTGTTTTGTTTAAAATTTTTCTTATTTTCATTATTGGATGTTTATTATGTTCAAGTAATGGCACATAAATGAGTGTAGGAACTACAGAACATGGTTCTTACTTTCAAGGGATCAAGGTCTAATTGGAGAGGGAAAGCATATACCTGTATAACTGCTACTACAAAGAATTTTATGCTGTGTCAGACAGATTGTATAGTCAACCTTCAGAGGAAGGTGTGTGCCCTATGGAATCAGAAAAACTTTGTAAAGAGCTACATTTTGAAGGATAAATAGGAAATGAACAGCAATATGAAGAGGCTGGGGAAAGGGCAAAGTCATTTAGTGTCAAAAAAGTTATGAGTAAGTGAACTGTGAGGCATATTTTATCAGTAGTGAGAATAGGTTAGTATACTGAGGATGGAAGGACCATGTAGTAGAATATGGGGAAAAGTAAGTATTTCTTTATGATATGCTTTGGAAATAACAGAATATTAAGTAAACACAATAGAATGAGTCCTGACAAGTACATGGTAAATTTTTTTTTTCCATTTAGGTTTAGTTCTAGCAATAGACTGAGAAAATGAACCTTAGGGAATGTTTGGGGAAATTTTTATAAGAAGGCTAGAGCCAATAAAATAGAGAAAAAGATTAGCAAAGCAGGAGAAAAACCGAGAGAATTGTAATGTCACGCTTTGCTAATTTGATTAATGTCAAACTTCAGAAAGATCTGGGAGAAGTAAGGATGAGAAGCAGGCCATAATACTCCTGCAGTGTGGTCAGAAACAGTTGAAGAATGAATATAACACTCCCACCTCAATAGATCAGTGTATCAGCAAGCACCCTAGCATACCCAGGATGACTGCTAGCCCAGGTTCTTTAATCTGCCTTTCTAAAGGAAAGCAACTCAAAAGGGGTTAACAATCTTACTTTAATCAAACATACATCATTTACCTAGTTCAGGGGGAAAAGTCAGCACCCTGAACTTCAGAAAATACAAACAGAAATTACAGACAAAAAAATACAGACAGAAAAAATAGCGCTACAACAGACCAACAGATGGGGCTTCTAGCTATCTGACCATTACATACAGTGTTAGTTACCAGAGAGAGAAGCACCAGCATCTGGATTTTCAAAGCCAGGGGTCTCAACGGCCACCCCAAAGCAAAACCTCACCTCAGGGAGTATATATAGCTTTCTCCAGGGTCAGAGGACAACACAACCTTCATGACCCACTGCCTGAATACAAAGTAACAAAAGGTGGGCCTTCCTGAAACTTCTCTTGTTAGATTCCAAGTGAGACCCATTTAAGGGGCAGGGAAGATCTTCAAATTCCATAGGCCTATTAAGAGACAGGGAAGATCTTCAAATTCCCTTTTTATTGCAATTATTTGTCAAAAAAAATATGAAAAGTTTTCTAAATAAAAATTGCAAACTATAAATGACCATTTGAAAACATGCTTTTAAATCACTAATATTAAGAGATGTTCAGATTTCAACAACCACATAGTTGGCAAAGGGGGAGTAATGGAGGTGCTTTGGGAAAACAGATGCACTTATCCACTTGTGTTGAAACTATGTCTTGGTCCAGTTTTTCTGGAAAGAGATTTGGAATTATGCAAGAGAAGTATCTAAACTATGCATACAGCACATTGCTCAGCACTATTGCTAGTGGACATATTCCAGAAGGAAACAGAAAGGTCAAAACCAAAAACGAAGGTTTAACATAAAGCAAAATATTCACAGCAGCACTTCTTTTAGTATCAAGGAACTGGAAATAAAGTAGATGCCCATTGGTTGGGGAATAACTGAAAGCATAGCTTGTGAATGCAGTGGATTATCACAGTCGAGTGAGAAATGATGAATGTGAAAAACTCACATATACATAGGAAGATTTGTAATAACTAATTCAAAGTGAAATAAGCAGAATTGAGAAGACAGTTTACTCAGTTGACTACATCAGTGTAAATGAAAGTATCACTAAAAGTAGTCAAACTAAATAATTGAAAAACCAATGACTGATATAGAGAACATATAACAAAATATATTCACTTGGGCAGAATGTTGTAAATACTATCAAATAGATTTACTCTAGAGTAGCAGAGTCAGAATCAAATAGAAAGGGATTCCTACAGCCCATATTGACTTCAAAAAGCCACAAATAAGTATTATATATATGTTATGTTATATTTTAAATTTATTTTGTTAAACATTTTCCATTTACATTTTAGTTTGATTCTCACTAGGGAGTTTTGCAGCTATGTGATGATTTTGACACCTCTGCTGTAGAGGATATTATTGCTTATTTGTTTTTCTTATAAAGGAAGGCTTATTCTGGAGGGAAATGGAGGGTTTTTCTCCAGAAATATCTATGGTACAAAGACAAAAGGAATCAATAAAACATCTTACAAGAAAAAGATGCATGCTGTGTAGGGAAAAAAGTATTATCACATAACTCTTTCACTAACAAGAAGGGCATGATTTTCATATTTATGGTAAATACTGCCTTTTAACCAAGAGATTTTTTTTTAAAATTGGCCTTTGTTCATGTTAACGAATGTAATAGTTAGAACAGGACTAACCTTCTCTATGGAAAACAGAAATGGTTTCCTCCTATCTTGTGGCATGTGGACTCTCTCTTCCCTATTGAGGGAGATAAGACAGACCAAATGGAAACTCTGGCACTCTGACATGCACATTTAAAATGTTGAGTGTTGTTCACTAATAAATTTCAACAGATATTATTGTTTGCATGGATGGTATACAGTGCCTTGCCTACAGTAGGTGTTTAGTTTAATATATATAGTTTAATTGAAGTTAAGTATTGTGCTCTTACAGGATATAAAGTAGTCTGCTATATTCTTTTTATAGATATTAAGTAATAGACCTTGCCCCCCAAATAAGATTTCAGACTACTAGAGACAAGACAGACAAGAATAACCAGCTGAGCTGTATAAATTCAGTAATTATCAAAGTTTTGATATTAGGGTGGTAGTAGATAAGGGATTATCCTGGGGAATAGTAGGGCTTATTAAAGGTAGAAGGATTTTAGGGTGAAGATCAAGAACACAATAGCAGTGTAAGGAATTATAATTTATATTATAACTATGTGTAGTGCCAATGTAATATTTATAGTGCCCACTATCACAATGCTGACCATAACTATAAATATTCCTGTGCTCAGTCATGAAATATATAACAAACTTTCCATATAGAGGACAGAAGCAAAGCATTTATTTAGACACCAGAAAACCAAATCTAAAAACCAGTAAGCCGATTCCATCATAATAGTAAAGAAGTTAACAAGCCATAACAGCACAGAGAGCCACAGCATCCTTTAGCCTTCCCACAAACCAGCATTAGATCAATATTTACTCAGGAGCCTATCTGACTCCTTGCCTGAGCATTCTCTCCCCTCTGCTGTCTAGTCTAGTTCCGACTCTGAGCTTTCTGTGGCTCTGCTTCACCCTTCAGCAAACTCCTCCCACCACAGGCTCCATGCGACTACATTCAATCTAATGGGGGCAGAGTTTACTTCATAGTAGGGCTTCAAATTCTCCCTAGGCCTATTAAGGGGAGGAAAGATCTTCAAATTCCCATTCCCATTATACTATGTGGTTTGAAATATCTTGGGGATGCATACCCTTTGACCCAGTAATACCACTTCTGGGGTTGTATCCCAAAGAGATCAAAGAAGTGGGAGGAAGACCCCTATGTACAAAAATATTTATTGCAGCTCTCTTTGTGGTGGCAAAAAACTGGAAATTAAGGGGATGCCCATCAATTGGGGAATGGCTGAACAAGTTGTGGTATATGAATGTGATGGAATACTATTGTACTATAAGAAATGAGGAAGATATGGACTTAATATTTACCTGGAGAGGCTAAGTGAGAAGAGCAGAAGCAGGAAAAATTTGTACACAATCACAGACACATCATATGTGTTGACAACCAACTTTGATAAACTGGACTCTTACCAGCAACGCACAATTATAAGACAACTCTATAAGTCTCAGGATGGAAGATATCTACATTCAGAGAAAGATCTAGAAAGAACAGAGTTTATATGGAGTCTGAAGCAAAATACATGCTCTCGTTCTTTTCCATGTTTGGTTTTGTTTCTGCTTTCCCATTGTTCACTTCATTGGTTACAACCCTTCTATACAATCAGATGAATGTCCAATGTGAAAGTATTTGCAGATCCTATACTTGATTGCATGTCACCATGGGTGGGAGAAGGGGGAGCAGGGAGGGAAAGAGAGGGAAGAAAATTTGAAACTCAAGGGATTGTGGAACTGAATCTTATAAACTAAAAGTAAATAAATCAGTTTAGATAAAAACAAAAAGAAATATCTTGGGGAGCTGGGAAAGTATCTGGTTCATGTTGATCTCGTAGTTTAGGTTTGATATTGGAACAAAATAAAACACTTGTAGACTATTGATAGATCGAGATTTATCTAGCTATAGCAGAGAAAGGACATTCAGCAAGGGCACAGCTTACCTGGCTCCCTACTGCTCGGGGTGCTCCACTGGTCAAATATTCTGAAGTTCCTTGTGACTTTTTGTACTCAAGGGACCTTAAAGTTATGTCAGCAGTTGGAGCCTTTAGTCTTGTGAGCCAGTTAAGTCTGGAGTTTGGTTTCAGTACATTTTAAAGAAAAGAACTAACCCAGACCACATCACTGGGGAAGGTTGGAGTATCTCTTCCTTCTGCCACCAGTTGTCACCAGAAGGTCATTGTGGATCGGAGAATTCAGACTTGGTAATGAATTGTTCCGATAGATTATAGCTTTGACAGTTCATAGAGAGGGATGGAGAGCGACTGGAATTGAGAGTTTTGTTTTTTATTTTTTGTTAAATCATAACTAAACTTTCTTAGGTACTGAGTACTTTGAATAATGTATTTAGTCATTCTTCAGGGTCATTATAGGCATGCTGTGAATAGGACTTGTATTTTTCTTAAACAGTTTGAGCATCTGCTAAAATTGAATCACTCTTCTGTTTCAAAGGAAATGGCAAATTTCATTCTCCTTTGTGCTGCTTTCTATGTTGAGATTTGAAGAACATGTTTTTTTCTAACATAATTCAGCTTGCTATATGACACAGCTAGCAAATACTGAATAGATTTCACAGTTGTAATATGGTGAATTTTTTTCCTCCTAATGCTAAATAATCTTTTGGTTAGGTTTTATTTTGCTTTGTTGTTGCAATGTTAGATCAGAACTTTTTTTTAAGGCTTTGTGCTTTGGAAACATTAGGAAATCCAAGTCAACATAAAATAAAATAAGTGCTGACAAAAATGTTTTTCACCTCCTAGCTAGGTATATACAGAGGGAAAATCAGTGGTACTGGAATAGAATAGCCAGCTATTCCTAGAACTCATTTTGGTGCATGGGGAGGAAATACAGACAAATCAGTCTTTATGTTTCCCTTAAAAATTAATTATGTCATTTTGTGTTGTATCATTTTTTTTACTAGCATACATATCAAAATAGTCATACTTGCAGTTTCTTTGCCTAGTGCCTCTGCACAGCATTTGAGTTCTTAAAATTGGGTAGAGGGTTGCCCTTCAGTCATTGTAGTGTCCACTGGCATTTCCTTTGTACGTGTTAACTGCTGAGTCACTGTCTCTGTAAGAGCATCATTTGCTTTTAGTTGTAGTTGTCTGCAGTATTGACTGAAATAGTAAAAACTTCCCAGTTAACATTTTTTCTTCTAGCATATATATATATTTTTTTGGAGGGGAGAGGCAAGGCAATTGGGGTTAAGTGACTTACCCAAGGTTACACAGCTAGTAAGGGCTGGTGCTCTATTCACTGTGCCACCTAGCTGCCACAGCGTATTTCTTTTAATATTTCGATATAAATCCTGTGAAAGAAAATTTTGTTAAGTATTTCATTCGGGGGAGAATAGAAAGTTCTATACAGATATTATTGCCATAGCATGTTGTTTTGTCTTGTCCTGGCCACTGATTTTGTTGGTTAGAGGGCTTCTCCTGGGTAGAAAATTTGCCTCTGCCAGTGCAGATTGGGAGCTTTCTGGAATTTAGAGAGTACTTTGAGGTTGTGACTTTCCATATGGTCAGATAGCCAGTGTCTCAAGAAATACAGGATGTGAACCAGATCCTTCTATATCATAGGCCAGATTTGTATAAACTTTGGCCTGCCCATCTCTTAAATCTTTAGTCTCGTTTTCAGTCCTTAGATTTGTTTTTCAGGTTTATCACTTTCTGTTGGAAGCTATTTCTTTTTAAGAGTTTTTACTTTTCACACTTTATTTCCTGTGCCACTCCTCTCCCCCTCAAACTAGTTGAGATTAAACCCTTTATTGTTAAATATTTCTGAGGTTGGGAATGAAAGATAGTAAGATTTGATTGACAGTAGAAAAAAATGAGGATATATTTAGGTTCATAATTATATAATTTAGATTGCTATTTCTTTTAGTTGTTTCTTCTAAATTGATCATGGAAATTAATTTTATGGGTTTAATGCATAAAGTGCATTTATTTCATTGTTTGACAATTACTACATAGATTTAACATCTTGGAAAAGGAAGACTTAAAAGATTATAAAACATTTTTAAATATAATTGTTAGGCTACTAGTCCAGTAAAGCAGCTTATTCAAAGGAAGAAAGATGAGAAAAACTGGTAGGTAGTAAGCTATTTCTGAAATCTCATAGTCAGTTTGTAACAGAGCACCGATGAAATTTCAAACTGTTGTTTATTTAGGATGAGTATTTAATTAAGAGCAAATTTTCTTTTCTTTTTAAAATTTTTATTTTAGTTTAGTTTTTTAAAAAATTGATTTGCTTATTTATTTTTAGTTTACAAGATTCAGTTCACAATCCCTTAAGTTTCACATTTTCTTCCCTCCCTCTCCCCCACTGCCACCCCCCCCCCCCCACCTTGGTGGCATGCAGTCAAGTACAGGAGCTGCAAATGCTTTTTCACATTGGACATTATTCTGGTTGTAAAGAAGGGTCGTAACCAATGGAGTGAACAATGGGAAAGAAGAAACAAAACCAAACATGGAAAAGAATGAGAGCGTGTAGTTTGCTTCAGTCTCCATTTAAACTCGGTTCTTTTTAGATCTTTCTCTTTATATAGACATCTCCTTCCATCCTAAGACTTTTAGAGACGTCTTATAATTGGGTGTAAGAGCCAATTTTCTTTGAAAGTTTTGGCCATTATGACATCATTTAAGAATTCGTTTCTAGGTAGGAAAGGAGTGTGAATGTGCCTGAAGTGATAGGAAAGCTTGTTTTGTTACCATACTTTTCTGTAATTTTAAGGGTTAAAAATTAATATAGACCTAGAACTTAAAAAACTTCTTGCATATGCATTAGATTATTATTTTTCTTCCTACCAGGAAGTTTCTCTGATGAAGCCCTGCAGTACTGTTACCAGCTGGTGGAAAAGAACTCAGAAAGTGGTCCTGGCCTCATTGGCTTGGGCATAAAAGCACTACAAGACAAAAAATATGAAGATGCTGCCAAAAACTTAACAGACGGTGAATCCTTAATACATAAAGGAAAATAAGTAGTAGAATTGTGGTCTTAAAGTGATATTGATTCAGTTTATAAGTTGGCCATTAAAGAACTTAAAATCTAGGTAGAGAGAGAAAAATGCTTAAGAAACAATTAGAGAACCATTTTAAAGCGTCTTACCAGCAGAGTTGAGAGTGGAAACCTATTAGAGAGGATGTTAAAAAGACCTGTGTTAAAAATGCAACCTTTGATAGACATAGCTGGGCAATCCTGGACAATCACTTAATATCTCTGAGCTTCAGATAGTTCTCTGTTATAGGTGGTAGTGCTCTTCATGGATGAATGCAGCCACAGGTTCTGAATGTATTGATGTAGTAGCATCAATTGCTATTGTGAGAAAATAAAGGGAGCACTCATAAAGTAAATTTAAGTATATATTAAAGCCACTTTATTTCACAAATAAGCAAAAATGTCACCAACTTTATATTCTAGAAACTGTGAGTTCTGCATATTCAGACATAGTAATAATAGTATCTAGTAATATAGTAGCTTCAGTATATGAAAAATAAGATTAATCAGGTTGTTGACTTTATCAGAAATAATTACATTGGAACCATCTGAACACTGGATGCATATAAAAACCTTTATAGTTTTATATAAGCCATCAGTTTAAATTTTTCCAAAATAACAATATTTAGAAAATTATTTTGGGCAAAGTCTAGTTTTTCTCTGTTTTTGGATAAAAAAAACTTAAGAGTTTTCCCTCAATTTTTGGTTTCTTCCTTTATACATTTTAAAAAATCTGGCTAAGTTTTATTCATAGAACAGAATAAAAGCAAAGGGTTTTGGAAATTCTTTTAACATTCCACTTTTGTGGAATTTCTCTAATATGCTAATTTTTCCATCAATCATACAGACTTCTCTTTTTTCTTTTTGCTTTTTTTTGGAGAGGAGAATGCAGGGCCATTGGGGTTAAGTGACTTGCCCAAGTTCACGTGGCTAACAAGTGTTAAGTGTCTGAGGCCGGATTTGAACTCAAATTCTCCTGACTCTAGGGCTGGTGCCCTATTCACTGCACCACCTAGCCACCCCAATTATACAGACTTCTTACTGGACCAGTAATGAAGCTTATCCAATAGAATGGTACTTCCTTGAGGTCAGGAACTGTAGGGTTTTTGTCTTTGTAGCCTTAGTATGGGCCTTGCTCTCTGTGGAACCCAGTGCTGGACAATAACTTGAATTCTGCCTAATCCATTGTTTCTCCAGGAGCTTTTTCTGATTCAGTGTTTATTCTCCATAGAGAAAAATGAAAGTTAATCATTTTGTAAAAATATTGTCTGTTGAGTCTGGAAGCTACTGGAAGCCTTCAGCATTCCTTCTTGCAGTGTGACTTAGCCTTTTATATAGATAGTGGACAGAGTAGGTAAAAAAGCCTCCGGAGGACAACTCAGCAGGAGGAAATAGCGCAACGGTGCTATGAATACTTTGGAATGAACTGTTAGGTGTGTTTAAATGTTACCTCTTGAAGATTGAGTGTTGTACAGTAGAAAAACAATAGCTTTGGAGTCTGAGAACCTGGGTTAAACTCCCAACTTTAACTGTTAGAATTTGTGTGCCCTCAATGCAAGTCATTTAACTTCCCTGGGGCTCAGTTTTCTCATCTGTAAAATGGGAGCATTGGAATATTTGCCCTTAAAAGTCCCTTCTAACTCTAGATGTATGATCCTGTGATCTTTTGTATTAATATATGACATGTATATGACTCTTCAAGCTGAAAATACCCAAAGGAAGCTAATTTCCTTTTACTTTTATATTAATGCTTCCTATTAATGACTCATATATATAAATATATAGATATGTGTATATATATATATATATATATATATATATATACATATATACACATATACATATATACATGCACACACATATATATATGTGCATACACACGTGTGTGTAAGCCATTATTGTCCAGTGATTCAAATTGCTTTAAAATTAATAAGGGCTGTTGTCATTGCTGTAGGCTCAATTGCTTGCTATATAACTCAATCACCAATAATCCCGAGTTTATGATTATTGTATTCTGTTAGGGTTAAAATTCAGCAGTGTCTGCATAGTAGGATGGTATCATCTGGCAGAGACCCAAGTGAAAATGCACCACTATAAAGAAGCTGCTCTTTCCTGCAATCAAGGTAACAGTTTTATTGAAATGTTACAATTGAGATATAGTGGTTTCTCACCTAGTTTGTTTCAAGGGCAATGTATAAGGTAGCATGGTGAAGTGGCTACAGGGATAGACTTGGGGTTAGGATGGCCCAGCTCTGGACCTGACCTCTTATAACCATGCACAGGTTACTCTTTGATCCTGTTTCCTTATCAGTAAAATAATAACAACAACAATAATACTGATAATATTGATAACTAGCATTTATATAGCATTCTGAGGTTTGCAAAGCACTTTATATAATTCATTTGAGTTGGGGGTAATATAATTATTTATTATTTTATAAATACTTCATGGGGCTGTTGTGAGTATCAGTTGAGATAATACATGTAAAACACTTTGCAAAATTGAAAGTGCTGTGTACATAAATGTCAGATTTTATTTTCATTTTGAGAAATGTAATTTCTGTGTTACTTTAGTATTTTATTGTGTTTTTTACAGTGTAAAATTATTTAAGATTTCTTAAGTGTTTGTGTTAGATAAATTAAATCTTTAGCCATCATCTAACAGGTTCTCAGGTACGTAACCTGTCAGTAAAGACTGACAGGTTCTCCCGAAGGGTCCTTTGAACTCAGAATTTTGAGGCTGGGGTAGATGGACTTTAGGAGAATATGTTGCTGACCTTTAGGACTTTCTCAGAGGTTCTGAATTGCTCCAAAGGTGCAAAGGAAAATCCTAGGGAGATTTGGAGCTGGTATGATTTTGAGAATGGTATCAGCTGAAATAAGGGAGGGATTGGGGAACCTTGACTGTGCTGTGTCTTTGGACCAGAATAGGTTCCTCAGTTCTGCATGTATCGATTTTTCTTCTGCTAAGGAATCTATAGAATATATACTGAATGTAATTTATAACCCAGTTGTGACAAATCATTTTGATATATGGTGGCAGGGTAAGCCTTAGGTATCTAGTAAGTTATCTTTGTCAGTATTCAGAAATGCCTAGTTATTGATAGACAGTATAGCATATTTTGGTATCGTTGTGTCATTATTTCAGGTATTTTCTTATTGGGCTCATTGGAGATTTCATCTTTAGCTGTACATTATCATAAGATTAGAGCTGTAAAGGAACTTAGAGACTATCTGATCCCATTGTTTCATTTACAAATGATAGCAAAAGTTAATAATAGCTAGTAACTATATGATTCCTTAAGGTTTGCAAAGTGGTTTACGTATGTAATTTCATTCGATCCTCTGAACAGCTCTTTTGAAGAGCCAACCAACTTGTACAACAGGTAGCTGGTACGAGAGCCAGATTCAAACCCTCAGCCTCCTTCCATACTCACCATGCTTTTCATGTGTGCTGTATTGGTAATTTGTGCTTCTCTTGAAACATACATCTAAGTTTACTAATAATTCTTTTAAAACCCACCTTAGAGAAGATTCAGATTTTTATTTTTACTTTTTCTTAGCTCTGAAGACAATAGAAAACCTCAGTGCAGCTGGTAGAAGTGTTCATCAGAAGAACCTCTGCCTTCGTTTGAAAGCAGAGGCCTTGATAAAGCTTTCAGATCACGACTCTTCAGAAGAAGCACTTGCCACTCTGGAACAGGTATTAAGAGGTTTCTCCTCAGCTTTCCATGGCTTTCATCAATTAGGTCTTTACCTTTCAAAAAACTGCCTTGAAATGTATGTATTCCTGGTACAGTACCAGATCTGTAGGATTTACGTTGCAGTCCACTTACTTCTGGTTTCCTCAAGCCATTTGCTTGAGTTTTCGGTGCCCAAACTGGAATACATTTTATTAGTAAATGTGGACAGTGACTAAATAACACTCAGACAAATGTGCTCTGTCTAGTATAAATTCTTTTTCTTTCTGTTCTTTTGTCTGTTATTAATATGTTTTAGAACAAGTTTGAGGTTTTGATGTCTTAATGTTTAAAGAACATATCTTGTACCTACTGAAAAGATTAACGTGATGATACAAATGACTTTTTATTAATAATGATTTCTACAGACATACAACTTAATAAATTCTTAGAAAAGAAAGTGAAATTTAAGGAATCACATTATTTTCTTAGTGTTTAAGTTTGAAAGTATTCTTATCAGAAAACAGCTTTAAAATGTGAGTAGTAAATTAATTATCCTTAAAGATTGTTAGCAGAAGAGATCTTTAATATCATTGCAGAGTTTGTTTAAAAATCTTGTTGATAATTTAATGGTGATTATATCATATCAAATTCTGTCATAATTTAATAATACCATATGTGATGTTAATATAATATGTATCATAAAATTCTATCATAATTCCTTTAAATTTGAGAAAAAATTAGTCAACAGTTACTTCTGTTTTATCTTGGTATGAATGGATTTGTCTCCCTTTCATGTATTTTTATAAGTATATTATCAGCTCCTTAGAAGAAAGAGCTACGGGTCTTATGCCAGTTTTGTTTTTACAGCACCTAATATGATGCCTTTTCCTCATCTTTAGCTTCTTAATGAATGTTTGTTGAATTAAATTTTTTGAATTTTGAAAATTTTTTTGTATAGTTCTGAATTATTTTAAGTCATTAGAAAGATTTCCCTAGGAAATAGCATGAAAGAAACTGAGAATTAACCAATTGCCATTGGGCTGCTACATTATAGTTTTGTAGCTTTTATGTTTTAGTATTGCTATTTTTTAAACAAATTGTACTGTTGTATGAAAAGAAAAAAAAAATTCAGTAATAAATGATTCAGCAACAATTTAAAACTATTTCCTAGGTCTCAGATGCAAATAATATTCCAGACCTTTTAGTTCTCAAAGGTCTTGCTTATTTAAACAAAGGCTTAACTGATAAAACTTCAAAGGTAAGTTTTTAATTAAAATTGAATTTTTAAAAATTAAAAGCCATAGAAGTAGTTATATGGAATTAATAGTCTATCTTTCTTTGTAGATTGTGGAAGAACTTCTTTCCTCTCACCCTAACCTAGCTGCAGTCCATGCCCTGGAGGCACTGATTCATTTTACCAGAAAGGACTACCCAGAGGCAGAGAAAGGGTAGGGACACTTGGATGGCGCACAGACCGGTTTAAAAATTTGTGTATTTGTTACAGTATCCAAGCTTGTGTAAATTGATTGTTTCTAAAGTTCTCTACCATTTTTTGGATAATTGTCTTTCATATATATCTGACATAATTAAAATACCACATTGTAGCTTTTAAATGTCTAATCAAATTATCATAACATGTTCAGTGAGTACGGATCATGCATACGTCTTTTCTTTATTACCTAGCACAGGTTGGGTGCCAAAGTATCAATATGCTTTTAAACATTTTTTCCCTTTAAAAATATTATTTTGCAAAACATAAATTAATTTCAAAAATAATGTGTTGGGTTTATTTGGCAGTCTAGAATTTATGCAAGCATCCACATGTTCAGTAAGCAAGGATCATCCATATGTCTTCACTTTATTATTACCTAGCATAGGTTGGGTGCCAAAGTATATTTTAAAGTATTTTTTTTCCCTTTAAAAACATATCATTTTGCTAGGCATAAATTAATTTCAAAACTAGTGTATTGGGTTATTTATGCAAGCATTCACAATGTCAGTTAGGAATGTCCGAACATCCATTCTACAACCTCACTTTTTTCCTTTTTCTCAGATTTCAGAGAGCTCTTGACAGAGAAGCTGAGGTTGCTGATTATTATTACTATCTTGGATTAACGTATTGGTTCATGAGTGAAGATACAAGAAAAGACAAAACAAAAGCTCTTACCCAGTTTTTGAAGGTGAAAAAAATACTTATATCCACTTTATATGATACAAATATATATTGCATCTTTCACAAATAGTTTTTAAAAAATTGATGCCTTTTCTTTATAGTCACTTATTTTTGAATATATTCCTCTAGTCAAGCCATCACCTGTAACCAAGATTTAAGAAGAAAATAAAAACACAGTAAAGCAAAGCCAAACAGCCCAACAGTTGTTTCATTGTTTTTGATGATGCTTTGTTGTGACAGACTTTCAAAGAAATTTTGAGTAAAGTGCTTTTTAAAAAAAAAATTCACCAAGGAAACTGAGAGTTGACCATTCTCCTCTCCCACCCCCTGCCAAATGTAGCTTTTGGAATGTCTCCTCTCTCATAATGTTGGGGAGGTTTTAATTTGATTGTGGTCATACAACTAATTGGAGTCCAGGCTGAGACTCTGGACTTCTCTTCTAGTGATCTGTCCACTTTAACTCCTTAATTTTCTGAATTGAAACCAAACCCTTTCCTTGATCACTTTTTAACACTGAAATCTCACATTCTTTTCTTGAAAACAGAATAGTTTTCATGATTTTATAATTTTTGAAAATCTTGTTAACTGTTGTAACATATATATAGAAAAACAAGTATTTTGTTGACATTGCTTTTTCTCATCACCATGGAATAGCTGTCACGCTTTAAATCAGTCCTTCATAAAAGACATTTAATACACTTTTTTACATTCAAATATTAGAGTACTACTATCATCTCTTTTGCACATATTTCTGAAAATGACACTTCCAAATATACTTTACTATTTATATTTTTTCTGTGTGTTTTTTATTTAAAGGCTGCAAAATTGGACACATACATGGGGCAGGTTTTCCGCTACTTGGGACACTATTACAGAGAGGTTGTTGGAGATAAGAGCAGAGCCCGGGGATGTTACAGAAAAGCTTTTGAACTGGATGAAATGGATGAAGAATCTGGAGCTGCTGCAGCTGACTTAAGTGTGGAGCTTGAGGATACCGTATGTCTCCTTTGCCTTTTAGCCATTTTCCCCATAGTGCTTTTGGTATAATTATATATACTAATTTGAACAGCTGTAGTTGTCTTCATTTTGCTATAAATTCATCTCTTCAGAATGCTTTTACTATGACCTTGATGTAGCTATTTATTTTAATAGCATATCAACATAAAATTTTTAAAAAAGATGTGAAAAATCTGTCTTTTAGTATAGGAATACATTTGAGAGTTGTACACATATATTTTGCTTTTAAAAATGATAACTATGACTGATTTTTTTTTATTAGGACACTGCTCTGGTTATCTTAACAACAGTAACTGAAAAGGCAAGTGCTGGGACAGCAAAATGGGCCTGGCTTAGAAGAGGGCTTTACTATTTGAAAGCTGGGCAGCATTCACAAGCAGTGGCTGAGTAAGTGGTCTTAAATTTTACCATATACGGACAATTTAGTGAGATCATTTGTATGTATTTAAGGTTCTGTGTGGAATATTGGGGGGTGTGGAGGTAGCAGCAAGGTCCTAATGTCATATGCATAAAAAACACTCAGTAAGTTTTTGTTTATGCTCATCATGTGAGGATTTTTCTTCACTGTATCTTTCAGCAAGTTGTTTAAATGAGAACTTTGCATAGTTAAATCACAAGTTCACTTGTCATTTTGCTTAATCTGACCTGCAGAGTAGTAGATTTTATTTGGAGGCAAAGTGATTAGTGTTTTCTTCTATTACTTAAAATTCTAAACACTTATGTGGAGGAATTCCTCATGAAAATATTGAAATGTGATGAAATTAATACATTAAAAATAATGGGTAGCCTAAAATATGGATATTAATCCTGTTGCAGTGTTTTAGAATTCTATATATTGAAAGGTAGGATTTGAAAAACAAAGTAAATGAAACTAGATAAATCCTTCTGTTGAGAGGTCAGCAAGCCAGAGCATCACTGGATACAAAATGTCAGGAATGTGAAGAGAGGGGTCTCTGTGGAAAAGTGTTTGTATTGCTAGCTTGGTCATTCTAAATTTCAAGTAGGATATCTTTTTATAGCACATCACAGCATTTTAGAATGTGTGAATATATGAGACTTAGCCAAATTTATAATTTTTAAAATCAATATGTTAATATTTTACTTATATTCTCCTAATTTCTTTTATTATGAGACTTTTTCTTAAAATCTTTAGTTTACAGGCAGCATTAAGAGCAGACCCAAAGGACTTCAACTGCTGGGAGTCATTGGGAGAGGCCTACCTGAGTAGAGGCGGCTATACCACAGCTTTGAAATCCTTCACAAAAGCCAGTGAACTGAACCCAGAATCTATTTACAGTGTGTTTAAGGTTGCAGCAATACAGCAGATCCTAGGCAAATATAAAGAGGCTGTAGCTCAGTATCAGCAGATTGTAAAAAAGAAAGAAGATTATGTACCTGCCCTGAAAGGTAAACTTTTATATTTTAATTGCAATGCTAATTTTTGTGTTATTAAGCAGTAAACTTTCCTTTGGAAAGTTAGACATTGCCTCTACTATGTTCTAATCTGACAGGGATTTCCATAATTGACAAATAGTGTTTACTAGTCAGAAACAAATAATTGTGTATAGTAAAATCCTATTCTGATATACTTACCCTAAACTGTATTACTTTTTATACCCCAACCTCTGCTTTCTAGGGGAACCGCTTCACATACTGGAAGAATTAATGTTAAGGATTTTTGCCTCTTCATTATGTTGAGTTAATGTAGCAAATGCAGTTTTTCATGGTAGGACGCTTAGACATAGAGAACCCTGTTTCTTATGATTCAAATAAAGTTTCTATCTAGGTAGTCCATCAGCATCTCAAATGCAATATCTTTAAAGTTAAGCTTATTACATATTATTTTTATAGTCATATCTCAAAAATTGCAGGGCTTGCTAATTTGTAATAAGCTTCAGCAATAGCTTGTCCCTTTATTTTTATTCTAAATAAATTTTTTTTTTTTTTTTTTGCTTTTTGGAGGGGGGAAGGTGGGGCAGTTAGGGTTAAGTGATTTGTCCAAGGTCACATGGGTAGTAAGTGTTAAGTGTCTGAGGCCAGATTTGAACTCAGGTCTTCCTGCTTCCATGGCTGGTGCTCTATTTCTCTGTGCCACCTACCTGCCCCTGTCCCTTTATTTTTAAGACCTCCAGAAGCATATAATACAAATTCTTATCAAATTTGAACATAAAATAAAGCAGACTATATATAATCTAGGATTTTGATTGATAGAATAAGCTCGACTTTTTTTTTTTTTTTAAAATAAGTCCTCCCTGTTCAAATTTCTCTTTGTTTCCCTGAATGGAAGACAATTGGATCAGAATTAACTTAGGCTTTGGCTTTCACATCAACATCATTTACTGTAATGCTGGAAAGGCTGTTCCTTTGTAATTTTTCAAATAAAGATACATATATATGTATATATAAATGGAAATATTAAATTAAATTCTTCATATGTATGTGTGTATGTAATTACTGATGCTACTGCATACATTTATTCACATCTGACATTCTTTAGTAGGACAGGGGCTCCTAAAAAAAAACAAACTTAAAAAATACATTAAGCAGAAGTCGTGGAATTACCTTGAATTCTCTAGGAGGTATATTTAAGAAAAAAAACTCCAGTGAATATGACCAGCTGAGCGTTCAGAATTTTCATGAATAATCAGTGAAATTAATGCTGCTGTTTTATATGAAAACTTACATTTAAGTTCACACTTCTTGTTTTCAGGTCTTGGTGAGTGTCATTTAATGATGGCAAAAGGAATGCTGACTGATTACCTCGATGGGAAAGCTGTGGACCACATTGAACAGGCCTTGGATAACTTTACTTGGTGAGTATTACAGATTCTAATGAGTTGCTTGAGTTAATCTTGTTATTTTTGTTTTTTAAAAATTTCAAGTAAACTTGAAATCCAGAAAATAAATTTAAGATGAGACAACAAAATTAATATTTTAACTTGGAATAAAACAATAGCTATATAAATCTCAGCATAAAATGCAAAATACAGGAAAATGCTTTGTTTAAAAGCATTTTAAGAGATTTTAAACTTTCTATCTTGCCCTTAATAAAACAGTACAGCTTTTAGGGATTTATGTAGCATTTTATATTTTCCAAAACTGTGAAGCATTTTCTTAATATTTTACTATGATATTCTAAAGAGAAACTAGAAGGGAAGGATCTACTTCAGCTTAGTTCTATTTTTAAAAAGTCCAGTGACCTGCAAAGAATAAGCACTTAATAACTGTTTAAAAGGACCTCTTCACAAAACAGCTCCTTAGTAATTCAATTTAAATATGTATATTTTTGGTTTTAGAATCATCTGATAACTATAGTAATATGTCATTACTTCAGGGATCTCTGATTTTGTCGGTGGAGAGTTCCCACATTGATGAAGATCTCGGCCCATCTCTAACTTAGTAGATAAACCTTAGAGAGCTGCCTGAAGCTCAGAGAGGTGACTTGCCCATGGTCACACAGCTAGTAAGTGTCAGAAACATGATTTGAACTCAGTCTTCCTGACTATTCACTCTGCCGTGCTACCTCTCAGCTATTAAATGATAATGTTTTTATTTGTCTGCAGTTTTACTGTGAAATACTTTAATTTGTATTCTCACTTGTATAGTTTCCTTATGTAGTAAAGATAGGTTTGATTATCCTGAATTTTAACTTTGTTCAATTATCTTTTATGCTGGAAATAGTTGCATTTGACTTGAGTTCTAGTGTAAAGAATAATGACATGCAGCCAGTCATTTTATGGGTAGCCTGTGAGATATGACCACTAGTGTGCAGATTTTCAGTCTTATTAAATGAGCATATTATAGAATGAATCAAATATTCTATGCATATTTCTTCACAAAAATTTTATTTTCCTCTCATGGTCTGCATAGTTGCATTATGGTATAGAAGGATACTTGAAGGATACACCAGTGGAATACAAGCTCTGGTGAATCCTACTACATGGGAAAAGTCCTAAGTTTGAAACTAGGGGAAGACTGCCTAGCTAAATTCAAAGTCTCCTTACGACAAGTTTGGCCACCAGAATATTAATTTTTTTAAACCTTAATAACTCACGAAACCACCAACCAAGGCGTTCTAGAATCACAGCATCTAAGACGTGAGAGACCTCTTTTTTTAGAGACCATGTTTCCTGAATAACGTGTTTCCCGAAACAACAATATTTAACTGAAGTATAACATAGCACCTCCTGATGCAGCCATTTCTGTTTTTGGATAGCTCTAATTGTTAGGAAGTTTATTCTTACGTCATGCCTAGATTTTCTTCTTTGCTTCTTTCAGTCCTGGTTCTTCCCCACATAGTCAAGCCGAAAAAATATATTCCCTATTTGTGATAGAATACTTTTCATGTAATTGAAAACACTCTTGGGTTCCAGGCTTGTGATTGTTATTGTTTTTGTTTTTTTTGGAGGGAGGAAGGCAAGGCAATTGGGGTTAAGTAACTTGCTCAAGGTCACATAGCTAGTAAGTGTGTCAAGTGTCTGAGGCCGAATTTGAACTCAGGTCCTCTTGACTTCAGGGCTGGTGCTCTATTCACTGCACCACCTACCTGCCCTGATTGCTATTGTTAAAGGGAATACCAGCCAAGTAAAAAGTCACAGATCCTTGAAAGATAGGTATCACATTTTCCATTTTTGGTAAAGTTTACATTTGGAAATTTTAAATCTCTGGTGGTAGTAGTGCAGCTTTTGGTACATTCATTAGTGGCATCCATGTTAGCAAGGTAGCATTGTTGATGCTTAGTGCATTAGGAACTTCTGAGCCACGTGGGGTAATACTATATTCAAAAGTCCATAGAATAGGAATTTACCTCTAATAATGTAAAATATGCTTTAAATTAAATTTTGTTAACCTACTCTGCATATAGAAAGAAGATCCTTTTTTTGGAGAAATTTTATAAGGCTTTAAATCATGAGGCAAAATTGGGTAGAAAAGAGATGCTAAATTAGTGTCCTGTAAGAGAAGAGAATCTGAAAGATTTGGACTGTATTTGGCAGATAGAAATGTTTGATTCACTGGTTAGGATAGATTTAGTATTTTTTTGTGGAAGACTTTTAAAAAGCCTGCATTGAGAATATAAAACTTCAGAGGCATTTGTTGTTTAGTCGTTTTCAGTTGTGTCCAAATCTTCATAACCCCTTTTGGGTTTTTCCGGCCAAAGGTACTGGAGTGGTTAAACTGAAGAAACTAATGAAAACTGGGTTAAGTGACCTGCTTAGGGTCACACAGCTGTTAAGTCTTTGAGGTCAGATTTGAACTCAGGAAGATGAGTCTTACTGACTTCATACCTGGCACTCTATGTACTGTGACACCTAACTGCCTTGAGGCATTAATGAGAAGCATTAGAAGTCTTGCATAAGAGGTTAGGGAAAGCTTCACCTTGACATTTGTCTAATATGTTAATTATTGCTAATATTGTTAATTATTACCTGGAACAAAGGGAGAAATAGGATAGGAGAAGGGCACAGCTTGGATGGATGCTTAAAGGTAATTTTGAAACTCCTTTAGCTCTATTTCTATCTCTTTCATTGTAACAGAGCAATTACGCTATGTATAGGAGCTGGTATAATGTTATAACAGATAATATGCTTAATAATTTTATGTGGTGGTGGTATGTTTCTATAAAGCTAACCTTAAATTTAATTTTATTCTCAGTTGGTTTTTTTTTTCCTGATAGCCTAAATGTTTTATTGTTAACATAACAGCTGAAGAAGTAATAGGCAAAAATTGCTTTCTGCAATTTAGAAGGTATTATTTTCTACGATTGGCTAAAAAAGGAAATAATAGTTCACATTTTGTAGTACTTTATCATTAACAAGGCACTTTTACATATACATTATTTCATTTGAGCCTCAAAATGACCATATGAATTAGGTCATGAAATTTTAACTTCTTTATAGATGAATTTAAGGGTCAGATAAGTGATTAAATTTTGTTTTTGATTACACAGGTAGGAAGTAGATGAGCTTGGACTCAAATTCAGGTTCTCTGACACCAAATCTAGTGCTGCAGAAAGATTTAAGACTTTGAAGAGAAGTGAAATTTGTGTCCCTGTGTATTGATATTAAATCTGTTAGATCTCCAAAGAGGATAAGGTTGTTATTCCCTCTTTTCTCTTTCTCTTTGTTCTTTGATCTCTTTTTTGTTTTCAAGTTACCAATTTTATAAACTTAGATAGAAGAGCTTCTAGTCTTTTTTCCTGCTGATCTTCCCAGTAGATTTCCAGTCATGACAGCTATAGCTTGTCTCATTTCTCAGGAAATCAGTGAAAAATGTTGTTTGGCTGGACTCCATCAGCAGAAAAGGCTATGAAAAATGTTCCATCTGCTTGTCCATCTGCCAGTACCATAGCTGTTTGCAATATCTCATTGCCTAGGCTCTTATAGATTAAATTGCCTTGTTTTTATTCACAAATCAGGTTTTCTTAAGCAGTGGGGGAATGAGGATGGAGGTAATTGCTTAATTGAAAGCATTTTGGCACTCTAGCATTTCTGTTTACCTTTGAATTCATTTACCTTTGCTGGTAGAAATAACAATAGGTAACAGGGTTTGTTTTTTATGTGTGTATTTTGATATTCTGAGTCTCATAACAGAGGTCTCTTGTTCCACTACATTCAGATGAATGTATACCATGACTTTGTGGTAGACCTTTTCCATTCAGAGAAACTTCTTCTGTGGCACTGTGTGAGAATCAGTGTACTTCAGTTTACAGTGAAAAATTAAGAGGCAAAATCCTTATTTACTGCTGAAATAGAGCCTAGCATTAAACTCTTTCACTAAGAACTTCTTTAAAATATAAAACTGGAAATAAATTGTTCTGAAAAATTCATTGATTTGTGCTTATTAGGCGTGCCACTTTTACAGAAAGAATTATAGATAAAATATACAGATCTGATTTTGGGTAGCCCTTAACATAATGTACTCAGGAGGTAATTTACTCAAGTGAAGAAGTGAACTCTTAATAAAGTATTCACAGCCCCTAATGGAAGAAGTCACTCTGTTATGTATGGACTATGTTTAAGCAATGAGGAGAGACGAAGACTTGGTATTTTGGGAAATATTTTCCAGTAATTGCATTTTTCTTTTTAGGGCTCTCCAGTATCGATCTGATGTTTCTTGTATTTGGAAGCTTATTGGAGATGCATGTACCAGTTTACATGTTGTTTCACCATCTAAAGTGAATGTGAATGTTCCAGGAGTCCTTCTGGGTCGGAAAGAAGGCAAACAAATATTGAAGAAATGTGAACTTCTCCATCTAGGGGGAAGGTAATTAATTAATTTTTTGGACCAGACCTGTGATTTTATTGGTTTGGGGAACTCCTGGTGAAGAAGTTCCCTCTTAAGTTGGAAAATTGCTTTACAATTTATATTCTGAGGGGATTGCCTGAGGAACTGAGGTTAATCTGATATGTGGCAGAGGCAGGACTAAAACCTAGGACTTCCTGACTTTAAGACCTGCTCTCTTTCCATTGCTGCCTCTAATTTATTCATTATGTCTTAAAATATTTTACTTTTTATTGCTACATTTTGTTTTGATACGACAGACACTTCCCAGCAAATAACCAAACAGATCCTTCCCTAAAGTACTTCTTGGAAAACAGTTAAGCCAGACTGTAATGGTGTGATTGCAGCTGATAAGACATTCCACTTTTCCTTTGTAGTTTCTGGGTTGTTAACAGAAAGGAAAGTTGTTTTCAGTTTGTTTCATGCGTGTTTAAAATTTGATAGCTGGTCTTAGAAGAAAGTCACTTACCAGTAGCGTTGTCAGCAAGCAACATACAGATGTAACTGAGCTGCTCTGTTGTTAAAATACAGTCACCTTATATTTTTGTAGGTGCTACGGCCGAGCATTGAAACTGATGCCTACAGCTAATACGTGGTGTGATCTTGGGATTAATTATTATCGTCAAGCACAGGATCTAGCAGAAACAGGAAGCTGTGTGAATGAACTTAAAGAATTATTGGAAAAATCTTTACATGTATGTTATTGAGACTCTTAGGAGTCAGCTTGCTATATTGAACAAGGATCTTATCATTTGCAAATAAAAGTCTATTGATCTTGACAATTTCAATGCAAGTAATTCCAAGAAGTAAAATATAAGTTTTTGTCTTTCTAGTGTCTGAAAAAGGCAGTGAGACTGGATAGTAATAACCATTTGTATTGGAATGCCCTTGGTGTGGTTGCTTGTCACAGTGGTAAGAATTAAGTAATACTCAATCACATTAGAGAATTATTTGTTCATGTTCATAAAGCTCACTTAAATCAAAACCCATATTTTTCAGGCATTGGAAACTACGCTCTTGCCCAGCACTGTTTCATCAAATCAATCCAAGCTGAACAAATTGTAAGTGCAATCATCACTTGAGAGTATTCCAAAATTTTGCATTTTTGTTTTTCTGAGAAAACCATATAGCAAAGCAGCTTAATTTTCCTTTTTTATGCAGAATGCTATTGCATGGACGAACTTGGGAGTTTTATACCTAGCAAATGAAAATATTGAGGTAAAATTTTCTTTATTCAGGGGCACCCAGGGGAGATAAATGTTAAATAATAACCTAATAGCATTTTCGGTTTATACATTGAACATCGGTAATTACTTCAGGATGTTTGAGCTGTTTATGGACCAGATTGGGATTCGTTCTTTCAGTGGTAACACATCTGTACAGTATTATGGACCGCATGGTGTAGAGAAGTGGCCAAGTGCAACTCAGTTAACCTCTCAGTGTCCCAGGCAATTCTAAGTTACAGATTTCTTAATCTGAAGGGATGCTCTCTACGGTGATGACATCAGGGGTCTTGACAAAAACTAAACATGTACCTGGTAAGGTGCTTGATAAAGATTAATTGATGGAGTGATATTTCAATGCTTTATACTTCAAAAGACCTATGATTTTATTTGGTGCAGGTACGTCCTTATTGATATAGGCTCCATCCTCTTCATAGAGTGAGGTGCTATCACCAAAATATTTATCATCCATTGGTTAATGATAAGCCTTTCTGAACTTGCTTCTCAGAAAACATAGAATCATGCACCAGGCCTGCACACAAAACTTCCAACTGGTAGGACTTAACTGGAGTTTATGCTTCATTAATGTGACCAGTGGCCACCTCTGTGTCATCATGAGGCATCAGAGTAGGACTATTGTGGAGAATGTAATGGTCAATCTTAGACACAATCTTGTTGTTCTGTAAATACATTAAAATTGTTATTTATTTTTCCTTTACTATTTCAGTGAAAAAAAAAGTCTGTCCCTCTGAAGTGTGTCTTTCATTTGTGACAGTCATCTTATAAATTCCCATTCGTAATTGAAATGTATGTGAGAGTAGGCCTACTTAGGTCTTGGTAGGAAGAAGGACAGAATAGAATACTGGAAGAGTATTTCTTTAATTCAGCCATCTTCAGTTTCAGCCGGCTTTACTTGGATTACTTAGCTCCTGACTTCAGTAGGTGTTAATCCCTCAACAAAGGCACTACTTGATTTGGCATGTTTGAGCTTTTACCCATGAGAAAATCAGAGACTAAAATAGCTCTAGTGTTCATCGGTCATATTTGCGAGCTTTCTCACAAATCTCTGCATGGTATTGTGCATTCACAGGGTCTGCTCCAACTTAGAAACTTATAAACCAGTTATATTGTTAACATTTGCGGTTCCAGTTAGGTTCGAAGTAAAGAGTAGAAACTCATTTAATCCCTTTGTTTAAAGTTTAAGGCGAGGAATAAGTAAATGGATGGAGAGGGCTAGGCCTGTTTTATAGTTTGGTGCTCTGGGAACTTAAATGTGAGTGAACTTGAGTCTTGCTCCAGGAGCCAGAGTATCTGTATGCCGTGCATAAAAGTCACCTTTGTAGACAGTGAGAACTAGTTAAAGAGTATAAAACAGTACTTGCTACTGGTGAACAAAGATGATTCTTGCCAAAGTTGGGTTTTTTCATCCCTAATAACAGCAAATTTGATGACATGCTTTGCTTAACTCACTACTTCATGTTAGCATTATGGTTCTTACTATATTTTAGTACCTACAGGAAAATGAAACATAATATTTAATGGTGTTTTTATGCATTTTTATAGCAAGCTCATGAAGCCTTCAAAGTTGCTCAGTCCCTTGATCCATCTTACTTACTGTGTTGGATTGGGCAGGTAAGAGATGAAAATTCCAATTATATCTTCATTGTATTTTAGAGAATAGGTCCATTTGTTTCAGAATCTTAATTTTCCTTCTGTAGGCTCTTATTGCAGAGACAGTTGGGAGTTATGACACGATGGATCTCTTTCGACATACAACTGAACTCAGTATGCACGTAAGAATTAGCATTTTTATTTTACATTCATTAGTGAAAAAACCAAGTACTGTGCTAACTTAAATAAAATAAGTGATGGAGTAGACATTTAATATGACAAAATATTGGAGGTGATGAGTGTTGATGAAAAATTTCATCCTAATAGAAATGCAGCCAGTCCTCATTAATGAAAGTCTTCTCATTTTTGTCTCTAGCTATGAAGATATTGTGATTTAGTAGACAGACTAGCAATTCTCATAAAAAAGCCACAAAATTACAAAGTCCAAAGGCCTTTTTGTTTCTCTCTCTTTTTTTTTTTTTTTTTTACCTTTTTTGGGGGGTGTTGTGAGAGTGTACCTGGATCTCCTTAATTCTTAAATGAATTTTATGTAACTATTACTGTTGATGAGTAAGCTAGTCTTGTCATGCTGAACTGTAGCTGCAGAGAAGAGGATTCAGTCTTCTGGATGGGACACTGCTTTCTGTATATTCTTTATGACTGCTGCTGTACATTCAGGATTAGAGAAAGAACTTTTAAGTAATTTGACTAATTATAATATTCTGAAAATTACTATGTGCTTAAGTGTGTTAGGTAGCAATGAAACTTTACAACAAAATTCAGTTAAGTTTCATAGAGAACTGTTTTCTTCAAGATTTAGAGAATTTTCTGGAGTTAATTGAAATACATCGTTCAACATCATTGGTTTTTAATTGCATGATCGTTAATACTGTGTCAAGTTATGTAGACATCTTTTTTCCCCCTTAAAGACAGAGGGAGCAATAGGCTATGCCTATTGGGTCTGTACGACACTGCAAGATAGAACAAACAGAGAAACAGAGCTGTATCGCTATAACATCCTCCAGATGAATGCCATTCCAGCAGCACAAGTTGTTTTGAGCAAATATACAGGTATTGTAAAGTTTTAAGTTATCACTGTAAGTATTATTTTCTTTTGATGGTTCTCAGAAATGATCATGGGACAGTGCCATCTTGCTGTTCTTTTCTTTTAATTGCTTACTGGTCCATGGCAGTGTGGATAAAATGATTTTTGTGTAACTGAATGTAAATATGCAGGTATGCAGGGTCATCTTTTGTCAATTTGCTGAAAGCACCTTTGAGACAACTTCAGAAAGACAGGACAGTGGGGGCAATGTGAACTTTTCTCTTTTCCGGTGTGGTTTTGATTTTCTTTCTAGGTCTCTATATTTTGAAAACTTTTCATTCCAGGTGATTTGGGGATTATGAGTGTTAGGTAGGCAGCAGTTATTAAAAATATCATCATCATCATCGTTACTACTCATGCAGTAGGTATCTATTGCGTTTGTAATAATACAAATATCTGTTAAAAAGCTGGAGGATTCTTTAATTGTAGGTTAATTTAAATATTTTAAGCATTTATTCTCTTTCAGGGATCTGAATTATATACCTTGTTTGACCTAGTAGGGGAGAAAGAATAAACATTTAGATGGTGTCTGCTATGTATCAGTCACGTGCTAAGCATCTTACAAATATTACCTCATTATGTCTTAACCTTTCAAGATAGATGCTGTTATTATCTCCATTTTACAGTTGAGGAAACTGAGGCAGACAAAGGTTAAGTGATTTGTGCAGTGTCACAGAGTGTGAGGCTGGGCGTGAACTTGGGTCATCCTGACTCCAGGACTAACTCTGTATTCACTTTGCCACCTACCTGGTTTGATTATAATACATTATAATATTAACCAGCTGTTTTGGTTTTTAATCTTAATTTTTCAGAAGAATGATGAAAGTCATCTTTTTATCTAATGGAAGGTACAGTTATAGAATTGCATAGTTAGAAAAGATCTTGCAAATCACTTAAGTCTGATCCTTTCATTTGACTTTACAGATAATTAACCTGGTATTTAGGGAGGTCATTATCTTGCCCAAAGTCATACTGCTCTGAAATGGGCTTCCCTGTGACTTGTTAGTTTGGTCCATCAGAGACAAACAAGGGAATTTCATGTAAAAGTCCTTCCACTGTTTGAAGGTAGCATTCATGTTATTTCTTAGGCATCTCTTTTCTAAGTTAACCATCCCTAATTCTTCCAGCCCATGTTTTTATGATACAGTTTTGAGTATTTTCAGCCCTGATCTTTATGTTATCCATAAAAATATCATGCTATTAATTATCTTGCTAAAATGCAAATATTTTATGTGTCTTTCATTCTTTTGGTATGTTATTAGTTTGGTAACTCTTCAAAAAAGGAATTTAAATCACATAAAATTTGATTTTTTTTTTAGCAACAAAAGAACAATTAAAGGTTAGGAAAATTAATGATTCTTAGAAATTGCATTTGCCAGCAGAATAAAACAAAATTTAATACACCACCTACCTGGAACAGAGGCAAGAACCAGCCAATAAACAAACAAACAAAAAAAGGTACCTGAGCGACTACCCCAAATTTATGTGGCCATACTTTTTATTTTCAAGATGGCCTCTTAGGTGCCTACTCTCTTCAAATGATAATATGGATTATCTGTCTATAGTACATGAGAACTGGGTAGAGGGCCTGTGGTTCACTGTTAGTGTTGAATAATAATAGCTGAAATAACAGCTCCTTGCTCTGCCTGTCATATGTACCTAGAAATTTTTAATGAATTGAATTGACAGTCTGATAACAAGGGAGAAAAGGAAAAAGTAGAACTAAGATCTCAAAATACAGGAATTTTAGAGCCACTTAGGATCATAGAGTCGTACATTTGAAACTTGGAGGAACCTTAGAGGTCATTTAGTCCACACTCATCATTTTATAGAAGAGGAAACTGAAGCCCAGAGAGGTCAAGTGAGTTGTCCAAGATCACTCTGGCACTGTATGACAGATCTAGATTTGAACTCGGATCTTATGTCTGCAAATGTGCATTTTCCTCTGTACTATCCTGTGTACGCACAAAGAAATGAAGTAACTCCTGAATCTGTCACTACATGCTAAAATACAAACTATTCATAATGATAACCTGAGAAATCAGTAGCAGTTTTAATATGCTGTTTTAGAAGACAGGGAAGTAGATCACCATCACCATCAGACATTTATTAAGCATACATGATATAGCTCAGCACCAGGGCTACAAAAACATTTAATGAGGGAGGCAACATGTGAGCAGCTTTGTGCATATGAGATATGTATGGTCAGAATGGGCGGTAATCTCAGAGGGAAGACAGTTAGCAGTGGAGGAGACAAAAGACCTTGTGCAGAAGGTGCCATCTGAGCTGAATTGAGGAAGCCCATGAGAAGGAGCTCAGATCGTGGCAGGGGCCAGCCAGTGACCAAGGAATTGAGAGATGTGAGTGTTGTGAAAAACAAGAAGGCTGGTGCTGATGGAGTATATGGACGAGAGTAAAATTTAAGAAGATTGTAAAGATAGGAAGGGGCCACTTTTTTTGTTTAAGAAGATTCCCTTACAAAGTGATGCAAAGCTTAAAGCAATAAATCCTCAGCCATTCATGAAAGTTGGATGTCCAGAATAACTTATTTCATGGAAGTCCAGATAGTTGAGATTTTATTTTTCTTGTTATGCATTATAAAGAGTTGATAGACATGATTACATATTTCAACATCTACATTGACAAATACATTTCTGCTTCTTCATTGTACGTTAGTGCAGTGTCTTAGTAATGTCTTTTTGATGTTAGAAATTTAAGGTGTAACACAGATAAGTTCTTTAATTTTTGTTTGAGTTCTGGCATACATCATTACTGTTAGATATTTTTCTTCTTCAGATGCATGTTAGAATAAAACCTCTGGGGGAAATTGTAACTAAATTTATTCATGGGAAGGTTAAAGTGATTTGCCCAAAAACCGGGGCTTCCTTCCAAACAGGACAGATTTTAATAGACAAGTTTTAATGTGGGCTAGAGTTTCACATTGTTACTTTTAGAAATAAAAATGCAGCAGTTTTAACCTTTAAAATCATGTAACTAAAGATTGTAGTATATAGTAGGGTAAGAACTCTGAATTTGGAATCAGGTTAGATCTGGTTTTGAATCCAGCCTTTTGGATAAATTTATTATGAATTCTGTTTCAGCTAAAGTGACTTACTAAGATAATTTTTAAAATTAATATAAAAAAACTGTGAATTGGGATTTTTGCTGAAATTGCCATGGGTTCATGAGGCACATATAAAGTATAGGCATTTGTGTTTTTCAGAAAGAATTCAGAATTATGCTCCAGCCTTTACAATGTTGGGTTATTTAAATGAATATCTACAACTGAAGAAAGAGGCTGCTGATGCATACCAAAGGTAAAGTATATGTTTAACATTAATTGAGAATAAAAATATCCTTTATTTCCTTATTGGAGTTAATGAACAATCGTCAGAACATTTAGTGCAATTGGAAGCTTGTACTAATAAATAAATGTTTTGTAAAATTTCCTAAATCTTTCATCATATGTCAACATATGTCTAAATGTGGGAAAGGTGAGAAGTTGGGTTTTCATATACATCTATGGTCTAGATTCTACTACATGATTTTATACATTTTCTTTTTAGGGAAGGCTATAGTTTTTATAAAAAAGATGATATTTCTCTATAGCTTGATCTGCTTTGTAAAATGAATTTGTTCATTCAGGTGGAAGGAGAACCAAAAAGTACCTTCTAGATAACATGATAAAAAACATGAAATAATCCACTAACCTTTGAGAAATACTACCTATATATTATGAGAGGAATGTAACTTTTTGTTCACAAGAATATCTGTACCCAATAGAGGC
Source organism: Pseudochirops corinnae (assembly GCA_028646515.1). Taxonomy (NCBI): domain Eukaryota; kingdom Metazoa; phylum Chordata; class Mammalia; order Diprotodontia; family Pseudocheiridae; genus Pseudochirops; species Pseudochirops corinnae. Next base: position 23,201,076 of record CM053587.1, on the reverse strand, counting down.
CCTTTAGTAAAAGGAAAAAAAAAAATCATTTCCCTTAACTTCATGATATATATTACAGTGTTCCCTTTGTTAGATGTATTTATTCCATCAGAGAAAGAATCGCGTAGTTGTACCCTCTGAGAATGCCCTTGATGGACACCTAGCGGCAGTTTAAAGGAGTAAACTCTAGCTGGCTTAATAACCAATTCTGGTGTATTGTTGTCTAGGTAACTGTAATGGAGACTGATGATAAAGCCACATTCTCAGTACCTTTTTATGCTGCTTTCTACTTGTGTATAGTCTCTTTCCCAATTACTCTTACCATAGATCTAGTACTTATACAATCACAATTTAAAAACTACAACTCACTGAGAAATCATACTGACTTACTTTCCCAGCCTGTATAAATGGATATTGCTCACAATGAAGATGAAAAGAAAATTATTACATGTAGATAATTAAAAAATTTTTCTCTTTTGTCAAGGGCAATTTTATTACTACAGAATGAAGAAAAGCAAGATATCTATAATGTTACAGTAAGAAATTATGGCCGCGTGTTATGGTAAGCACATTAAATTTTATGGGCTCAGTTCTGATTTTTATCCCAAAAGCATTTTATGAAATTTTCAGTGAATTTGTTATTTTAAATGGGAATGTTATAAGCATTTTTTACTTAAAAAAATTTCAAGTATGATATACTATTTTTGAAATTTGGATTTGATCCCAATTTGCCAAAACTTTTAAATTTAATTAAACTTCATTTGGAATAGTTTGCTTGCTTCCAGTTGGCATGTTGGGAACAGAATATGTCATTCCCTTACTACTCTTTGGAATGCCAAAGAAAAACAAAATTCTTTATGTAGTTACTCTCCAGATTATGAATATTTGACTCTCAGATTCTAGCTTTGCATGTGACTCTTGTTTTCTGTACACCCTGAGTCTTCTCTGAAGAATAGCTGAGGTATTTGAGATTGATGGCAATGCCCAATAGCCCCGTTAGGAACTCTCAGGCCTCCCGCAACCCTCAGCAAGCAAATTTCCTGTCTTCTCTTTGAAGATCATGGCTACATCATGTTTATTCTTTCCCACTTTCTTGTGGTTTTTACTGCTGATCAGGTAATTTCTTTTTCACACATACATAAATATCTTTGGTAATTTTCTTCTCTTCTTGTTCCTTCCCACTCTCTTCTAAATCTTCCTTCCAGGACAATCTCTCTGCGTGCCTCTCTGTTTTCTTTACTTCTGTCCGTTTATTTTTACCCTTTTTCTCTTTTCTACTTTTCTTCATCTTTTTTCTCTCTGTGATAGTAGCTAATAGCTATTGCTTGTGTAGTTCTTTGAAGTTTGTGAAATGCTGTGCGCACATTATTCCCTTTGATCTTCACAAAAATTGTCAGGTAGGTGCTATGATTTCATTTTTTATATGAGGGAACTGAGGCTAAGGGCCATTAAGTCACACAGCCAGTTATGAGGCAGAATTTAAACCCAGGTCCTTCTGACTCCAAGGCCAAAGACTGCACCTAATGATAAGTGATAAATATTAAAAGTTATAGCAGCAATGAACTTTACTTTGAAAAGAAGAAAAGCTGTAAATTTTGGAATAAAACAGTCAAAATCATCCCACCAACATCTAAATATTTTGAATAATTACTTCTGAAGCTCCACAAGTCTTTTTTTTTTATTTAAATCTTTTTCTTAAGTTAACTAGCAAATCAGAATAATTTTCTCAGTAAAATATATTGCTCTTACTTTTATTATTATGAACATTGTAGTAATATTTTCATTGAATATAGAACCGGAAGAGACCTTACAGATCCTTCTGTCTCGCCTCTTCTATAGATTAAGGAGGGCGTCATGGTGTCATGGAGAGACCCCTGGATTTAGAAGTCGGGCCCTGGGTTCGGATCTGTCCACTTCTAGTTACTGTCTGACTTGTTTTAACTACAGTTAGGATTCACGTAGCCCTTCAAGGACTGCAAAATGCTTTTCAGTTGTTATTTCTTGATCCTCACAATAATAGGGGCCATTATTATCCCCATTTTATCAGTGAGAAAACTGAGAGACAAAAACAAGTTTAAGTAACTTGCCTGGGGTCATTCAGCTAGTGGTGGGATGTGAACCTGGGTCTTCTTGAATTTAAGTCCATTACTTTTACCTGCAGCTGGTGGCAGAACGGTGGTGAGCCCTAGGCTTGGAGTCAGGAAAACTCGAATTCCAACCCAACACTCCCTGACTGTGTGACCCTGGGAAAGTCGATCACTGTCTGCCTCAGTTTTCTCATCTGTAAAATGGGGATAATAATTGTACCCACCCACCTCCTCTGGTGGTTATGAGGACCAAGTAAGATAATATTTGTAAAGCTCATAGCACAGTGCCTGGCACAGCAGTAGGTTCTCTGTAAGTGCATATTTCCCTTCTTCTTCACTGTATCATCTAGCTGACTTTAGGCATGTCACTTATCCTTCTTTAGGCTTGTTTCCTTATTTCTTATTTTAAAATTTTAATTTATTTTAAAATTTAAATTAATTTAAAAATATATTTAATTTTACTTTAAAATTTTTCAGTTTGAACTGTCTCCTTCTCTTTCTCCCCACACTGGAGAAGGCCACCTTTTGGCACAGATTTACAAATATATTTATAAGTATTTGTAAATAAATATTTATAAATATTTGCAAAACCATCCTCTATACTTCTGTTTATCATTTCTTTCTCTGGAGGTAGATCGCATCTTCCTTCATAGGTCCTTTATAGTTGATTTGAGTATTTATCGTACTCAGAGTACGATTCACAGTTATTCTTTAAACAGTATTGCTGTTACTGTATATAATGATCTCTTCTGCTCACTTCATTTTTCATTATTTCATGCAGACCTTTCCACATTTTTCTAAAATCATCGAGCTCATCATTTCTTACTGCGCAATAGTATTCCATCACAATCATATACCCCAACTTGTTTAGCTATTCCCTGATTGATGGGCATCCCCTCAATTTCCAGTTCTTTGCTACCACAAAGAGATATTTTAGAACGTATAGGTTCTTTTCTTTTTTCCCTGATCACTTTGAGAAACAGACCTAATAGTGCTTGTTTCCTTATTTATTAAATGAGGAGGTTGGACTAGATTGGGGGTTTTTAGACTACTTTTGTGTTTAAAAAAGCTTATAGAACCTATTTCAAAATTCTTAAACACATAAAATAAAATATTGTACTATTACAAAGAAAACCAGTTATGTTGAAATCCAGAGTTACCAAAATATTAAAAAGCAAAACAAAAATTCTCAGAGCACATATTAAAACCCTTTTGGTCACTAGTTAATTTTTTGGATCTCTTTCAACACACAAAAAACAATGAACCTGTGAAACAGAGTTTAGTATTTACAGGCTCCAAAGGTAGCATAGGGTAGAGAAGATCTGAACTCTGGACTTTGGACTTGGAATACAGGGCTCTTTCCACAGTGTGCTGTGTTCGAGCTACATTCTGCTCAAAGAGTTCCATAGAGGTCCTCATTGTTAGAGCCTCGTCATGATGTGGAGATGTAAGGGGCAAATTACTTAATGTCTTTGTACCTTAGTTTCCTCATCTGTAAAACGGGGAAAATATTATTGTGACATCCACTTTATAGACCCGTTGTGAGGACTGTGTAAAATAATATATGTAAATACACTGTGCCAAAACCGTAGCATACTATATACATGTAAATGAATGAAGTAAAGCTGGAAAAGCTTTGGGCCCCAATAATAGACTGCTCACTGAAGAAAATAATATCTTAAAAATTAGAATTGGGTATGTGGAAGCTAGTCACCTCATGAGACATTAAGAAGCAATAAAACAAATTCAAAAGGATAAAAAAATAGAAGAAAATGTTAAATACCCCATCAGAAAAATAACTGACCTGGAAAATAAATCTAGGAGAGATAATTTATGAGTTATTGGATTTTCTGAAAGCTGTGATCAAACCTAGACATCATATGTTAAGAAATTGTCAAGGAAAACTGCCCTGATAAACTCAAACCAGAGGGTAAAATAGAAATTGAAAGATTACTACCTGAAAGAGATCTCAAAATGGAAACTCCAAGGATTATTATAGCCAAATTCGAGATCTCCCAGGTCAAAGAAAAAAAATTTCAAGCAGCCTGAAAGAAGCCATTCAAATACTGTGGAGCCACAGTCAGGCTTGCACAGGATTTAGTAGCTACTTCATTAAAGTGGAAGCCTTGGAATACGATATTCCAGAAGGCAAAAGAACTGATATTACAATCAAGAATAGCCTGCCCAACAAAACTGAGTATAATCCTTCGAGGGAAGAACCATCTCCAAGGCAGCTAGGTGCAAAGTGGAGAGAGCACTGGTCCTGGAGTCAGGTTGGCTCATCTTTGTGAGTTCCTATCTGTCCTTAGACACTAGCTTTGTGACTTTGGGCAAGTCATTTAAACCTGTTTGCCTCAGTTTCCTCATCTGTAAAATAAGCTGAAGAAGGAAATGGGAAACCACTGTAGTATCTTTGCTAAGAAAACCCCAAATGGGGTCACAAAGATTGAAAAATGACTAACAACAACAATCTAGAACCTTGTAACTAGATTTTGCATACCAGTGAACATTCTACCAGATGAATGGCGGTTAATATTAGAAAATTTTGAAATTGACAGAGTTCCTCTGAAATTCAGCTCAAGATTTGAATTAATCAGTGCTATTTTGTCAGCTTTGCCAATCAGATGGGTCCCTATTAGTGATTTAGAGCATTTTTTCCATCACTGTTGATAACTCAGATAAAGACATAGTACCTATTATATTGTCTTTTATATTTCTAACTGTTCAGGTTTACCATCTCATAGATTTAGAGCCAGAGAGAGCCTTAAAGGTCATACAATCTAATCCCCTCATTTTGTAATTTACAGTGGAGGAATCTGGGCCCCAGAGAGGCTAAGTGAAGAATAAATTACTTGTTCCAGGTAGTACATGACAGGCTTCAAGTCACAGAAATACTTTATTTTTCTGCCTTTTCTCTCTGCATCCCTTCATTTGAAATCTTGGAGTCTTCTGTCTTCACAAACACTTATTACAAAATTAGGACTTGTATGACCAAGAAAAATCTTTGGCCCAGCCCCTGAATATGAATCCAAACTGTGTAGACTGAACCTCTATTTTATTAGTTTTTGAAAGAACTTTTTGGTTGACTTCTTGGGGATTTATTTCTAAAAGCAACATGTGTAAATAATATTGTTTTTCCTTATTTCTTGAGATGGAAAAACTTCTACATTAACTTTGTATATGGAACTAAGCACATTCATATTTGTTACACCATAAAGTTATGTACTTGTATGATTTTTTTAAAAAAGAGGCATATTTGTAACAAATTTGTAACAAAGCAGTATGATATGTACAGAACATGCTTATAAAAATACTGGATTCAGAGTCAGAAGACGAACGTTCAGATCTGTTTTTGACCTTGGGCAAACTACTAACCATCTCTGAGCCTGGGTTTTCTTCCCTGTGAAATGAGAGAGGCAGGCTAGATGATGTATGCTATCCTAATGTATCCTGTGATCTAAGTCTCTCACGGCTGATGGAAATCCATCTGCAGTTGCAGAATTTTCTTCTTTCTTTTTTTTGGTTTTTAAAATAAATGTTTTTAATGCTGGCAGTAACTTTGCAAAAAAAAGTGCCAAGTCATTCTTATGTCTTGTGTTCATTTGTTAGCCCTTAACCACAGCATCCCACTTAATTGCATTGAGGACGTCCATTTAGAAATGAATTTGTACATTATCGAAATTTGTTGAGCTTTCATTTTAACTTTAAAAATCGTTTTGTAAATAATTAACTAATTAAAAGCAGTCTTTTTATAGTGGACAGAATGCTAGACTGAGGGTCAAGAGTGAACTAAGTTCAGATAGTTGTGGCTGGGTAATCACGGGCAAATCATTCACCTTTTCCGGGCCTCACTTTCCTTATCTGTAAAATGTGGATAATGATCAAAGCAACAAGCACTTATTAAGTGATGATGTACCAGATGCCACGCTAAGTGCCGGAGGACAAACAAAACAGTCTCTGCCCTCCAGATCATGTTCTCTTAGGGACATATATAAATATACAAATCAGGAAAGACTTCATACAGAAAGTAGTGCTGAAGCTGAGTGCTGAAGGTAACAAAGATCCCAGGGGACCAGGTAAGGAGAAAGTATATTCTAGGAATAGGGGGCAGCCAGGGCAAAGACGCAATGACGGAATGTCACTAGATTGTCTATATTGTCACTGGATTGTCATGTATCAGGAAAAACAAAAATGTATGAGGCGAGAAATTAAGTTGCATTCAATTTGTGAAGGGCTTTAAATGCCAGAGGACTTTATATATTTGATTCTAGGGCTAATAGGGAACTTCTGAAGTTTATTGAGTAGAGAAGTGACATCAGCAGACTTAGCTATTTCACAGGGCTGTCTGGTGAACCAATCAGTCAGGAGGTGATTTATTAAGCAACCACTGTGTGATGAAATGAGATAATGTGTTTAATTGGTTTTGCCAACTTTTTAAAGAACTATACTTATCCGGCTATTATTATCATAGAACAAAAATATTACATAGATATGTAATTTAAATGGAGCAAAGTTTGAAGGCCATCACTATTTCTCGAATATCTAGTTTGAATTACATATATATTTTTAACTTCCTCCTAAACATTTAGTATTCTGTTTTATGGTGCTTCAGTATTGAATATTTAGAATGTCGAACCTCAGCTATAAAAAAGGTAAATGTAAATTAATTTCCTGCAGGAAAAGTTCCTAGTAAAATATAATTTTTGGGTTGTTACACACTCATAATTTTGAAGATATAAATTAGATTCCTTTTCCCCTTAGTGCTATTGGTGAGTATGATAAAGCCATCCAGGCTTTTAAGTCAACCCCTCTGGAAGAATTTGATGACATCATAGGTCTTGCACTGGCTTTATTCAAGAAAGGACTTTTCCAAGAGAGCAACAAAGGTGAGTCTTTTGCTTGAGGCAAAAGAATATGTCTTCCACAGGGATGGTTAGAATTTATCTTTGTATTTAAATGCTTTGTTGTAGTTACTAAGTTAAAATTTTTGGTATCATAAGTTGATAAGCTACTTTTTAATGGTGGACAAAAAACAAAACAAATCAGCCTTTTGGGTTTGCCTGGGGCATTCTAAGACACTTGCTACTTTTATTGGGCCATTAGGCATTTCTGTTACCCAAAACTCTGTTCATAGCATGACCCATTTATCACGCCATGGGTCTAAACCTTTGAGTATCCTATGACTGCCGAAGTGGAATTAGGTCTGGCCCAGATTGTGTCCTAGAGTCTGATGCCTCCAAACCTCTCTGGGAAATCTGAGGGTAAGAGAATGGTTGGATGGTAGGAAAAAGAATCTCACAAGGCGACTTTTTTGTCCATATTCTCTAGGAACCACCATTTTAGTCATTTAGCCAAAAGAATCATTAATCCTTATTGTATTCCTTGAAAACAAGGTAACGATTAAGATGTACATTCTTTTTGCCTCTGTTTTAAAAATTCCATAATAATTGGGATTACTTTTCATACCATTTCATTTTTGTTTCTAATTCACCTTAATTAACAGCCTATGAGAGAGCCTTGTCCATTGTTGAATCAGAGCAGGACAGAGCTCACATCCTGACGGCCCTGGCAATAACGGAGTACAAACAAAATAAAACGGACACGGCCAAGACATTACTATTCAAATGGTATGTATAGTTGACGTTAATGTTTAGTCATGTTTCTGTCGGGGTGACCAGGTGGGAATTTGTGTTTATTCAGAAGCAGAAACTGCATTGTTGGACACAGCGACTGGTGGCCCTTTGATTATGAACCATTGAACTGTAAGGTGGTGTTAGTGACACAGGCACCTCCATAGACCTTAGCGAATTATCTTCCTTCTTATGGCAATATGTGCTTTAACTGTTTCTATACTTTTTGAGACAGGACAGTCAGGAAACAGCCTGTTAGCATTCTTTCTTGACTTACTGAAGTTTGTTTTTTTCCAGTCAGTAAGCTTTTGTTCAGTGGCTACAGTGTGCTGGGTGCTGTGGATTCAGAAAGAGACACGAGTCATTCCTTGCCTAAATTTAAGGAACCCACATTTTAATGGAGGAGACAACAAGCAAACAAATATGTTCCAGCAGTCTATGTGCAGGATAAATAGGAAATTGCAAATGGAAGGCGCTAGAAAAAGATGAGTTAGGGAAGGCTTCCTATGGAAGATGGGGTTTTAGTTGGGACTTGAAGGAAACCAGGAAACCAGAAGGTAGAGATGAGGAGGGAAAGCATTCCAGCATGGGGAGAGTTCTAGAAAGTGCCGAGAATTAAGAGATGGAGGAACAGTGAGGAAGCCAGTGTCATTTGATTGAAGATTATATGACAGAGAGTAAAGTGTAAGAAGATTAGAAAGGGAGGAAGTGAAGTGGCTTTGTTATGAAAGGCTTTGAATATCAGAGGATTTTGTGTTTGATCTGGAGGCTGCTGAGTGGGGGGGGGGGGTGTGGTTGGACCTGGCTTTAGGAAAATCACATAGATGATGGAAAGGAGGATGTATGAAAATGGGGAGAGACTTGAGACAGGCAAATTCACCAGCAGACTGTTGTAATAGTCCACACGTGAGGAGAGAAGGGCATTATCAAGGTAGTAGCAATATCAGAGGAGAGAAAGGGACATAGTCAAGAGATGTTGCAAAGGTGAAATCAGTAGATGTTGGCAACAGATTGGATATGGGAAGGTGAGAGATAGTGAGGAATCGGGATTGCTCCTAGATTTTGAGCCTGAGGAACTGGGAAGATAGTGTTGCCTTCTACAGGGAGGGGAGAGGGTTTGGGGGAAAGATAGTGAGTTCTGATTTGGACGTATTAAGTTTAAGATGTATACTGACATTCCTGAAAGTCAGTTGGAGATGTGAGATTGGAGGTCAGCAGAAATTGGGGCAGAAGAAAGGTAGATTTGAGAATCATCAGCATTGAGATGATAATTGAGTTTTAGCCATAAAGGGTGATATCATAAGCAGATTAGAGGACATGAAAAAAATTACCGGTCAGATCTATGGATAAGGGAAGATATAATGATCAAACAAGAGATAGAGAATATCATGAGAGATAAAATGAATTATTTGGATTACATAGAAAGAAAAAGGTTTTGCACAAACAAAACTACTGCAGCCAAAATTAGAAGGAAAGCAGTAAACTGGGGAAATTTTTTTTACAGCAAGTTTCTCTGATAAAGGCCTCACTTCTCAAGTATATAGGGAACTGAATCAAATTTATAAAAATTAGAGCCATTCTGGGCAGCTAGATGGTGCAGTGAATAGAGCTCTGGCCTTGGAGTCAGGAGGACCTGAGTTCAAATTCAGTCTCAGACACTTGACACACTTACTAGCTATGTGAACTTGGGTGAGTCACTTAGCCTCAATTGCCTTGCCAAAAAACAAAACAAAACCCAAAACAAAAAAATTAGGACCATTTCCCATTTGAGTAATGGTCAAAGGATATGAATGAAGATAGTTTTCTGAAGAAGAAATCAAAGCAATCAATAGGCATATGAAAAAATTCTCTAAAATCATTAATAATTAGAGAAATGAAAATTAAAACAACTTTGAGGTACAACCTCACATTTATCAGATTGGCTAAAATGACAAGTAGTGGAGGGAATGTGAAAAAATAAGGATATTAATGCACTGTTCATGGTCTGAATGGGTCCAAGTATTCTGTAGAATTTGGAACTGTGTCCAAAGGGCTATAAAACTTTTAACCCTTGACCCAGCAATACCACTACATATGCATCACAGAGAAATCAGTGAAAAAGGAAAGGACCTATATCTACCAAAAATATTTATAGTAGCTCTTTTTGTGGTGGCAAAGAATTGGAAATTAAGAGGATGCCCCTTATTTGGGGAATGGCTAAACAAGTTGTGGAATATGATAAGGAATACTGTTGTTGTGTAAGAATTGATGAGGGAATGGATTCAGAAAAACCTGGGAAGACTTATATGAACTGAAGCAAAGTGGAGTGAACAGAGCTAGAGGAACACGGCACAACAGTAATAGCAATATTGTATGATAATCAACTGTGAATAACTTACTTACTCTCATTGATGCAGTTATCCATGATGATTCTCAAGGACTCATGATGAAAATGTTACCTACCTCCAGAGAGAGAACTGATGAACACTGTTAATTAAAGTGCAGTGAAACATATTTTTTCACTTTCTTTTTTATATGTAATTTCTTATTTATTTATATTTATTTATTTTTAAAAATTTTTTTATTTTTTAATTGATTTGTTTATTCACTTTATTTTTCTTGCTCTTTTTTCTTCATGATATGGCTAATACAGAAATATGTTTTGCATGACTTCCTGTCTATAATGAATATCATATTGCTTGCTTTCTCAGTGGGTAGGAGAAGAGCTGGATGTTGGAAGAGAATTTGGAATTAAAAAATTGTTTAAAAAATACAGGATTTTTTTGTTTTGTTTTTCTTAGATTACTAAGTAGAAGAGTAGGAGAGGAAAAGCGGACCCAGGAGAGAGCCTTGTAAGACACCTAGGATTAGAGGGCATGATCTGGATGAAAGTCTAGTCATAGAGATTGAGAAGTAGTGATCTGAGAGGAGAACCAGGATAGAGTGGTGTCCTGGAAAGCTAGAGAGAAGAGAGTTATCAAGGAGGAAAGAGTGATCAGCAGTGTCAGAGGCTGCATTGAGATCATGAAGAATGATTGAGAAAAAGCCTTTGGATTTGGCAATTAAGAGATCATCTATGACTTTGAGATAAGCAGTTTCAGCAGAATGATGAGCTTGGAAGCCAAATTTTGCAGGTTTAAGAAGAGAGTGCAAAGAGAGAAAGCAGAGGCATGTATTGTAGATATCCTTCTCAAGGAGTTTAGGCATAAAGGGCAGAAGAGATATGAGATGGTGACTGGAATGGAAGAATTGAGGTTCTTTTGAGGTTAAGAAAGATGTGTACATGTTTGTAGTAAGGAAGAAGCCAGTACAACAGGGAGAGGTTGAAGATAAGTGATAGAGAGGGCACTCTCTTAGAGGAGACAGAATGAAATGGGATTGCTTGTGCAAGTGGAGAATTCAGCCTTGGTAAGGAGTAAAACTACCTCTGTATGAGACAAGGGTGAAGGAGAAGAACGTTAGAAAGATATCTGAATGATAGGAAATAAGGAAGAAGGGGCTCGTGGTTGAATGGCTTGAATTTTTTCTGTGAAATATGAGGCAAGATTCTCAGCTGAGAAGTGGGGGGAAGCTTGAGTAAGGAAGAAAAGGCTTGAAAGAGCCATGTGTAAAGTGGGATAGTGAGTTGATAAGGGAGTGTAGAAAGATTGCCTAACAGTAGTGAGAGCCCAGTTGAGGTTGTATAGCATAAATTTGAAGTGGGCCTGGTCAGAACAGTTGCTTGATTTTATTCACCCAGTTCAGTAGCATGTTTATAGAAATGAAGGTAAAATATTATAGAAGGCTGACTTGATACGGTACCATAGGCAATATGATTGGGTTAAGAAGCAGCCTTGTTGAATTCTGATGGAAATCTTATCTTCTTTCTCTATATCATCAGGAATCTTTATTCCTGTTTCATGCTCCTGGATTTAGGACCTAAATTTTTTATCTAGTTCCTGTCTGTCTTATATTTTAGTTGTGTTTTTTTTTAAACATCCTCAGAGGTGGTATCTTTCATCTTATCTACCAAACCAAGAATTTAAGAATGGTACACTATTGATGGAGGTTCAGTCACTTTTGAATGTTAACTTTGTATTTATAGTAGGTACTTTTTGATGTGGAGAAGTCAGGAGGGTAATTGGAGAGGTGGAATATAATCTTTGAAGATATTTACAAAGACATAAACAAATAAATTAGAACTGTATGCTTCTTGAAGGCATCTTCATCTTTGTAACTTTTAACATCTAACAAAGGAGTTTGTATTTTAGCATCTTATTATAGTACTACATCTTTGTTGAATGAATAGTATATGACTAAAATATGTAAATAGTTAGAGATAATTTTGGTTCAATAAATACTTGTTGAGTTTGATGAGGTAGACTTTCATAAATTATAGAGACTAAATATTGTTTGCATAGAAGATGATTTTTTTCCTTTTGAGTCAGTGTACAGAATGAGCTTTGCTTCTTTGTCACTGAGTTTAAATTTGTATTGCTGCATTCTGTTCTGCCTTTCTGGCGTACTTGTCTGATCATTAATGTTGTTTATTACTGATTTATTTCCTTGCTTGGACTATATTTCTAAATACATCTAAACTCCAAGCATATTTTCTTACTCTTGTATTTTTCTGGTAAGCTTGTTTCCCCAGAATATTCTTACATAAATTTTAACTTTAATGCCTATTTATTACTACAAAGAACTTAACATATGGCTTTATACCTCCATTAACACTACATTGAGTCAACAGGTATATAATTTTTTGACTTTATTCATTGATAATAGTTGCTTTCATTTAATTCTTCTGAGTGCTTTTAGAAATACATTTGGGATAGCTATAGCACAAAGTTCATAATAATTACCAGGAATATTCCTAAGTTTTATGATAAGTTTATAGATTAGAAGCATGGTATAATGGAAAGATCACTGGCCTAGAATTTGGGAGTTCTGGGTTCTAAGCTTCCTTCTACTTCTCTCTAGTTGGGAAAACTTGAGTAAATTGCCTGACCTCTTTAGGCCTGTTTCTTTATCGGTAAAGTGAAATGATTGGAGTAATGCACCCTCAGGTAAGAAGTTCTGTAAGTCTGAGGTGTTCTTTGTATTAATAAGATTGCCTATCCATTTTTACTCTCCCCTCAAGAAAACTAAATCAGAATCTCATAGGAGGTATTTATGTCCATTGCCAAAATTCTCCTTAAGCCTTACATTTCATTAAGTCTCAAAAAAAAATAGTTGACTCGAATTGTAATAGAAATCACTGAAATTTGTAGATTCTGTACAGAGTTTTGGTTTCAGCAACATTGTGCTGATTGAATGGAAAGTTTTCTTGGGGAGCCATGAGAAATTAGATGACTTTACATTGAGGAAATTATTTTTTCATCCTTTGTCATGCATTTCAAGATGGTTATTGAAGGCAGACATCTTTGGCAGAATTATTTCAGCAACTTCTCAAGAGTTCCATAGAATTTAACTCTGTTTTTAGGGACTTTAAATAATTTGATCTGGGGAGAAAGGGAGAACAGGTGTCTTTCCCTCCACTCCTCAAGACCAAGTATCAATGAAACACGTAGATTTTTGTATATGTAATAGTAGGAATTTCATCATCCGGAGAAATCAGAGGATTTGCTCTGGTGAGATGTTTTTAGTAGAAATGATTTTTGGCAGAGTTTCTTGACAGGTAATTGTCAAACTTCCTGGAAACTGTACACAAATGTCCTGTTTTGTTTTGTTTTTCTCTTTTCTGAACTTACAGTTCTATCTTAAAGGAACCAACCACCGAAAGTCTTCAAGCTCTCTGTGCTCTGGGACTGGCAATGAAGGATGCCACTCTCTCAAAAGCAGCACTCAATGAGTTATTAAAGCACATAAAACAGAAAGATGAGAATTATCAGAAGTGCCTTATTACATCAGCTGTTTATGCGTTACAAGGTCGAAATGTGTCAGTGCAGAGACAAGTGTCCAAAGCTGTCCACAGGTAAAATTCTGTATTTGAGAACTCTGAATTTCACTTAATATAGTTAGCTTTAGTATAAGGTCTTAGTGAGCCATTTAAAATGAGGTTAGTCCATTATGAAATGTTAGTAGAAACCAATCTCTTTTAAGTGAAGGACTTACAGTGTTGACAAAAGCTTGCTTCCCACCTTTAGACAGAGGTGATAATTCCGTGAATGAGACGTCCATTCCAAAGCACATGAAATGTGGGAGTTTGTTTTGCTTGACTATTCATGTTTGTTGCAAGGTTTTGTTTTTGTTTCATGAGAGGAGAGGGTTGGAGGAAAAGGGTCTGGCAATGTAACAACCTTGGGCAAGTTACTAAACTTTGAGGTGCCCCAGGCTTCTCACTGACACCACGAGTTGCAGATGAATTGTCAGTCTGAGTTAGTGGAGGACCTACCCTGAAATTAGAGATCCAGACCCTTCCATCTGCCCCAGTAAACACATAAACCCCTTTCAGAAAATGACAGTCTGTCCTCACATAAGCGTTTTCACTTACAGTCCAACCAAGCCGGTAAATTGGAATTACTGCGATTTCCTTTCGTAGTTCAGTTCTTTGCAGTCTCTTCTCACAGATAACTATTTTCTGTGTAACTTAAATCTGACCTTCTTATATATGAAACTCCTTGTGATATTTTAGACAAATAATTGCTCAGATATCAAGACCATATGGAGACCAGTGGATAGAGAAGTAGTCTTGGCTCAGGAAGACCAGGGTTCAGTTCTTCCTCTTTTGTAAACTCACTGAGATGGCGATGGACGTGTCACTTAACCCTTCAGTGCCACAGGTCACTGTATAAGCCTGTAAATTGTAGAAAAGTTGCTTTATTACACGGGAAGAGGGAGTTTCTTCACCTTTTTCTCTCCCCTTTGATGATAGTCATATGGCACCTTAAGAGAGACATTATTGAGTCTGTTAACAATGACCCTTAGACCCAAAAGACCCCCCAGGTCCTGAAAAGGACCTGAAATGATAGTCTGATCAGAGATTATAAAAGCATTTCTTATCTGAGAAGAGTCTGCATAAATAGAGCAGAGAGGTAGAGAGATCTTAGCTGCTCTAAGGGAAGTGGGGAAAAGGGTGAGATATTTATGGCTTCTAGAGGTTTTCAGGCAGGGAGCGTTTTCAATGAGGTCTGGGGGGTGTCTATAGGTACAATGTCTACAGATACAGTAAGGTGTCTGTAGATACAATAAGAGTAAGGTATTTGGAAAGTCCCAAATTCACAGCTGCTGAAGGCCACCCTTGAGCTGTTCTAGGCTGGTCTGGTCTCTGCAGGCATGTCCAAGTTCAACTAGAGTTCATTTCACAAGGGATCACTCGTACGTCAAGCAGTTTTGGACTTCAGAATCCTTTCTGATTGGCTAGTTATTGTGTAACTCTGGCAGGTTAGTGTAGTTGTTACAGCCCCTGTGTTAACAAGCCATACAGCAGATAACAGTTTATGTTTTTCTTGAAAACTAGAAACTTCATTTTGAGCCAGGAACACGTATCATGAATTAATTTTTTACGACTAAAATATTTTTATACTTAAAGTTCTGAGGGAAGTGAAAATTGACAATCTTTTTGTTTTTGTGATAGATAACTCCATTTTAAACTTTGTTACTTTCTATTTCTTCTGTAGTAACCCTGCAGACCCTGCCCTTTGGTCTCTTTTATCCCGAGTGATACCTCAGTATACTCCACGAAATGCCCAAGTAAGTTATTCCCGAAAGTCTGCCAGAAGGAGAAATAATATATGTCATTGTATTGTAAGTGTTACAGTTTTTAAGTAATTTTTACAACTTTCACAGAATCTCAGTGTTAGAAGGGTCCTAAGTATTCCATGTAGTTCAACCCATACTTGGCTAAGAATCCCTATTATAACATCATTAACATGTGTTTATCCAACTTACATTTGAAAACCACTCTCTCCAAAAACAACTCATTCTTCCTTTTTGTTGTTGTTTGTGAGTTGTTTTCAGTCATGTCCGACTCTTCGTGACTCCATTTGGAGTTTTCTTGGCAAAGGTACCATAGTGGTTCCCTGTTTCCTTCTCCATGTCATTTTACAGATGAGGAAACTGAGGCAAACAGGGTTAAGTGACTTGCCTAAAGTCACACAGCTAGTAAATATCTGAGGCTGGATTTGAACTCAGGTCCTCCTGACTCCAGAGCCAATACTCTATCCACCATGCCACTTTGTTGTCACTAATTGTTCAGTAATTGTGAAAATGCTCCTTATATTGAACTAAAATAAATATCTCTTTTCAAATTATATCCATTGCTCCTACTTTTGCCCTTTTGAGCCAAGAACAGATCTGATCCTCCTTCTGTGTGCTAGCTGATAAAGTACTGGAAGGCTTTTATTGTAAGTCTTTTATGAGTCAGGTGTTTGCAGTGCTTTCATTTCATTTTGTATGGCCATAATCAGCTTCTCATTTCTGTTATTTTCCAGAGTTCTTCCTAAAATGTGATTACCCAAAACTGGATAGAGCACTGCAGATGTTTACCCAAGGATGAGTACAGTCAGTGGAACTACTCTAGCCTTTCTCCTCTTGGGTGCCATTACCTTTCTTAATGCGATTGAGAATAACCTTTTTTGGTTGCCAGGCAACCTTTTCAATTCTTATTCAACATCTAGTCCACTAAGACACCTCTGATTTTTTCATAAAACTTGTCCATCTGTATCACAACTGTGCTATCTTTGTGAAGTTGGTTTTATGAACCCCACTGTAGGATTTTTGTGGTTGGAGTTCTAGATTTAAAATCGAGAAGGTCCGACTTGGAACCTTGCCTCAGACACTTCCTATCTCTGTTACCCTAGGCAGGTCTCGTAACTGCTGTCAGTCTCATTTTCCCACATTTCTAAAATGAAGATAAAAGTAGCACTTGCCTCACAGGGTTGTTTTGAGGTTCAAATGGAAAAAAAATAGGTTAAATATTTTGAAAATCTTAAAACACTATGTAAATGTAAAAGATGATAAGATGGTGCCTATTCAATTTCAATTTATTAAATCCTTGTCTTAGCCTTTTCAGATGTTTTTGGGAGCTTGACTTTGTTATCGACTGGGTTAGCCATCCCTCTCAACTTCATTCCATTGGCACATTTGACAAACGTGCTACCTGTGGATCCAGATCATTGATAAAAATGTCGAACAATGTCTAAGGTTAGATCCTTGAGGAACTCCAATAGAAATTTCCTTTCACGTTGTTACTGATCCATTAATGATTACTCTTTGGTTCTGGTCATTCAGCCAGTTTCTGAATCTACCTACATATGCTGTTGTCTAGGCCACATCTCTCCAGTTTGTGCACAAACACTTATCATAATACAAATAAATTAATTTGAATAATGGGGCAGCTGTGCTATTTAGTCTGAGCAATACATTTTTAAAAAGACAGGGGCATTTAGATGGTGCAGTGAATAGAGCACTGACCCAGGAGGACCTGCGTTCAAATCTGGCCTTGGACACTTGACACACTTACTAGCTGTGTGACTTTGGGCAAGTCACTTAATCCCAATTGCCTTGCCTTCCTCCCCTCAGAAAAAAAAGACACTGATGAACTGTCAAGAGTATGGAGGGAAGACAGAAGGATGGTCAAAGACCTTAAGATCTTGCCATGGGAAGAATGGCTAAAGTTGCTTAACCTGGAGAGGAGAAGAGCTGGGCAGGCACAGGGCATTTAAGAGATGACTTCTAGTATTCGAAGGGCTGTCTATCAGTGCAAGAGGATGTAGAGGAAATGGTGGAAGATGCAAAGAAACTTTTTAAGGCTTGATTTAACAGAGGCAATTAAAACTGGTCCCAAATGGAATTAATTGCCATAGTAATGTCTTCTCTAGAGGCCTTCAAGAGCAATCTGGAGGATTTCTTGTCAGGTATTTTGTAGGGAGGATTCTTATTCAGGAGTGAGTTAAGCTAGATGATTGCTGAGGTCCCTTCCAATTCAAATTCTTTGATTCATACATTTTATGATTCATTCAATAAATTCTTTTTCTCTATATGCCTATTATTAGTTGCATAGGACTCCCAAGGATATTGAGGTATGAGCGCTGCCAATGATAATGAGATCTTCTCCCTGTTTTAATGATGCAGTCTGTACTTTTGATATGTGAAATATAACTTTGTTTAGAGGCCTTGAGAAGGGTAATTAGTATCAAAGCATATCTGATATCTACATATGAGAAAAGAATAAAAAATCCACAAATAATAGAAAAATCATGTGAAACTTTATACATGTAGAATCTGTTTCATGGGATCATAGATTTGAAGCTGGAAATTGAAGCACATATTTTTCCGTTGTTTCTTAAGGAAGTACTACTCCTGCAGTACCTTACTATAGATTTCCTTTAGACCCAATTGAAAAACTTCTGTGGTGATTGATTGAAAAGATGTGTAGTAGTACTTTGTTTGGATTCGTGGTTGACCTATGTAATCTAGATTAGAAGCTATTCTCTGCGAAAATTTATTTAATTTTTGAGTTAATAATCGAAATAGAGTATTGAAATGGTATTTGAAGAGCACTGGAATGAGTTTTGCTAAAATTTGAAGTTTTTATAAATAATTTTATGAAGCATTTTCCATGAATAGGGAACAAAATTTTTTTCTGTCTTTAATTAGAAAATATTACACTAAGTCCACAAACATTTTTTAAGCACCTACTGTGTGCTAGACATTACTAAGTGCCGGGAATACTAAGAAAGGCAGAAGATAGTCCCTGCTTTCAAGGCACTCACAGTCTGTTAGGGGAGTTACAAACAAGAAGTATACAGGATAAATTGTGGGAGATCAGGAGAGGCTTCTTTTGTAAAAGGTGGAATTTTAGCTGGGACTTGAGGGAAGCCAGGGAAACCACGTGGCAGAGATGAGGCAGAGTTCTAGGAATTGGGGAATTAATATCTTAGGTTCCTTGCAGTTGAAAATCTGTGATCTTGTGCTTTATGAGAGGACATGGGTAAAAATTGTATGGGATGAGAAGACCCAGAAGTGGGGATGAGGAAGGAAAGAATAACAGGTATGAGTGACTGAGAAGATGGAAATATACTCTATAACAATAGGAAATTTAGGGAGAAAGGAGGTCTTTGAGTTTAAGATGCTATATCCAGTTCAAGCTAGCTAATAGGCAATTGGAGATGGGAATGTTGAGAATGATTCCCTATGCTAGTTACTTTTAATTCATACCAAATAATTATGGCTTTAAAAAATCAGTTAGCATCATAGCGATTTAAATTACTGAGAAATATAGTAGTCTTTTACTAGCAATGATAATGAATTGCCTTGAATAAATCAGAAATTTTGGGGTTGTCTGAGCAGAAACAGTCCAGATTTTTCAAATCAGTAATGGAAAGGTATTGTTTTGTTCTTCTGGGACTTTCTGTATTTGTGACAAGGAAAGACTTCTCATTGAGAAGGGAACCAGGGTGTAGTAGGTGAGTAGGTAGTGGTAGATAAGCGCCTCAGAAAGGTATAACAGTAAATCTTTGTTTTTCCTAAAATTCACAGAAAACAAAAAGTATAGAAGACAACCTAAGCAAATAGAGCAGTTTTGTTAATGTCCTCGTAAATTTTATACAGCTGTGTATTGAATACACATATATGTGTATAGTTTCATGTATAAAAAGTGTTTTAAGTATCTTGGGCTTTTTTGGTAGAGATGTTTGCATTTGGTGATTAATTTCATAGTAAATAAAAAATTTTTTAGAAACAAAATGTAATTGTTCAGTATTTTATATTTCAGGGTGGAGCTGTAGCAGGAAATGTGGCTTGTATACTTGATTCAAATCATGGAAAGGTTGGTTTTCCCCTTGTTGCAAAGAAATATTCCAACTTGATATAAATCATGTTAATATAAGAGAATTAAATGATTTTGAAATGTGATAGAGAGGTAATGTCACATCATCAGCATGTTGCCCTAGTAATTTTTGAGATACGTGCAATTACTAAAGTAGATTATTTAACACTTCTTTTTTATTATACAGAAGGCCTTACTGTATACTGCTGTCAATCAGTTGGCAATGGGAAGTACTTCAGCAGAAGATGAAAAAAATGATCCACTGAAGACCATTCAGAAGGCAGTCCTCTTATCTCCAGGTGAATAACAAAAAAATTACATAATTCATGACATCATCTTCAGTAATTCACAGTCCAGAATTACAAAGGATTTTTATGAGATTTTTTCCCTGATATTTTAGCATACTATTTGCTTATATGCAAACGTGCTGATAACTAAAAGTTTTTATCTCTTCATTAAAACAGACCTACTAGAACCTGTACTTAGAAACATATTTTGTTAGCAGTTACTGAAAAGTGGATTTTATTTTTAAAGTACTGCAGTTTTATTTGGAGTACATAGAATAGCTGTTTCTCCCCTTTCTATTCTAGTAGTTTAAATTAATGAGGTTTTATTATAGATATTAAGTTGTTTTCTGTATGTGTGTTTACTCATAACTGAGGGGGGGGTGTTAGCTCTTTGAAGGAAAAGATTATCATTTTGATTTTTAAAAAAAAGTTTTACCAGGTACCTCCTATTTGTACAGTACTGTTAGCGATGATGACGTAAAGGTCCAAGAGACCTTATTCTTTATGTCAGTGGGCACTCTGACTCCTGACCAACAGTCAGTTAGAGGAGTACGATTTAGAGCCAGAAGGAATCTTCTAGTCCCATTGAGGAAACTAAGCCCCAGTGTAGCTAAATGAAGTCACTTAATCACAGTGGTATGACCAGTGTTCTTTTACTGCATCATGTTATTATAAAAGAACACTATCACAGAGCCAGACCATTGCACTTATAATGGGAAAGCCGCAAGTACTCACTGTGTGCCAGGCACTGTGCTAAATGCTTTACGATTAGTGTCTCATTTGATCCTCATAACAGTCCTGTGATGTAGGTACTATCTTCAGTTTACAGTTGAGGAAACTGAGGAAGACAGACATTAAGTGATTTGCCTAGAGTCACACAGCTGGCAAATGCCCAAGGCTGGATTTGAACTTGGGTCTTCCTGACTCCAGGACCTATCCAGCTTCCTGTCCAGTGGGCCGACAACTGTCCCTAGTGACCAGTAATGACCATTTGGGTTTGCTTCCTCCTCCCAGGAAAAGAGATTCCTTTTTTTCTTGAAGACATGGGATACTCTTGGTGCCAACACTGCTTACACTTCCCGGTATGGTTGTGGCAGTAGGTTTGCTGAACTGGTTTTCTTTGTAACAAGGGAAGCTCCTCTGTCTAGAAGTGATCAGCTGCCCCCATACCTCAGGCCTGCCTTGTAGAACTGAAATGCTGTGTGCGTGTTACCTTGGAAGGCCAGCATTCCCGACCCCATCGGTGGGAAGGCCTGCCCTTGCTGTGGACTGGAGTGTGGGGCTCTTGCAGAGTATCAGTAGGAGGTGTAAGAATCCCATGTGGGACCTATAGGGTATCCAGGGAGTGAAGAGCCCCAGAAGCCAAGGGCCTCTGGCCATCGGTCACAAGAGACCTGTAACTTTAAGTGACACTTTTCCATTCTCCTCTCCCCCTCCTTCCAACATAATTCACTTCCCTTTCTTTCAGAGTCCATCATTAGCCTGCCTGTTTTTCTTTACATTGCTGCCATTGTTGATCCTCTCATCCTTGACCTTTCATAGCATTATTTCTCCTTTACACTCAGCCACTGTGCAGCTTTTCTGAGACTTTTTCCTGCTTCTATCTCTGAGCACATGGTGCTGTCCCACTGAATTTATTTTGCTTATGGCTGAGTCCTTGTAAGTCTCACTTTCCTTCCTAAAACTTCATCTCCCCTTTTCATTCTCTCTGCTTCTACCTATTTCCATGTTGAATTCATTCTATAGCAAAGTGTGTATGTGTGTGTGTACCCCTCTTTTTATTCAGTGTAGACGAAAGTGAGGTTCACGTGATGTATGTTCTGTCCACCCTTTCTCCATATGTGTACTTCGTAGTTGTGTGTGGAAGCACCATTACTCAGGAGAGCCCTTTTTGCCTTGATGCTTCCTGGTTATTGAGTGATAAACCTTCCAAGAATAGGCTGCCAGTAGAAGAGAGGGGACTGAAATCATCCACACACTGGATTGTTACATGGTGTATCAGCAAGCACCCTAGCATCCCCAGGATGCTAGGGGTGTGTGTGTGTGGGTGTGTGTGTGTCTCTGTGTGTGTGTGGGTGTGTGTGTGTCTCTGTGTGTGTGTGTGTGTGTGTGAGAGAGAGAGAGAGAGAGAGAGAGAGAGAGAGAGAGAGATAGAAGTATCTAAGGCTGAATTTGCACTCAGGTCCTCCTGACTCCAGGGCTGGTGCTCTATTCACTGTGCCACCTAGCAGCCCCCTGGATTGTTATCTCTTGAATAGTTTAGAGCAGTGTAATTGATTCATGTTCCCTTTTTCTTTTTTTTTTAAACAATGACAAATTCACCATGGTTAATCTTCTTTTGACTATAGCAAATTTATCTATTTTCTATAGAAAATAAGACAGATAAATTTGAGGAGGCAGATGTTTGTGCTATGTTTTTGAAATGAAATCAATTACAAATAGTCACTTAAATGGTAAGATTTGTCATTTCCATTTTTGGAAGTTTTAGGAATATGTGAGTGATTATCTAGAGCAGGCCTGTATACCCTGTGGCAGGTGGGCCTGATCTAGAGCCTGTAACAGAATTTTTCCAAAGGAATTGTCAGGAAAATGTATTGCTTTATCAGGTTTCAAA
Source organism: Pseudochirops corinnae (assembly GCA_028646515.1). Lineage (NCBI taxonomy): Eukaryota > Metazoa > Chordata > Mammalia > Diprotodontia > Pseudocheiridae > Pseudochirops > Pseudochirops corinnae. The sequence goes on along the minus strand of CM053587.1, from coordinate 23,178,751 downwards.
GGAGCTTCCAAGAATTGCTCTTTTCCTTCTTGAGCTAAACCTGAAAACATGTGGCCTTCACTGAGAGCCTCTCAGAGGGCCTATAATCCAGCCTTGGTGTTTACAGATGAGGAAGTTGAACTCCAGGGCAGTGAGGTGACTTTCCTGGTCACCCTGCTAGTCACATATCTCAGGTGGAGTTTGAGCCCCTGTCTTCTCATCCTGAATCCAGTGCTGATCCTCACGCTGCCTTCCCAGCAATGCTTGTACATTCTAACTGCACTCACTCACCAGAGAAGTGCAATGGAAAGGGTCCCTGGATATGGAAGTGGAGAATCTAGAACTAAATCTCAGGTCAGTTAGTCATTCAGTAGGCATTTGTTAAGTCCTTGGTGTATGACAGTCACTGTACTGTCTGTACTGTACTTCACAAAGATAAACACAAAGCAGCCCTCAGGGAGCTTACATTTTATCAGGGCATGTAACATGTACATAAAATAAACTGGAAACAAAATAGATATAAGGCAATTAGGTATGTGGGAGGGGGTATCACGAGTAGCTGGTATGATCGAAAATTCATCATGAAGGTATTGCTTGTGCAGTTTTGAAGGAAGAAGGAAATTCTACGAAGTGGAGATAAGGGGGGCAGCTAGGTGGCACAGTGAATAGAGCACTGGCCCTGGAGCCAGGAGGACCTGAGTTCAAATCTGGCCTCAGACACTTATTAGCTGTGTAACCCTGGGCAAGTCTGTTTGCCTCAGTTTTATCATCTGTAAAATGAGCTAGAGCAGGAAATGGCAAACTACTCCAGTATCTTTGCCAAGAAAAACCCATAATAGGATCAGGGAGAGTTGGATATGACTGAAATGATTCAACAGTAATAAGAGGTAGAAGGGAGCCTTTGGAGTTTATTAAGTGGGAGCCTGACATGGTCAGAGCTTCATGTTAGGAAAATTCCTTTGGCAGTGGTGTGGAGGAGGATTGATGAGAAAAGTGACTTGAGGCAAGGAGACCAATTCAGAGTCCACTGTGGTTGTTGTCAGAGGCGATGGGTGCCCGGTGGAGGGCTGTGGCTGCGTGCAGAGATGACGGGTGAGATGCAGGAGTTGAGCATCCACAAAGTAAGTTTGTACACAGTTCCTACCCTGGATTATTCCCACTGCCCATCTCTGTTCCTGCTCAGCTGCTGCTGAATGGAGCCGGGGATCTCCAGACTGGCTTAGTGGCTGCACTGCAGTCTGTTAGTTACCTCCGCTGGGTCCTCACTGCAGCAAAGAGAGGGGCAGAGGTCGACATTTATGTACCGCCTGCATGTGCCAGGCACTTTTCAAATGTGGTCTCATTTGGTCTTCATGGCAACCTTGAGAGATAGGTACTGCTGTTATCACTGTTATCATTTTTGTGGTTGAGGAAACTAAGACAAATAGGGATCAAATAACTCACCCAGGCTCGCACAGCGATTAGTGTCCGGTGCCAAATGTGAGCTCGGGTCTTCCTGACTCCAGGCCCAGCTCTGCTTCCACTCTGCCACCTGCTGCAAGCCTGTTCCTCCTCAACCGATTCCATGTCTCATCACTACCAATAAAATTTCAGGTGCTGTCCTTTCTCCTCAAGAGCGTCATCCTTTCCCTGAGGACTTTTCCTTTTGTTTTGCTGAAAAATTGAGGCCATTTTCCATTAGCTGTCTCTTTTCCATGTGTCATATCAAAATTTTTGACATTATCCCTTCCCCCCTCTTCAGTCCTTCCCTTCCTCTAGTCACTGTTAATAAGGTGGCTGTTTTCCTTGCCAAGGCCAGTCCTTCAACATATGCCTTTGATTCTTTCCTCTCCCATCTTCTCCAGCAGATGCCCCCTCAGTCATCCTCCCACCTCTTCCCCAGTCTTTAATCTCTTGCTATATACTGTTCCTTTCCTATTATTTTCAGATGTGCCCACCTTTCCTCATCCTTAAAAAGCCTTCACTAAACTCTACCATCCTCTCAAGCTATCGTCATATAGCTCTCCACTGTTTGTTACTAAACCTCCTACAAAAAATACTGCCCACACTCATTGCTTCCACATCCTTTCCTCTCTTTAACTCTTTGCAGTCTGGCTTCTGACCTCAACACTTAATTGAAACTTCTTTGTCCAAAGTGATCACTGTGTTCAGTGATCTTTTAATTGTCAGGTCTCATGGTCTTTTCTCAGTCTTTAACCTTCTTGACCACTCTGCTACATTTGAGCACCTTCTAATTATTTTCTTCTCTCTGGATTTTTGTGATTCTCGTCTATCCTGGTTCACCCCTTTCCTCCTTCCCTCCTTCTGTCCCTCCCTCAACTGCTCTCATAATTTCAGCCTCCTTAGCTGGCTCATCATGCCTCTTAAGTGGGTGTTCCCTTAGGTTCAATCCTAGGCCCTCTTCTCTTTTCTCGCTACACTCTTTTTCTCTCTTGGCAATCTCATTCATTTGCTGGCTGTGCTTCTGACTTATTAGGTAAAGTCTGTTTTGTCATCTTTCTAGATACTTACTGCTAAAGGAATTTTCCTTAAGTTCAGATCTGATCATGACTGTCCTCAATCAGCTCCAGGGACTTCCTCTTGCTGTTAGGATAAAATGTAATTCCTCAAGCTTTTAAAGCCTTACAAAACCTGACCTCAACTTAATTTTCCAGCCTCATTGGATATCACTTTCTTCTAACACTGTGATGCCACTGAATTGTCCTCATAGAGTTGTTGTGATATAATAGTTGTATAATTCTTGGACCATAGTAGGCTCTTATTCCTTCTTTCCTCTGCCTTTGCACTAGCTGTTCCCCAGATCTGGAATATATTCCCCTTGCATCTTTACCACATAGAATTGCTCTTCCCCTTCAAGATAATAGTTAAGAACAATATGAAATCTTTTCTGATCCCCCAACTGCTAGTTTTCTCCCTCCCAAACTATCTTGTATTTAACTTTTTTTGGTTGTTTTTTTTATTCTGAACATACACACAAGTATTTGTTGTCTTTCTCATTGGACTTCATTCTTTTATTTGCATACCTGCCTCTAGTACACAGTCTGGCACATAGTAGGTGCTTAATACGTGCTTGTAGAATTGTTTCATGGCTTGATTGATATGAGTTATATTTTAGAGTGTGTGTGTGTAATTGTAACGCCATGCACGAGCAACTTTCCAGAGGATGACTGTTGGGAACAGCTTTAAAGGTTCTGATTACATAGTATAACAAACACTGTTTATTCGGTAACAAATCAGAGCAAAACATTCACAGAAAATCAAGGTACAGCATTTGCAGTATTATAACTTATCACAGAAAATCAAAATATAGCATTCACAACAACTTATCACTAAAATGTCCACATAGTTTTCACCACAGTGGTCACATAGTTTTGAACAAAGTACAATCATTTAGTCAATCAAACAGTAACTCAATCATTCAGTCATCCTTAAGGAGGCCTCCTTAAGGGACACAAAATACAAAAGTCAAAGTACTCCACCCCTGGGGTAGTCTGAATTGGAGATTAGTTTCCAGTCATAAACAAAGTACACTCATTTTAGTCAATCACAAAATTCTTAATTTAATCACAAAGTACCAAAGTCAAAGTTCTCCACCCCTAGGTCACAGTAAATCAATAATCTTCTCAGTACACAGTATCCAAGTAAAGTCTTCTTTCAGCTTGACTCTGTGCTGGTTCTCAGCTTCCCTGGTTCCCTTTCCATGGTCGCAGCTCCTACCTGAATTCACCAAACTGTCACTTGAGTTCAAAGGTAGACAGCTTCTACCCAACTACTTGTCCAGCTCTCCGTGCAGTTCCTGTCCCATGCTGAAGCTCACAGTGTCCAATCCACCTTAAATCCTTCACAGTCTCTATTCCTGTGAATTCAAGGCTTAACAAAGCCACAAACAGACAAAGTACAGACACCACAGTCATGCCTCCTGGCAGCTCCGGCTGGCCCTCAGAAGTCCTCGGCAGCTCTGGCTGGCCCTCAGAAGAAGCTCTGCCACCACAAGTTCCCAGGAAATTCTGAATTTCCCACCTCAGGTTTTCCTTATCAACAGTATTGCTCTTCCCTATTCAGCCCCTTCTTGTTACCAGCAACTGTTCACACCTTCTGTTTCTTTAACAAAGGCTCCGTTTGAAACTAGGTGCTAAGTACCTGTAAGCTTTCCAATACAAAGGGATCTTCAGATTTCATTACCATTGCAATACTCTAAACTATGGAAGATCCCTCCCTAAACGTAAGCTTTTGGTTGTTGACTTCCTCTGAGTTTTTCACTGCTACCGCTCCTCTCCTCCTTACCCCAGTTTAACTTTCCTTGTAGGTGGATTTTCCCCACTTTCCTATCTGCTGCCACGCCTCCTGAAATTAACATATGACCCTCCTTTAGGTTTTTAAGGGATTTTTGCTTCTCTTACGGAAATGTATACAGATAGCCTTTAAAATGAACAAGATGACAGTTTATAGACATCTTGTGATCTGAAGAATGAATGATGTTTAAAACATGGAGAACAATTCTTTTTAGCTTAATTTTATTTTAATAATGCTGACATACTTTCAGTAATTTTTATGGTTCAAGTGTTACTATTTACAGTAGACTTAAATGAACTGAATTATTCGGTAATACTGAAATTTGCAGGCAGCCCATTTTGGTGCTAAAAAGTGATATACTGTGTGTGATTGACTTGGTATTCAGAACTTTTCATTGCACTTGGTATTTCTTAGAACAAGATTTGATGTGCACAAAATGAATAGTTTACTCACCATTTGCAACAACACTCCTTATATTAAAGTCTAGTACATGTACATGTTAGACACTTGATGAAGGATAGTTATGTTTTATGAGAGTATACTTAGTAGAAATTTTTGACAAAAAAGATTTTTAAAAAATACTTTAAACTAGTGCCCCTTAGTCTAGATTTTTAAATTGTCGGTATGACAAATTTTTTAGTGTGACAAAAAAAATATAGTATGATAAATTTATTTTAGTTGTTGAAGTGTTGAAATGAATTATGAAATGAAAATGGTTGGATCCGTTTGTTATTTATGCAATAACTTTCACAGAGCTCTCTGAATTCTTTGGTTGTATGGAATTTGGGTGTAGCCCATGTTGCTTGATATTTGGAATTTCATTGCAATTGACATTTCTCAAAACAGGATTTTACCTGCACAAAATTAATTAACAAAAACACTCCTGCTTGTAGAAAAGTCCAGCAGATGTGAATCTCAGACTGTTGAGGAGGGGTAGATACATTACATATTATTATATAGGCCTTTGTTTCTAATAACATGGCCGCTCTCACATTCAGCCATTATAACACAGAGGGAAGAATAAAGAATGGCCTTTGCACAGGCAGTCTCCCATACCTGAAATGTACTTCATTTTCACCTCTGCCTCTTATAATTCCTAGCTTTCTTCAAGGCTCAGCCCAAGTGGAAAGAGCATCTGGAGTATCTTGAGTCAGAGAACCTGGGTGCAAATCTTACCTCTGTCAGTAAATCTCTAATAAATGCTTACTTTCTATCACTAGGGATACAGAGAAGACAAAAGACAGTCCCGGTCCTCAAGGAGCTCACAGTAGGGGAAATTAGCCCTAGAAAAGAAGCTGAAAGAGGTGTCAGGGGTTAGGGCATGTACTGGGTAGGGACATGTGAAATCCCACAGCCAGGTTGGAAATAATGAAACAGTTGTCCTGGGTGCCCTCTTTAAATGAAGATAAGGGAGGAGCTTGCCGGTGTTCACCTTCCACCCTCTCCACAACAGCACTAAAGGGGCATGAGCTTCAGAGCTTCTCAGGATGATGTTTTCTGAGACCGTGGTGAAGTCCCAGAGAATATTCAGGTGGAAATGATGGGGAGCTTGATACTTGTATGAACTTTCCTCAGCACTCAGTGCAGTGCCTGGCACACAGCAGGCTCTTACTAAGACTGGTTAACTAGCTGATCTGACCACATCTGGGTTTCATTTTCTTCAGCTGTAAAATAAGAGAATAGAACTGAACCTTGGGGTCATAGATATAGAGCTGGAGAGGACCTTAGAGGCTACTGAGTCTAAAACCTTTAGTTTTAGTTGGGAAAACTGAGGCAAAGAGAAGTTAAGTGACTTGCGTAAGGTCACACAGCTGGTGATTGTGGGAGGCTCCTGTCAGCTCTGGTGACCTGTCCATTCTACTGCGCTTCCTTAATACTGTCAGTGTATCCAGGCTTTGGCCTTGCAAAGGGCCAGGGCTTGTAGAAAGTACTTAATCAGTACTTGTGGAATTGAATCACTAATTCACATCTGAGGGTATTGCTTCTATAGTTAAGTTTTGTACTTTATTTTCCCAGTAGAGGTGGTTAATTTTTGTTGAGCTATCCACACTGATTTTTTGGGGGAGAGGGGGGAGGGGGGAGGGCAAGGCAGTTGGGATTAAGTGACTTGCCCAAGGTCACTCAGCTAGTAAGCGTGTTGTGTCTGAGGCTGGATTTGAACTCAGGGCCAGTACTCTATTCACTGCGCTGCCTAGCTGCCCCAACACTGGTTTTTTTTAAATGACCTAGTTATGTAAGTATGGATCTGTAGGACAGCTGGCTAGAATTAGGGGTGATAGGGGCAGCTAGGTGGCGCAGTAAATAGAGCACTGGCCCTGGAGTCAGGAGGACGTGAGTTCAAATTTGGCTTCAGACACTTGATATGCTTACTAGCTGTGACCTTGAGCAAGTCACTTAACCTCAGTTCCCTTGCCTTACCAAAAAGAAGAATTAGGGGTGATGGGAAATAGATAAAAGCTATTCGGCTCATTTGATACCTTGATCTTGACTTTGGCCTCATTAGTATGGTACTTTAATCAAATTATCTAAACAAACAAACTACAAATAGAAACTTATAGAAGAGCTTTTTAAGGTGTTCTCATTTTTTGAGTAGGAATGGAAGAATAAATTACTGGTAAATCTTGAGAGATAAGTGCTGTGATGAGTTTCCTTTTGGTTTTTGTCAATATTGTGACCTTGATTAGTCAAAATTCCTTTAAGTCACTGAACCCTTCTTTAAGTCACTGAACTCTTCACTTAGGATTTTCAGGGGCTAAAAATAGTTTCCTTTGTTTACAGATATAGTGCCTTTTAGCAGTTCTTCATAGAGAATGTTGACATATTAATGAAGTTTATGCTTTATTATGATTTCTGTTTTTAGATGATCCTGCTGTCTGGGCAGGGCTAATGGCAGCCTGTTATGCTGACAACACACTGGCTCTTTTAAATAACACGAAGCCAAAGAGGACAGAGCTAGATATAGCACTGTTAACCACTGTTTCTGCTACAGGTAAGTAAAAAAACTTTTATTAACTTTTTAGTTAAAAAACTTTTAGATTGAACTTAGTGTTGAACTTTAGCTATTCAAGTACAATGAAATAAATATTAATTTTGGAACGTTTTATTATGTAGATGCATTTATTAAGGAGTTTCAGTTGTAATAATTGTTTGATGTCTATCTTAAAAAAACACTTTTAAAAAATCAACACCTCTGCCTATTTTAGGAAACGTAAAATTTTAAATGTTATCCTGCCCACTGTAATATGACCCAAATAAAGGTCTTAGTAATTTTTTTTCCTGCCTTTTTTTTTGGAAGGGCAGTTGGGGTTAAGTGACTTGCCCAAGGTCACATGGCTAGTAAGTGTCAAGTGTCTGAGGTCAGATTTGAACTCAGGTCCTCCTGACTCCGGGGCTGGTGCTCTTTTCACTGCACCACCTAGCTGCCCCTTGTTTTTTGTTTTTTACTTTAAAAACTTTTAGCATCAGAAATGAATTACTCTGGTTTTTAATTAGGCAGTAGTTTTCCTCTTATCTCTAGGTTATCTATAATTTGTTGTGTCATTTTCTATTCTTCTTGTCTATCAGTAATAGCCAGCTGAGAGCAGGCAGTTGATGACACTTTATTTAATGTTTGTCTTTGGAGAAGATTGTAATACTTGACAAAACAAAAAAAGCCAAATGAACAATTAAATTTAGAAACACCAAAAATAACTTATATGGTTCTTGGTTTTTTCATTTATTTGATAAATTAAATTTTGATAAAATTAAATTTGAAAAATTAATGTTATTATTTACTTTAGTACAACATAACTTCAAGTGTCTTTAATACTAGAACTTTGATTTTATTCCCCCATACTTCTGAGAGAAAGAGGGAGAGAGAGGGAGGGAGGGAGAGGGAGAGAGAGAGAAAAAAAGAGAGAGGGAGAGAGAGAGAGACAGAGACAGAGAGAGAGAGACATAGAAAGAGAGAAGGAGAGAGAGGGAGAGAGAAGGAGAGACAGAGAGAGAGACAGAGGGAGAGAGAGACAGACAGAGAGAGAGAGAGGGAGAGGGAAAGAGAGACAGAGAGAGAGAGACACACACACAACACACACACAGAGACAGACACAGAGAGACAGAGACAGAGAGAGGAAGAGAGAGAGACAGAGAGAGGGAGAGAGAGAGACAGAGGGAGAGAGAGACACACACACACACACAGAGGGAGGGAGAGAGAGAGAGAGAGTGTGAGAGAGAAAGAGAGAAAGAGAGAGCTATAACCACTCAAGTTGATCTAACGGTACTTTTGTTAAAAGTGTACAAACTGATTTATTGGACATTTTGATTCATATAATTGGTATGAGAAAACATGTGTGCTCTGATTCAGAGCCACTGTGAGTCCATGCGTTGGCCTGATTTGGGGGAGTGAGGCTGTATGTATATAGAATTGGGTCTTAGGCAGTTAGCTAGAATGATGATGGGGGACTATGAAGTTTTTATACTGGGTAGTCAGATGCTTCAGTCTAGTGCATATAAACCTTTCAAAAAGTGCCCTTCAAAACCCCAGTCATGATGGGGTCAATTAAGTCTAAACATTGGGAGTTAGAAGAACTCCTTTGGTACCAGGGCCAGCGTCAGATATTCATTGGTCACTTCAGCCGTCTCACTGGCCCTCTCTCAAGATTTTAAAGATATTTTAATGCGATTCAGTTCAACAAACATTTAAATCCTTACTGTATTTCAGGCATTATGGCAGACTATGGGCATTCAGGCAAAAATTAAACAATCTGTCTCCTAAAGGAACTTCTGCTATGCTGGGGGAGGCAGGATACAATGGGGGTAGTTTTCCACTATTCAGCTGTATTTCCTTTCAGTTTTACTATGGGTTCTGCAGTTTGTAGTTTTATGTAAAAGGCACAGATAGTTTAAGGTTGACCTCAAATCGTTTTCTGTCAGATATCTTGTTAATTTTATGTGTATGTGAGAGACTTGTGTCACAGGCCTTTTTCAGGCTTATGGTAATTTAAGTATAAGATGTTACTTATATTTCCTTTTTTCCCCAGGGGCCTCCCTGATAGTATTTGTCATCTATTTACTCTTTAACATTCTAGGGTGTTAGAAATTAGAGGCCAAAGATAAGCAGCCTATGAAATGATGTTTTTGGTTTGTCAGCAAGGGTGGCCGTAGAATTAGTCTGGATTTAGTCAGTTGTGCAATTGTTTTCTGAATCAGTTATCCAAACAGAAGGGCATCCATGTATTTCAGGTAAGAGTTACTGAGCATGGCTTTGTTTTATAGTAAGGTCTGTATTGAGCTTGCCTTCTAACCACATACAGCATCCCCAAGCCTTTGACTCCCTCAGGGCTCTCATTCATGGGGCAGAAAATTTTCTTCTCTATTACATTTCCATAATGATAATATGGACAAGCTTTAGCAGCTGATTAATTTTATATAAGCGTAAGTTAAAATTGAAGAGAAAAATAAATATTTTTATTTACAGTCAAAGAAAAAGAACTTCCTGAAAGCTACGTTCAGACGATTGAAAAGTGGTCTCTTTGTCAAGCTGTCACCAGTTTGATAGAAAAAGGGAAAATTTCAGAAGCTGAGACCCTCTGCACAAAGGTACTGTGAGAGGCTAACATGAAATGACTTCTCAATACCTGAAGTACTTAGAGAAGAGCACACTCTATAATGACTGCTTCTACCTTTAGAATAAATCTTTTTTTTTTTAAGAATAAAATCTTATTGGAGGAAATATGGTACAGTGGTAAGAACACTGCACTGGGGGTCATAATACCATTGGAAAAGATTTTGAAATCAGGGGTACTTTGCCATGAAGAAGGGGGGTCTCCCTGGTATCTCCTTAGCACTGTGAACAAGGCAGTATTTTTACTTTTGGTGGCTTCCCCAGACTACGCCATTTGCTATGTTAAGGGATTTTTTTGTGATCTTAGCTGCTCCCTTGTTAGTTGAGAGAGCCCCCTAAAGACTTTCAGAAAATTGCTTAAGCTGTTGAGGATGAAAATGGATTTTTTGAAGTCACTGTAATGTCAGGTTCTGTTTGTAGAGCCTTTAGCCTTTTTACTTTACTCCATTCATACCTCTACCCAGTCATAGATACTTAATTCTCGTGGAGGGGTTAAGTGATCTGGGTACTCCCATGTCCAACGCAGATTGCAGCTCTTCCTAATAATCAATCACTATGGAATTTCTGTAGCCACAGAATGAATGCCTTGGTATCTAACCATCAATCAGAGCTTTTTCACACTATCCAGAACACACAGCTTGAGGCCTAGACACAATACAACCAGGAGCGTATGCAAAGCATTTCCAGGCTGGTAGAGTTTTTATAAAACTTTCTAATTACATTGCCATCAGTGATCTCTGATTTCATCAGCCGGGAGCTCCTTCCACCAGTGCAGATTAAAGCCCATCTGTAACTTCATAAATAAGTTTTGTCATGCAGGGAGGTGCTTAAGGGTTAATAAGCTAGGCAGTTTGCCCATGGTTCCGCAGCTGGCGAATGACCGAGGTGGAGTTTGAGCCCAGGGCTTCCTTGTTCCAGGCTCCCTCTTTAATCCAACATGTTGCATTTATTCTCATCTCCCTCTCTTCTTGTGCTATTTCTTTTTGGTCTGCCATGAGACTTGGACTCTGAAAAAAAGACAAAAAAAATCGATGCGTTCTTGTTATTAGAATCTTAAAATCTCATGTTAGAAGAAGAGGAGGTAGTGTAAGAGGGTGAAGAAGATGTATTATTTTTATGTGTTTTGCCCCCTAAGGGATTATTAATAACTCTGAATCTCCCCTTTGATGGGAAGAAAGGGAGAAGTCCCTGCTCATAGAAAAATAATTCGGTGATATAGTATGTTCCATCAGGGTACGGTGGCTTGGTGTTAACTTTTTCCTTTTATTAGTTAAGCTTTTTACCTCCTGACTAATTATTTTTCTAGATCTTTGCCGAGATCGTAAATCAAAGTGTCAGACTACATCAAATTTATTTGTGTTATAAAAATGAAGGCACAATATTTAATAGTACTTAAGTATAAAGATTGAAAATTACAAAAATTTTTCAGGATTACCTGAAACTTTTGTAGTTGTCAGTTCCTCAGTAAGGATGGCATTTTCTTTTTTCATAACCAAAATTGTTCCTTAAGTGTTTTCACCTTACAAGTTAAATTTTCATATTTTTGACGTTGATGGGTTAAAAATCAAAGCTAATGAGACCAAGATTATAGGTTTGAAACCCATGTAAGTTAATTAACTTTACTCAGATTTAATATGATCATTAGCTAGACTTGGTCAGCCTCATATTCCAAAAGGTCATCTATTAGTTGATTGTTGGAACTTAGAATATTTTTTCCCCATAAAAGCAATATTATAAATGGTTGGTAGGTTCCCGAAGCTTATTAACCTCCCGACACAGCTGAAGTGTAGGAGTAACTATTCCTCCATATTTATGGTTGGTGGGAGCAAGTGTCTCTGTGGTGTAGAGAGGAGAAAGAGGAAGGGAAAGACGAGGAAAGTATTCCACATTTCCTGGCAAAATTTTTGCATTGGATAATTTTTGTCTTTGATGCTGACCCCTTCTTGTTCATTGACATGCCGTGCTGCCTTAAGCCTTAATGCAGCATTCTACTCACCTGAAAATCCAGAATTATTCCTCCTGTACACCTTTGTTCCTGAAGTTCTCTACCTATCCCTCCTTCCTAAATGCAGTGGACACTTAGTGTAGGTGAGCCCTGGGTTTTCATTATGCTTCTGATCTTCACTAGCTGCCCAGTAAAGGATAAGTCACTTTAACTCCCTGAATTCTAATTTTCTTGCGTGTAAAGTGGGCATAAGTAATGTAGTCCAACTTCACAAGGTTTTTATTTATATCAAATCAAACATAATATATAAAGACTTTCTAAACCCCAAAACATCACATAAATGTCAGCTGTTGTTATATTATTATTATTATTATTATTATCATTCACTTACATAGGCCATTAAAAAGACCACCATCTTTCCCTCTTTTAATATTTAAGCTCCTACCTGAATTAATTCACATTGACTGGTAGCACTTTGTTATTCTCCTAGTAGTGTTGTATTATTTAAAATGACCCCATCAAATATCTTTATTGTGGTGGTATTTCAGACAGTGGAACAAAAAAGTGAAAAGTTTTCGATTATTTGGAGAAAGCTATTTTAGGGCAGGAAGGATTTATGTAAACCAGGCCCTGCTTGGGAGTCAGGTTAAACAATATTTTTTTCCTCTCACAATTTCTTTGCTTCCTACAGTTCTGAATCCATAGATTTTCTCAATGCTCCAAGGCTTTTTTTTGTTTTTTTCTCTCCCTAATTTTTCTGTTTATTTTTTTAATTTTTTTTCTCCTTTCTTCCAGAGCTGGAAGAATGTGATATGCAGGCTTTTTGAATACATAGACTTCATGTCAGGCATTTATAAGCTGGAGGCCATCCATATGTGCTTTTACAAGGAAAACTAAACAAGTCAATACAAATCCATTACCACTGTTGGTAATAAAGCTGCTGTCTGTGTCATTTATGTCATCTTCATACATGAAATATGTAATTCAGTATTTGAGGTTAGAATTTATATTTCAGGGTGACTGGTTAAAAAAATAATTATAGATTGATTTGACTAGCAAATAAGGGTTATTATATTCTGTATTTTATGTGTATTATGTCTGACGTTTCTGTATTAACCTTAGTATAGCAAATGTTAATGACTTGCTTTTAAAGAATGAATATACTTTCATTATTTTAGTGACCCAACTATATTCTTACAGAGGTTTTTACCCACTTGGGAAAGTAGCTTAATGATGTTTTTGTACTTGGAATTTAAGAAGTTCTTCAGTGTCCTTCTGATTTTGTTTTGATTAATTTCTTTTTTCTTCTTTAGCATTTAAAAAGTAGCCATGACCAACCAGCTGTCTTCCTGCTTTTAAGGCAGATTCAGTGTAAGCCTCTGTTGCAGGCACAGAAGCATCTTCCAGATGCTGTCCTGGAACAGCTGCAAAAAGCAGTTGTGTCCAATTCAACATCTTCTTCGGCTTGGCAGGTAAATTATTTTTTCTTTTTCTGGCTCTAATTAGGCACCTTAGAACATCTGAGTGAGTATTAGAATTGAAGGGCTATTGCATTCTTAATCAGCTTGGTTTGGGGCAAGTCCCTTAAACTCGTTGTATAGTCTGAATAGCTAAATAAAGAAACAAAATATAGTCAGAAGATTTGAGAATTGCATTCTCATTCCAGCCCTGTCACTGACTGACTGTCTGACCACTTTGCCTCTCTGGGCCTCTGCTTTTTTGTTTTTCTGTATAACTGAAGGGTTAGATTCGGTGATCCTTGACATCTTCTAGGACAGATGTTTTATGTTCTGTGACTCTCTAAAACTGGGTCACTTTTTAATGAGTGATTTCTCTATAGAATGCACTGCTTACGTAAGTGTATCTTCCCGATATATAGTTCAGTTCCACATTGCTTTTTAACTCTGCTTATTTCTTTTGAATAAGCTATCCCCAGTCAGAGCCCTGCAGATTCCTATGGCAGTCTTCAGTTTCTAAAAGTCATAAAAACAGCTGAAGCAGTAGACATATCAGTTAATTCTTAATTTCAGCCAAAAAAGAAAGTTGAACAAATCTTAAGAGTGGGAGGAAAGAAAACCATGGTAGAAAACATTTGGGTGAAGATCAGTAGAGACAGAATAGACACATTTGTGCCGTTGGAGTTCGTTATCTATATTATAGAACGAGAGGAATTACAAGAAGAGTTGTGGAAATGGGTTACTGCTCTGGCATAGAGGTGTGATCTTGTAGTTATGGGGAGCATCATTTATTCACCTGTCTATTGGGACCCTCTGACAAGGACAGAATATCTTGACTTGGCTTAAGGAAGATTTCATCCTTCAAAAGGTAGAGGAATAAATAAGGGAGAGTATTTTTTTACCAGCAGGGAGGAACTGGTTGCTGGGATGACAGGAATTGCTATTTAGGAGCAAGTGACGGATTCCATCTTATAATTTGTGATAAAGAACGTTAAACATAGTCTAATGGGAACCCTAGATGTAGAGAAGAACACTTTTCAAAAGACTCAGAGGAATTTGAGGTAGGATCCAGTGAACTAAAATTCTACAGAGAATGTCAGCTCAAGAGAGACTTCCTTCTGACTTTATAAGATCTCAGAAGAGCATTTGGACTGTTTATCCACCTATTATCTCTCACCCTTGCCACAGGCTCAGTCTGTCTTCATTTTTAGTTATGCTAATGACATCTTTTTATTCTGTCTTCTTCGAACTTCATTATTTAGCTGTTGTACCTCTCTTGCCTTATGTGTGATATTCATTTTCAGTTCTTTGGAGACTATTATGTTCCATGTATCAGCCATATGATGACACTAATAGAATGATGGCATTGAAAAGAAAGGCCTTTGTTTCTGGACAAAGTTTGAGGTCACTAAAGAACCTTGCAGGTTCTTGAAGGCAGTCCAATCTGTTCTCTTCCTCTTGTTTATTTTTAGGCTGAACTCATCATAAGCACTTTAAAAGTATTCAGTTATTAGTAGCAAAAGTACTCTTAATACCTTCTTTAGAGCTGCTTAGCTCTATTGCAGCAACTCTGTAAAGTTAGGTGGTTTATCTTACTGGGTGATTAGTACCTTTAAAGGTATCTCCTAGGCTAATGCTCAAACCAGTTAAAGTTATTATTTCCATTTTGAGATAACTCTTGTTGCCTAACATGGGGAAAATGTATAATAATCCAGGATTGTTGTGAAGATCTAATATGTTTAAGGCACTTTGTAGATGTTAAAGTGCTATATATGAACATCAATTATTGTTATGTTATGATTATTTATAGTACATTTCACTATCATACTATATATATTGTTACTTAGACCTGAACTGAACTTGCCTACAACTTTCTAGTGTTGTAGTTAATTTAACTGAAAAAGTAATATATGTTCTTATTATTTGTCCTGTTTTTTCCCCAAACATCAGGAAAATTGAAGGGAAATTTTGACATAGATGTTTATATTTGTCTACAGATATTTTACACTTTCATTCTAATCTTTAACCTGCTTGCTTTATAATCAGTTAGGATCACTGAAAAGAGTTAAGCATTGTATTATTTAAAGTTAAGTTTAATTGCTCTTTTTGATATAATTGCTTGAAAAATGATATATGGTTTAGTATACTTTAATTCTATATGGAGAGTGTGATGCTCACAGTAAGTTTTGTTAGTGTCTTGTGGTCGAAGATCAGATACTGCTGTAGATGAGCTCTCCTTGTTTTCTTTATAGCTGATTTAAAATTTCAGAAGATCCCACCCTCCCAGGCATCAGCATAAGGATGGTTCAAGTGAGATATGGATTTGCAGGATTGAGTAAAGAATCTGCCACTCTCTAGGCCTGTGTTGTGGTTTCAGTATCACTACATTCTATGATAAAAACTGAATCTACTCCAAAGGTGTAATGAAATTATTGAGGGTGGGGAACCAAATTGCTTATTAAATTTAACACCAAAAATAATAACATGCTGGTATTTGATTGGTATGAGTAACTAAAACCTCCTGGTCTCTCCCTTTCCTCTAGTGGTTAGCACAGGTATATCAATCTCAGGGAATGATGGGTGCTGCAGAGATGTGCTACAGAAAGAGTCTCCAGGTGGCATCCCAACAGGGTAATTGGAATGGAAAACTCTCAAGTTTACTGAGACTGGCATTACTTGCCCTGGAAGTCTGCAGGGTAAGATCTTTTTGTAATTATTGTAATGAACAATCGATTCCATTTCCTAGTTAGTACACAAGCTTCCTGATGGCAAGGGCTGTTTTTCCATTGTGTCTTTTTTATTTCTGGCACCTACAAGTCTTTTACATAATAAATGTTTATTGCGTTGGATTGGATTGTTAAATTAAATTGATGATAGCGTTTCAACATAGTTATATTTGAAAAGTTCCTCTATTATTCTGTCTTCACTTTTGGTTTCCTTTTAAATGTCATGTCATTTTTGACTTGTTAGCTGCATGAACAGGGAGAAGAGTTCAGTGGGGGAGAAAATTAAAGGCCATAATTTTGTTTTGCAACTGGTCAATTGAACTTAAGCAAAAAAACCCAACAACAACAACAACAGACCGACAACTTATATTTTGTGGTGATGGTGTGTGTTAAGAAGTAACCAAAAGTCGTCATTAATACTTCAGATTGCCATTTTTGCTCAGAATGCGTTGGTAATTTGTCACTCCCCCTACGTTGTCAGTACTCGGAGGGGCCTTAAGGATCTTCCCTCACTGCCTTCATTTTCTAGACAAGGACAATGAGGGGTCAAAGGTACAGGGGGTAAAATGAGGTGTCCAGGTTCACACAGCGAAGCTCGTGGCAGAGCTGGGCTAGAACCATGTTTCTTGACTCCCCGTTAAGTAACCTTCTCTTAGCTATGTGTTTTCCTAATAATTTAATCCTCTCAGAGCCAGTGGGTTGTTAGAAATATATTATCACCTAAATGACATTTCCCTTTGCGAAAGGGTCACCTTTGCCCTCTGATGCCTAAAGACTTGGACATAGCCTTGGGTTCTCAGAGATCATCAGGAAAATCTAGGTGTATCTAATCCTATACTGCCACAAGGGCTTCCAGTAGGGGCCTTAGTGATAGCCTGTTTTGATTCAGTAAACAAAGTTCTCTACTGTGCTAGGGCCTGTGCCAGGTATGGGGGAAATTAAAAATTTAGGTAAAGCACTGCCCTTGACCTCATAGAGGTTACCATCCAGAATCAGAATAAGACACTAAGGCTGTAAGTGGCACAGTGGATAGAGCCCCGAACTTTGTATCAGGAAGACATGGGTTCAGTTCTGGCCTCAGACATTTCATAGCTGTGTGACCCTGGGCAAGTCACTTAACTTCTATTTGCCTCAGTTTTCTCAGTTATAAGTTGCGGTAATAATAAGTCACCTATACATAGATACATATGTCGACTTTTCCCCTAGAAAATTAAAGCTTGATTAATGCCCCTTGATTAGTGATTTTCTTCTAAAGGAAAAACGCTGTAAACATCTGGGTGCACAATTTCTTTATTAATCAACCTCTTGGCTTCACTTTCATGTTGGATATTTGTAAAGCACTTGGCATAATGCCTGGCGCACAGTGTTTGAGAAATGCTTGTGTGTATGTAAAATGTTACACAAATAAATATCCTGCGTTATTATGGTAAAAATTAATAGTTGCATGGTAAACAGTTTGTCTTTATTTTGTGGATTTTTATAGAATTCATCCATATACTACAGGCTATCTTGTATGAGGCCAGTGTCCTATAATTGTATGTGATAATATAGTAATCACTTAGATTCTTTTTATTGATACTACAAAATACTTTATGATGATTCTTCAGACAATTGGAGAGCATTTTTATAATGTATAACATGCTTTACATTCATTATCTCATTCAAACTTCACACTCCTTTGAGGTAAGGAGTATGGATGATAATATTCCCAATTATCCACCTGAAGAACAGGCCCATAGAAACTGAAGGACCTGCATGTGGTCCCACAGCTGGGGCCCATCAGAAGTGAGATCCAGACCTAGGTCCTGCCGACTCCTGCTCTGGCACAGTGGCCTACAAAAGTGCCATAACCCACTAAACACATGTTTACTGGTAATTTCTTAGTGACTAAAACAAGTAATTTTAACAGTATTAACCCAGTCCTTCTTTTTTTACTAGATATTTTGGAATGTGTCATTTACCCCATCTTTAGAGTAACTTCTCCATGACCTCCCTTTATTTCCTACTTGCAGTTTAATTAGATAGTTTCCTCTTAAATTATTGCCCAGATTACTAATGTGTGAACTGTTTTTGGGTTTTATTGGTTTAATTTCCATTTTAATTTTGATTGCAACTTTATGTTTGAAGCCAATGTTATTTCTATTCCATTAAACTACTCAGAAATCAATGCTCTTAGAATCTTGACCACAGTTTCAGGCATATTATGAATGATTTTCTAAGACTTTTTAAAAAACTTATTTCAAGGTAATAGCCATCATTTTCTCATTTATTGTTTCTTTTTGGAATTGGCTACTTTTTCTGGAGGTATTAAATAATCTAGCAGCACTAAAGTATGTATTTTTGGTGAGATGTGCACAGACATAGACATCTCTGTGTAGATACACATGTTGACTTTTTCCCTAGAAAATAAAATCTTGATTAAAGCCTCTTGCTTAGTGATTTTCTTCTAAATGAAAAAAACATTGTAAACATATGGGTGCATAATTTCTTTATTAATAAATCACTTGGTATTGCTTTCATTCTGAGAGGACTTGCTAAAAATGTAGTTTGTAATTCCATCCTTTTCTTTGACAACATCTACCAGTTGATACTAGGAATGTACATTTAGCACGTGTAATTTTATTTTTTCTTTGTAAATAGTATTTTATTTTTTCCAGTTATGTTTAAAGGTAGTTTTCAACATTTATTTTTTTATAAAATTTTGAGTTCCAAATTTTTCTCCCTTCCTCCCTTCGCCCCTCCTTAAGACAACATGTAATCTGATACAGGTTATGCATGTGCATTCATGTTAAACATATTTCCACGTTAGTCATGTTGTGAAAGAAGAAACGGAACAAAAGGGAAAAAACATAAAAGAAAAAAAAGTAAAAATAGTTGCTTTTGATCTGCAGCCCGACTGCACAGCTCTTTCTCTGGAGGTGAATGACATTCTTCATCATGAGTCGTTTGGAATTGTCTTGGATCGTTGCATCGCTGAGGAGAGCTGAGTCTGTCGTAGTTGGTCATCGCACAGTGTTGCTGTTACTCTGGACAGTGTCCTCTTGGTTCTGCTCACTTCGCTCGGCATTAGTTCATATTGTGTAGTTTTAAAAACTAGACTAGTTAACTTTTAGGTATTTAATTGAAGAAAGTTATCCAAATTATGGACATTTGCTGAAATCCAAATGGAATAGTGGTGCGTTTTCTTGTCATCCTTGGTTTTAGTGCACCTGATACACTGGAAAGAAATTTCAAATATCTTTTCCATTCTTTTACGTTTTCATAGGCTGATATTTCAAATGATCACTGGCCATCTTTAGTTCAGGAAGCTACAGCTGAAGCACTGAAACTCTGCTTTTGCCCACTGGCTCTTCTGTTGCAAGCTCTGTTACAATTTCACCGCAAAATGGGAGCAAGGTATGTCATCAGGTTATACTCTGTAGCTGCTTTTGCCATTTAACATTCCTTTCTACCTAAGAGGAAGGTGCATATGCATACGTGTGGATTGTTGTCAGCCTGAAAAAGTACCCCTAATTACATTCCATAAGTCTCATCCTGTAGCCTGTCCTGGTCAACGTTTCTGTCATTTATTTTGGGTGAAGTGCCCAAAGGCATATTTGCTAAATTTTCAGGATGTAGAATTCCACCCAGTATGTTAGATGAGCAAATCAAGAGTTCCAAAAGATCTTCACAAGTTGGGGTGATGGGACAAAAGCAACATGATTAATTGGGACAGATGTAAAGTGCTGATGTCATGTGGGACATACCATGTAGGATGGGGAGACCTGGTTTGACAGTAGTTAATGTGGAGAGGAAGAAAAACCAAGGTGTTTTTAGTTGACTGCAGGTCAGTGGTATAATGTAACTTAAAAAAAAAAACTAATGTCTACGAGGAGGTAAGAGTGAGGGTCTGCACCTTTGATTTCTGAGATGTAGAATACTCCTTCTGTGGAAATTCTCCATCAGTGCTTATCAGCCACTCATCTGTAATTTATAGTCTTGTACAGTTACCTGGGGCATTGAAAAACTGAGTAATCTGCCCTTGGTCACAGTCACAAAAGGCAGAACCAGGGATTTCTGACTCCGAGGTCAAGTTTTGCTCTCTAATGGGTGGTATTACTAGAGAATTATTGTACCTAGATTAAGGAAGATTATAATTCTTGTTTACTCTGCAATAGTTAGACCACATTGGGAGTATTGTGTTCAGTTTAGACTCTCTTCTTTTAAGAAAAGCATTGTGATATTAACTTGTGGTCTGGAAACCATGACATTTGAGAGGCAGTTGAAAGAGTGGGGCACGTCTAGCTTGGAAAAGGGAAGTCTTCAGGCGGGCATCATTTAAACATTTGAAGGGCTGTGTGTGAAAGACCAAACACATCCCAGGTTGAGTTTAATTTAAAGACCTTTTGCTGTGTGCCTACCTTTGCCATGAAGGCAGACTTAGAAGCAAGCACCATAAGTAGTAGAGAGGGAGATTTTGGCTCAATATCAGGATTTTTTTTTTCTAACAGAACTTCCACAGAATAGAATAAAGGCATTGAAAAGTATTGAGCTTTCTCTCTTGGGAACTTTTCACACGGAGGCAGACTCCTTCAGGGATGATGTAAAAGGGATTCTTGTCTTATCTGCAATGTTGGATCAGATAAGAGATCTTGACTGAAGCTCAGAGAAATCGCAGTGGCACATAATGGGTTTAGATGGGTGGAAACTCTTAAATCATCCCACTCTCTTTTTAGTCAAATATTAGACAAATAAGTAGAAGTGCTCTCCCTGCTAAGCATTTGACTAATTATATAGGAATTAAGTGAGGAACTTGTTATGATAGTGATATGTTACTAACTTGAATATTTTACTTGTATCCCCTCCCCCTTGTAAAAATAGATATAAGCTTTTATTTATTAATTAAAAACTATTCCAGGACTAGTTATTGAAGGATATCTAAAAACTAAATTATTGAGTAGTTACTCTTCTTTTTGCCTTTGTAAACAAACCAAAAAAAGGGATATTTTATCCAGATTAGACCAAAAAAAGTCTGTTTTCTTTTTCTGGGATCAGTTATTAAAAAATAGACATACATTGATGTGGTAATGATTTGGGGAGCCTAGGTATTAGAAACTAATTAAAGGTTTAAAAAAAAAGGTTGATTTTAACTGAGCTTATTATATAAAACCTATTCAGATATTCCATGTGTTCTCCCCAGAAATACCAACATTGAGTAATACAGTCAGATTATATCAATGTTTATTAAGCACTACTATCTGCAGAGCATTGTATTAGTTTTGAGAGGAGAAGCAAAGTTTAGATAGAACAAATAGAGCTGAGAGTCTGGTAAGGAATCAGACCCTTCTTGTTAACCTCTTGTGCAGCTTTTTTGCTTTTCTCTTGTTCCATTGTATATTAGAATGCTTTTTGGGTCTGACGTGGCCAGAATTAATACCCTGTTTTCTTCATTTTGAAAGATTTGAATTAAAAATTTATTAAGTTTTATAGTACTGTATCTGCAAAAGAAGAAATCAGAGAATTAGGAATTTTATGGTGAGTAATGTATGAAATAACTGGTGCTGTTTAGGTTGCTATAAATATCAACTCTCTTTTCCTAGGGAGACACGGCGGTTGTTGGAAAGAATCGTGTATAAGCCTGGGTATCCCCAATCCATCGTATCTGTTGCACGCTGGTACCTGCTGAGACATTTGTATGCCAAAGATGATTACGAACTAATCGATGTAAGTAATTGATTTATTTCAAGGCAGTTCATTTCTAGCTTAATGATTTTAGCATTAAATTGTGTAATTCTCCTATTAAAAAAAATACACATGCAGTACTGTCAAATAAACTGCAATATCTGCTATGGAATCTCCTAAAGGTTTAGGAGTATTTATACACCAATCACAAGTTGCACTTTCCAGTTGCCATTTTCCCATGAAGCATGAGAAATTTTCATCTGACTTAATAATGGGTTTGGTATTCTTTTAGCATAGTTCATTCCTATTTGCCTGTGCTGTTAAACAGTGATTGGGGGGGGGGGGGGAGAGAGAGAGAGAGAGAAAGAGAGAGGGAGGGAGGGAGAGAGAGAGGGAATATGTGTGTGGAGGTGGGGGTTAGATAGTGGGTATATTGAGGAGGGGATGTTTCAAAAGGGAACACAAGAATTGGAGAAAAAAGAAGAGTAAAAACTAGCCTGGACCCTTGAGAGAGGGAAATGGTAACTGACATTGACATTGACATTCCGGATAAAGTTTGAGCCTCCACACGTGATTTATTTAAGGGGAGAATAAGTTTTTTAAAATACACATTTAAAGGGAAGTCTTTCAAATGATATTGAATCTAATAATTTTATTGGATATCACAGTACTGGGAGAAAAATTATGTTTCTTCTTATTTTTGAGAAGATGAAGATGTCAGTACTTTTTAAGCTATTTTAAATGGTCAGAAGATACCATGTGTGTCAGTTTTTATTGAGCTTTCCCACCACAATACAAAGAAAGATAAGTACTAATAAAGATAGCATGAGTGGATTTTTTTTAATGTATGCTAAAATGAGGCTGCCTTAACTGTGTTCAAAAATAATTAGAAGTTCATTCAAGTGCTAGCATTTGAAATAAGCTGTTGTGGGAAAAACTACTTTATTTTTTTAATCACCTTTTGCATAATATTAGCCTTAATATACTGCAGCAAATTATGTCTCTTCTTTGTGTCTCTAGTGACCTTTGGGTCACTGGCAGATTTGATCCTTCAGAGACTGTGGTGTTCCGTGGCTTAGTGCCATTTAGAATCACTGGAAGCATATTGTTTTTTTTTTTTTTAATAAAAAAAGCTTTTTGTTTCAGGAAGTATTTGGCATCATTGACGAAAGCACTGCAATTTTCCAAGTACAATCCAGGCCATTCTTTTCCTTCTAATTCTTTCTGGGCTTAGTTTGTTGTCTGCTCTCTCTGCCCAAACTGATACTGATATACTGATGGATTAACTCACTCTCTCCTGCTGCATATCACAGTCTGGCATCCTTCACCCACTTTATGTGCAGATTCCTTAAAGTCTGTCCACTTTTTTCTTATCCAGCAGCCGCCACTGTATTTTGAGATCTGTGGTAGCCTCTTCATTGGAATCTCTGCTTCCAATTTCTCCTCTTAATCTGCCTTTCTCAGAGCACCTAAAATAATTTTCCTAAAGTGAAAACGTAATCATATCACTCCACTGCTTGAAGACCTTCAGTGTCTCCTCATTGTCTCTAGAGTGAAGTGTCAATCCCCTAGCTTAACATTTAAAACCCTTCTAGCCTAGTTTTCCAGACTTTGTCCACATTATCTCCTTTTATACCCTTTATTTTCCAGCCAAACTAGTTTGCTTTTCTCAGACTTGCACTGTTTCACACCTCCATGCCTTTGTACAGAGTGTTCTCTATTATTTTCAGTTCTTGGAGAAATACAGAATTAAAGTTTGGGTAGAATATTTGCCTTCCAAAAAACTTAATTTTGATGATAAGCATGCAATTAACCTCTTCAAAAAAGAGCATGGAGCTGATATGATTCAATATTAAGTTGAAGAATAGGTTGGGAATTCATTTTGTAGAATATGTGAAAATATGGAGAACTTGGTAAAAAAAAAAAGTCCTACACACTGAGTTAATGAATTTTTTTTTTAATGGTATGACATATTTTTAACATCTAAGAGCCAAAATGGCCACCAGCTAAAAAATGAAAAGAGGGAGGGAAACCTTAGTGTTGATTACAAAACCAAGTAAAACTTGTATATACATATATGTATGTATGTGTGTGTATGTGTATACATATATATATATACGTTTCCCAAATTTGACTTTACATAAAGAATTCTGAAAGAAATTTGCATTCCAAAAAACCGCTTAAGTTAACTTTACTGTACAGTACTGTGCTTTCTCTCTCTCCTCCCTTGCCTTTGCTCAGCACTCCTGGCCTTGAACTCTCCTTCTTCTCCCCTTTCAAAAACCCTAAAAAGCCCATTCCCTCCAAGTGAAAGCTGTGAGACTGCCCCCGTAGCCACCACAGGCTTGGGGGCTTGGCTTGAGGCCTCTGGCACCAAGAGAGAAGACCTTTACCCCACTCCACCATCGATACTAGGGTGCCATATGTCTGTCCCTGGCCCCTGAGTGTCACCCATTCACCCCCATGTTTCTGCCCCACACATGTTCTTCCTCTTGCTCCAGGCCAGGCCCCCAGATGACTGGCCCTGGTCCCCACGGATCCTTGAACCATTCCTGCCTCCATTCCTCCCTTCCGCACTGCTGCAGGCAAATCACGTTACAATAGTAGAGGTTTGTGGGATGAGGCCCACTTACAGAAAGGGAGAACTGTCTGTACCTGAAAAGAACAACAAATGGAGGCAGCCTCATTGAATGAACATTTGACTGTAATGTGCTTCCCTGTCTGCTGTTAGTACAGTTTAAAAATAACTCGTTCTTTGCCTAAACAGTCAAACTCAACAGAATGACTAAATTTTCCTACCGATCTTGTTCTTGTGTAGTCTGATGTCCTTCCTATCAATATCTAGTGTTTACCAGTTATGAAAATAGTGAACTTAATCACTTTATAAGACCTCCTAACAGTCTCTCCGTGGTTTTTCATCACAGATGCTTGTAGACAATGCCAAAGTCCATGGAGACACCAGAGCACTAGAACTGAATCAGAAATTGTCGTCGTCGTCATCATCAAAATGACATGGATTGCTCATAGTCAGTGAACTAAAGGAAGCTGTCAATGGAATTGAGGAATAAATCAAGTCTTTCTCCCAAAGCAGCATTCTGAGGCCCCCCTCCCTTGCTGTTCTACTTTTAATCCAGAGCAATTTATATTAATATTCCCTCCCCTTACCACAGACACACACACACACACACACACACACACACACACACAAAATATACCACTTTGAGGTGGAATCTCCCAGAAAACCCTACCCTGACTTTAATTCTGAAAATTCTCATCTTTCCTATCCAAGAAAAAAGTTTACAGTGAGAAGAAAACACACCTGCCTGTCTAGTTCTACAGCAACAACTATGAAGAGTGCATGACTAATTTTTTTTGTGTCCTCAGTGGTACAGAACACTTCTTGCAATAAAGCCTTAATAACCATCCTCTAAGTAATATGCAAAGACATTAAGAAATTAGCACAATTCAGATGTGTTGTTGTAATGTGCTTTTATGTGATATGTCCTTACAATCCCAAAATACTTGCTTTTATAGGCAGTAGAATTCAGTACAACCCCAAACAAAAGCTAAATAATATAAATATAGAAACTATTTTGTTATCAATTCCCATCGGATTCTGTGCAAAGAAGCATAAGTGTGAAGGTGCAGGTGCATCTTAAATTGCTAGTATGTATGTATGCATACATATATGTGTATGTGTGTAATTTGGTGATCCTTAGATCTGTGGTTGTTTTAAATTGTTCATTTGAAAGAATTTTTGAAGATTGTTTTTGTGTGTGTGTGTGTGTGTGTGTGTGTGTGTGTGTGTGTGTGTGTGTGTGTGTGTGGTGGATCAGGGTCAGGGTGGGGAAGGAAACATGACTGCTTGCAATGTCTGATTAATCATGGCATTTTCTTGACTTTGTGATGGCGAGTATTCTTATGTAAATGAAATAAAACCATGTCTGTTTTTAGCACCATGAACAGGTGATCTCACAGTGTCATATTTAGAAATTTGAATACTAGATGCTTTGATTATTTTCACTTGTTTAGGTTTTATACTTTTGGGGAAAGTATTTTTGCATTTTTAAAGAATTTATTTTAAGCGATTCATTTTCCTTATTCCTTTATATTCTTGCTTTTAAAAGATGTTTTTACCAGTTTGCTGACACTTCATTTATTTTAGTTATCTCTTTCATTCTTCCAATCATGTACTAAATTTGGCAATACTATAGATGTAATTTTCTAAGCCAACAGGCTTACATTATTTTATGTGAAGTGCTATGAATTAATGTTGAATTTCTGAATTATAAATTGTACTTCAGTAACAGCAACTTTTTATTGTGAATTTGTGTACAGTGCTATATTAATAAAGATTGAAGGATAAATTAGTAAAGGTCATATCAACTATATTGCAAAAACCTTAGAGCTAACCCCAAAAATTCTGCTTCATGCAGAAAAGTTTAATTCAGCACTCTCCTCTATTCAAATTCATTTAAACCCTTTGACGTTAAGAATTTCTTCAGTATCCTCAAAGGACATTATGGATTCAATATGCTGAGATCCCATCAGTTCATATGGTCTAAATGTTGGGTAAATATCTATTAAAATATAACCATTACCCTACACTGGAGGATAAAACACTCTCGTATTAAATGGTATATTTAGAATCTGCAAAATGACTTAGAGCTGAAATGAAGCTTTAAACTAGTTAAATCCCCTCCTTTTATCAGATGAAGAAACAGGCCCAGAAAGATGAAACTACCTGTCCCCAAGCTTATACCTGTAGTAGGGGGCAGAAGCAAGATTTGGATCCAGGGGCTTCTGACTTTGCAGAGTGGGAAGGGTCAGTATAGAATCAGGTCTGAAGCTGCAAGGAACCTCAGAAATTACCTAACGTCCTTGTGCTTTATGAGGGAAGAGGGCCAAGGAAGTTAAACTGACTTGCCCGTAATCACACAGTAAGTATCAAAGGTAGGATATGAATCTAGGTCCTCTGACTCCAGCGATAGTGTTTTTTTCCGCTGTACCAGGTTTTCTCCTTTACTACTGAGATTGTTGTTTTTTTTTTTCTTTGCTCAAATTTTGAACAGAAAATGCATTTCTTTAACCTAGGAAAGCAGATGTATTTCTTATAAAATCTCAAGAGTTGGAAGGAAAGCTATCTAATCCCACAAATACCTGAACAGGAGTCCTTTTTGTGACATATGAGAAGCTGTTATCTAGCCTTTGCTTGGAAACTTCAAGTGATGGGGAACTTGCTGCCTTTTGAGACAATGCATTCCATTTTTGGCTAGTTGATTGTCACGGTCTTCCATATATTGAGTTGAAAATACACTGTTCTCTAGCTTCTTTTGCTTCTAATCCTGCCTTCTGGTGCCAAGCAAAACAAGCCCACCACCATCTCTTCCTCTCCCTTCTCTCACCCTCTTCCTCTTTCTTTCCCTATGCCTTTGTATGAATCCCATCCATCCTAGCTGCCCGCGTTTTTTGGGCTCACTAAAAGTGCTTCCTAGAAAGTTGAAATACTGAAGTGAAGGAGGGAAGAAAATAAGCTAAAACTAGTTTGAGGATCCTTTCAAGGATGTGTTAATCTTGCAGTGTGGTAGGTGCTGGTGATAGAAGAGGCAAAGTCTCAAGGAGCTTGCAGGCTGTGGAAGAATGGAATCTCTTTATCATAACAATTACAAAATAATTTACTATGCAGAGTCCAAAGCAAGCAATGCTAGTCTCGAAATACTCGAGGTCCTGGTTTGATTTACTTTGCTAGAATACCACCCGAGGACTTACTTTTTAGCCCCTGGGCAGCACAGTATTCCTTAAGGCAGGTATCCCTGTGGCAGCCACTAGAGGGGGGAACAAGATTATAGATGTGAAGGTACTTTGCAAACTAAAGTGCCTCAGAATGTACCACATTGATATTATTAAACCTAATGAAGCGTCTAGCTTCTCAGGGGTTCCAACCTCCCCTGCCTGAGATATATCCCCTGATAATGGAAAGTTGACTGGACCAACCCCGGGGTAGGAGACTTGCTTCAGATCAGACCTCAGACACTAGTTGTGACCATGGGTAATTCACTGCAGTCCTCTGAGAACTGTTAACTCAGCTTTAAAATTGAAATAATACTTTTGTCTCCAAAAAGCTATTTGGATCAAATGAAATAATAAAAACAAAGCAATGTGTCATAGTAATTTTGCACAGTGACAAGAGTGTTAGGTCTAGAATCAAGACCTGCATGAATTGGGCAACTCATACTCCCTCTTGGTCTAGGTTTCATCTGTACAATGAGGGAATTGGGCTAGATGGCCTCTGAGGCCCCTCCTGACTTGGGCTTCATGATTCTAGCTGTGTAATATTCCTTTGAAAGTGTATCTTCCCTTCCTAAATTTGATGCTGATTAGACTTTCATAATTGTTTTCTTGACTAGGGGAATGATGTGAAAAATAATCATGAGTTGACAGATTTTTACTATTAGGATTCCACTGATAATTTGTAACTTTTTGTCCTTATAACTGTTAGAAAAATATATATATTGAAGGAATATAACCTCCCCTGTTTTTTTAAAAAACATGTTGTCACTTAAAACAGTGCATGACTCCCTTTTGTAAGATTGGTAGAAAGTGAGATAGGCCAAGGGCAGTGTATGAAAGTGGGAGAGCTCTGGATCTAGTCAAAGAACCTGGGTTTGAATCCTTCCTTTACTTATGTCCTGTGTGATCATATGCAAATCACCAAATCTCCCTGGGTTGGTGTTTTCTTATCTGTAAAGGGAGAGGCATAGACTAAATGATCTCCAGTAGAGATCCCTTTCTACTTTAAAATCCAGTTTTCCTCGAGTTTCTGTTTTTGACAAAGGATGGAGGACAGAAAATGAGATTAAGCTTGGTGTATGACCTTTAGCATGTATACATTATGATGTGTTTTTATACAACTTATAGCCATCAAGATAACCTGCTTGTCATGATTTCAACTGTTCTGATCAGTAATCAAAGTTCATCCTGTCAGGATTCTTCCCCACATTTGATGTTAAACCAATTAATGAACTGGTATATGACATAAATTCCATTATCTCTGGCAGCACTCACAAAATTATTCTGAATTACCCCTGGAAATCATAGTGAGAATACCAATCTTTCAGAAGTACTTTGTCATAGGATATGATGAAAGCATTCATTCTCTTGATGACTAGTCTAATTTTCTTAGCCTACCACTTAGAGCATATTATAAGCGCTACAGTTGAATAGGTACCTTGTTTAAAATGAACTCTCTTTAAAATCATACTGTATTAAATAAAACGTAGATGGAATTGACTTACCCATTAAACCCAAAATGGAGTCAGCAGGGGGAGAGAGGGAAACATATCCTGAGGACTCAAAAGCAGAATTAGCCTGCAAGTGGATCTACTCCAATAATATGCTATCAGGAAATACCTATTCGGCCCCATTGGCCTTGAATGAATAAGCCCACCATACTTATGTCTTCTAGTGGGGTCCATTTTGAATTTTCATTCCCCACTTAGAATGCAATGGTATACCAGGCCCAGTTATTCAATATCCTGAGTGACCAGGATGATAGAGTTTTGAAACCATGCCATATAAGGAGTGGCTGAAGGAACTGAGTGGGAATACTTAACCTCAAAAGGAACTTAGGGGGCACATGACTGAAATAATTAAGTTATAGTAACAGTTAAATTATGTATGAAATTATGTGAAGAGGGATTAGATTTGTCCTCCTTGGCCTCAAAACTAGGACCAGTGTTGGGAAATTACATGGAGGCAAATCTGAATTCAATAAAAGGAACTATTTCTTTTTTTTGTTTTTTTATTTTGGTTTTTTTAAATTAACTTATGTGTTTATTTTTAGTTTACATCATTCATTTCCACAAGATTTTGAGTTACAGATTTTCTCCCTGTCTTTCCCCTCCCCACCACCCCAAAACAGCGATCCCACTGAATATCCCCTCCCCAAATCTTCTCTCTCCTATGTCCTCCCGTATACTCTCTCTGACTTTTTGGTAGGGCAAGATGGATCTCCATACTCCAGTGCCTGTATATCTTATTTCCCAGTTGCATGTAAATAATAATAATAATAATAATTTTTTAAAAAACATTTTATGTTAAAACTTTAAAATCCAGATTCTTTCCCTTCCTCCCTCATCACCCACCCTTACTGGGAAGATAAGCAATTCAGTATAGGTTGTATATGTGTAGTTATGCAAAACATTTCCATAGTGGATATATTGTGAAAGACTAACTTTATTTCCATCCATCTTATCCTCCCCTTTGTTCTATTTTCTACTTTGTCACTGTCCCTTTACAAAAGTGTGTGCTTCTAACTACCCTCCCCCCCACCTGCCCTCGCCTCCATCATCCTTCCTCTCATCCCCCCTCCCCCCTACTCTCCTGTAGGGCAAGATGCCCAATTCAAAGTGTATGTCGTTCCCTCCCTAAGCCAAATTCAATGAGAGTAAGGTTGACCCATTCCCTTTTGCCTTCCTGTTCTTCTCCTCCATTGTAACAGTTATCCCTTGCCTCTTCTATATAAGATAATGTACCCCATTCTGCCTCTCTCCATCTCTTCTCATATTCCTCTCACCTCTCAATTTCACCTTTTAAATATCATTCATTTCTATTCAATTGATCCTGTGCCCTCTGTCTATGTATACCTGTAGACATATATACACACACTCACATATGTATTCATATGCACATATACCCTCCCATATAGATATATAATATATGTATACATATATACATTTATATTCCCTTCAACTATCCTCATACTGAGAAAAGTTTCATAAGTTACAATTATTATTTTTCTATGTAGGCATGTAAATAGTTCAGCTTTGATAAGTTCCTTATGATTTCTTTTCCCTGTTTACTTTCTCATGCTTCTC
>CM053587.1:23113273-23147712 GCA_028646515.1 Pseudochirops corinnae | reverse complement strand
TTTGCTCTCCGGAATATCATATTCCAAGCCCTTTCATCCCTTAATGTAGAAGCTGCTAGATCTTATGTTATCCTGATTGTGTTTCCACAATATTCAAATTGTTTCTTCTTGGCAGCTTGTAATATTTTCTCCTTGGTCTGGGAACTCCGGAACCTGGCTATAATATACCTAGGAATTTTCTTTTGGGGATCTTTTTCAAGAGGTGATTGGTGAATTCTTTCAATTTCTGTTTCACCCTCTGGTTCTAAAATATCAGGGCAATTTTCCTTGATAATTTCTTAAAGGATGATTTCTAGGTTGTTTTTTTGATCATGGCTTTCAGGTAGTCCAATAATTTTTAAATTGTCTCTCCTGCATCTATTTTCCAGGTCAGTGGTTTTTTCAATGAGATATTTCACATTGCCTTCTATTTTTTCATTTGTTTGGATCTGTTTAATAGTATCTTGGTTTCTCATAAAGCCATTTGCTTCCAGTTGCTCCACTCTAATTTTGAAGGAATTAGTCTCTTCATTGAGCTTTTGAAATTCTTTTTCTATCTGGCAAATTCACCTTTTTAAGGCATTCTTCTC
This sequence comes from Pseudochirops corinnae, assembly GCA_028646515.1. Classification (NCBI taxonomy): domain Eukaryota; kingdom Metazoa; phylum Chordata; class Mammalia; order Diprotodontia; family Pseudocheiridae; genus Pseudochirops; species Pseudochirops corinnae. Next base: position 23,147,143 of record CM053587.1, on the reverse strand, counting down.
CTCATTGCCTTTTTGGGCCTCTTTTGCCATTTGAGTTATTCTATTTTTTAAGGTGTTATTTTCTTCAGTCAGGTTGTTGACTCTCTTTTTGTGATTTTCTTGCATCATTCTCATTTCTTTTCCCAATTTTTCCTCCACTTTTCTTACTTAATTTTCAAAATCCTTCTTGAACTTCTCCATGGCCTATAACCAGTTTATATTTTTCTTGGAAGCTTTTGGTTCAGGAGTTCTGACTGTGTTATCTTCTTCCCATTCCATGCTTTGATCCTTTTTGTCCCCAAAAAAGGAATCTAAAGTTGGAAGGCTGTGCTTGCTTTGCTTCCTTTGCTTGCTCATGTTGCCAGTCTTGACTTTTGAGCTCTTTGCCACAGTAGAACTCCACTTCCAGAGGGGAGAGCTTTGTCCCAAATTGCTGGAGTTTTCGCAGCTGCAAGAAGTATTAGGAGGTTGCCATTTCTACAGCCCCCACCAGCTTTGGCTCACTGGTCACACACCTCAGGACCACCACCCAAGATTGTGATCCTAATCCAGGCAGGTTAAGGCAAGAGTGCTTTGCCTCTGAATGGTCACTTGGCCCTGCAATGATCTGCAGGCCAGGAGCTCTGAAGCAGCCACAGGGAGGCGGCTGCAGGGCCACTGCACCTCTGTTGCTTCTCGCTCCGGGAGCAGAGGCCGGAATACACTCCGGCCCCCCCATATTTAGCAGGGTTCCACTGACCTTTTACTTTATCTTTGGCATTTATGGATTGATAATTCTGGAAACCACCATAATTGCTGATGATCCACTCTCCCAAATGCTCCAGCTGCGGCTGGTCTAGGCCGCCCTGGGTCTAAAACCACAAGCTCATCTGGGGGCTGGGTTTGGCCCCCAGCATGCTGCAATTAATCCTTCCTGTCCGCCTGCCAGGCTGCCTTCAGTGGGGGATTTGTTTCTCTCTGTCACTTTGTGGGTTCTGTAGCTCTAAAATTTGTTTAGAGTCATATTTAATAGGTATTTAAGGTGGTTATGGGGGGAGGCATGGAGTGTTCCTGCTTCTATGCTACCATTTTGACTCCACTCCCAAAAGGAAATATTTCTTAAATAAGTCTGTTCAGAAATAGAAGGGCTTAAGCACTATCCACTTAAGTGTATAGTGAGTACCTGGTCACTGGAAGATGGGTTTTAATTTATCAGGGATGCTAGAGAAAGGAGTCAAGCTTCAGGTAAGAAAGCAGATGATATTAGAATCCTCTCTGATGCTAGGATCCTATGGGAATCTATCTAATGTGCTAGAAAGCTTCCTATAGATATAGACTTTTTGTTAAATAAGTAACTAGGGCATAATTTGGTATGTCTATTTGTTATCCATTTCTCTTACTAGATGACTGATCTACCTCCTTTTCCAATGATGTGTTTTCTGGATGATATCCTGAGTGTTGCTTCTAAAACACAATTCATAACTGTGGGCTGCTTGTCCCCACCATGCATCTGTCTAGTGATTTTTGGGTCCCCTACGACTTTAATTTGGGAGATTACAGTGTTCCAAGATTTGTAACCATTTAGCATAACTGGAAGAACATTGGTGTTAAAAATACGAGTTTGATTCAAAGAACAGTTAATTCCTATATTACATAAACCTCTTGCAAAAATAGGAAAATATGGAATCCTACAAAGTTAGCTTTATGAAAAAAAAATAGTTTGATACCTGAACTAGGGAGAGCCAAAAAGATAAGGAAAATTAGAGACCACTATCTAATGAATATGAATGCAAAACTTAAAAAAAAAATATTAGCAAAGAGACTACAGCAGTATATTGCAAATATTGCATTATGGTCAGGTTGGATTTATACCAGGAATGCAGATCTGGTTCAATCTTAGGAAAAATATCAACACAATAGACCATATTGATAACAAGAACAACAAAAATCATATGATTACACCAATAGATACAGGAAAAGCTTTTGACAAAACAGTATCCATTTCTGCTAAAGGAAAAAAGGCACTATATGTTGAATTGCTTGTCTTCTCAGTGGGAGTGAGTGAGGAGGAAAAAAGGGAGAGAATCTGGAACTCAAACTTTTAGAAACAAATGTTAAAAAAATTGTTACATGCAACCAGAAAATAAGCTATACGAGCAATGGGGTATAGAAATCCATCTGCCCTACAAGAAAGTAAGGGCTGGGGTTGACTAGGTGGTGCAGTGAATAGAACACCGGCCCTGGAGTCAGGAGAACTTGAGTTCAAATCCAGCTTCAGACACTTAACACAAAAAAAGCTAACCTGTGACCTTGTGCAAGTCACTTAACCCCAATTGCCCTACCTTCCCCCCTCCAAAAAAAAAAAAGCAAAAAAAAAAAGTAAGTGGTAAGGGGGTAAAGAAAGGGATTGGGGAGATATATGAGAGGGCAGACTGGGGGAAGGAGTAATCAGTATGTTTGCCATCCTGTGGTGGGGGGTAAGGAAGATATGGGGAAAAAAATTGGAACTCAAAATCTTGTGGAAATGAATGTTGAAAACTAAAAAGAAAAAAGAAAAAAGGCACTAGAAATCACAGGAATAAATGTACCTTTATTTAATTTGGCAAGTAGCATCTATCTAAAACCAAGAGCTGGCTTTATAGATAATGGAAGTTGAATTATAGGCACTTCCAATATGACTGGAGTAAAGTAAGAATATTACAATATCACCACTATTATTTGATATAGTGCTAGAAGTGCTATTTATAGCAATAAGACAAGAAAAAGAAATTGAGTCAGTAAGTATGGGCAAAGAGAAAACAAGGATTTTTTTTAGATGATATAAGATAATTTAGTTAAAGAACCCTAGAGAGTCAATTAAAATTGATCAAAACAGTAAATTTACCATTTTTAGCAAAGTTGCAGGATATATAGTAAATTAGCATAAATCATCAGCATTGCTATGTAAAAACCAGCAGAGAATTAAAGATAAATTATATTTAAAATAACTACAGAATGTTTAAATAGTTGGAAGTTTGCCTGATAAGACACACAAAAGAACTATATGAATATAATTACAAAACACTTTACACAAATACAGACCTAAGTAACTAGAGAAGTATTAATTGTTCATGGATAGGCTGAATCAATATAATAAAAATGTCAATACTACCTAAACTAATTGACTTATTTTGTGTCATGCCAGTCAAACTACCAAAGGGTCATTTAATAGAGCTAGAAGAAAATAATGGCTACATTTGAGGAACAAAAAGTAAAAAATCTTAAGGGAAATTTTGAAGAAAAAAGGGAGGGAAATAGAGCAGCACTAGATCTCAATCTATACTAAAACCCAGTCATCATAAAAAGAATTTGGTACTGGGTAAGAAATTAAGGAGTTAGTCAATAGAACAAATTAAGTATACAATATATAGAAGCAAATGAGCACATTAGCCTAGTATTTGATAATCCCCTAATCTCAGCTGTTGGGACAAGATTTCACTGTTCAACAAAAACTGTTGGGAAAATTGGAAAGCAGTCTGACAGAAACTAGATATAAAGCAATACCACATACCAAGACCAGCCCTAAATGGGTACATTATGCAGACATAAAGGGTCATATCATAAACATGTTAGAGGAGTAAGGAAGAAGTTATCCTTCAGACATTTGGAGAGAGGAAGGGTTCATAAGCCAAATGAGGCTTAGAGAGGATCATAGAAGATAAAAAAGATAATTTTGATTACGTGCAATTAAAAAATTTCTGTACAAATAAAACCAATGCAAGAGAAACAGTTAATTAGGAGAAAAATCTTTGCATTAAGTTTCTCTATTAAGGGTCTCATTTCCAAAATGTATATGGAACCGATTCATATTTAAAATGAGTCATTCTCCAATTGATAAGTGGTCAAAGATATTTATAGGAAATTTTCAGAGGAATAAATCCAAGCCTTCAATAGCCTTATGAAAAAATGCTTCACATTACTAATAATTAGAGAAATGTGCATATCCATTAGATTGGCAAAGTCGCCAAAAAGGAAAATTACAAATGTTGAAGATGTTGTAGGAAAATAGGTACATTATTAATTCCTTGTTGGTAAGAGCTGTGAATTAGACCGCCTACTTTGGAAAGCAATTTGGAATTATGCCCCCAAAGTTACAAAAGTAGGCATAGATTTTGACCCAAAAGAGATCAAAGAAAGAGGAAAGGTACTCATATGTAAAAATATTTATAGCAGCTCTTTTTGTAGTAGCAAAGAACTAGAAACTAAGTGAGTGCCCATCAATTGAGGAAGTACTGCTCAAGTTATTGTGCTGTACAAAATGATGAAAGGGATGGTCCCAGAGAATCATGAAAAAGCACAAACTGATGCAGTGTGAAATGAGTAGAACCAAGAGAATTATTTATACAACAACCTCATAAAAGACAATCAACTTTCAAAGAACTCTGATCAACACTATGGCCAAAAATGACTTTTGAAAACTAATGATGAAGCTCTTGATGGAGAGGAAATGGAGAGAGATGGAACCAAAATGGTGGAGTGAAGGCAGGAACACTCCTGAGCTCTACCCAAACCATCCAAATACCTTTAAATAATAACCCTAAACAAATTCTAGAGTGGCAGAACCCACAAAAAGACAGAATGAAACAATTTTCCAGCCCAAAACAACTTAGAAGGTTGGAATGAAAGGTCTATTGCGGCAGGGTGAGAGAAAGGCACAGTCCAGTGCAGGCTGTGCCAGCACAGCCCTAGCCCAGGCAAATCAGGAGCAGGCCTTAGGAGCCACTGAATCAGCAGCAGCAGCAGCAGCTGCTTCTAGAACTCTCGGCCAACAAACAGTAAGGGGGTCAAACAACCGATCAGGAGATTACAGGGGTCTCTTTGCTAGCCTTGAGGTAGGACTCTTGCTTTGCCCATACTCGGATCTGGGTCACAGTCCTGGGTGGCAGTCCCAGGGTGAGGAGGAGCTGTAGCACACCAAAGCTTGTGACCACAGAGGAGGGAGAACCCTTGTCACAGTTCCAGGGCAGAAGAGTGTGCTTGTGGTCACTCACAGACCACAGTCCAGGCCAGGAGAGTAGTAAACACCTCTCCTTAGATCACACCACCTTGGAAGAACTGGAAACTTATAGGTCCCTAGAAGCATCTCTGAAAACAGCGACACAAAACTCCTGAAGTTTGGGAGCCCACCCTGGGAGCAGAGTCCTCCTTTAACAAAGAGTTAAAAGTCAAGTAATAGACTGGGAAAAATCAGGAAACAATAGAAAAAAGAATTCAGAAGAAAACAAAGTCAGAGTTCCTATATCCTAAGCTTCCAAGAGAAATCTGAAGTCTCAGGCCATGGAAGAGCTCAAAATGGGTTTTGAAAATCAATTAAGAGAGGTAGAGGAAAAATTGGGAAGAGAAATGAGAATGAGACAAGAACATCATGAAAAATAAGTTAAAAGCTTGGTAAAGGAGACTCAAAAGTCAATGAGGAGAAGAGTGCTTTAAAAAGCGAAATAAACCAAATGGGAAAAGAGGCACAAAAATGCATTGAAGAGAAAAACTCCTTAAAAAGTAGAATTGGTCACATGGAAGAGGAGGTACAAAAGCTCACTGAGGAAAATAATTCCTTAAAAATTAGATTTGAACAAATGGAAGCTAATGACTTTATGAGAAAACTCAAGAAACAATAAAACAAAACCAAGAGAATGAAAAAATAGAAGACAATGTGAAATATCTCATTGGAAAAACAACTGATCTGGAAAATAGATCCAGGAGAGATAATTTGGAAATTATTGGACAGCCTGAAAGCCATGATCAGTAAAAGAGTCCATTCTTCATCTTTCAAGAAATTATCAAGGAAAACTTCTGGTGTTCTAGAACCAGAGGGTAATATAAAAATAGAAAGAACCCACCAATCACCTCCGGAAAGAGATCCCCAAATGAAAACTCCTAAGAATATTATAGCCAAATTGCAGAGCTTCCAGGTCAAAGGGAAAGTATTGCAAGTAGTCAGAAAAAAACAATTAATGTATTGGGGAGCCATAGTCAGGATAATACAAGATGTAGCAACTTCTACATTAAAGGGTCAGAGGGCTTCAGATATGGTTTTCTGGAGGGCAAAGGAGCTAGGATTACAACCAAGAATCACCCAGCAAAACTGAGTATAATCCTTCAGGGGGCAAAGAGTGGGGAGAAAATGAACATTCAATGAAACAGAGGACTTTCAAGCATTCTTGATAAAAAGACCAGAGTTGAATAGAAAATTTGACTTTCAAATATAAGACTCAAGAGTTTAATGCCATGCATGAGCAGCTTCCCAAAAGAATGCTACTGTGAACAGCTTGTTCACAGGTTCTTGTCCAGTCCTCCCAGCAGTTCCTTCTACACACTGAAGTTCACAGGGTCCAGCACATCTCAAAACCTTCACAATTTCTGTTCCCAGGAACTGAAGGATCAACCAAGGCACAAAGTGTTAGCATCCCAGTCATGCCTCCCCAGTCCTCTGTCAGTTCAGCTGGCCCTAGGACCCAGAAGAAACCTCAGCCTTCCAGGCAGCAGCAACAACTTCAGCCTTCCAGAAAACTCCAACTCAGTTCTCAGTCCAGCAGTAGCAGCCCAGCTTCCAGATGCTGCCAAGAGAAACTCTCTCTGTCTGTCTTTCTCTCTGTCTCTCTCTCTCTTTCTCTGTCTCTCTGTCTCTCCCCCTCTCTCTTTCTCTCTCTATCTCTGTCTGTCTGTCTCTCTCTTTCTCAGCTGGCTTCAGTCTCCAAGATTCTTCCACCAGGATCTTGTCAGGAGAAAATTCTGAATGTGCCTCTCTGGGGCCTTTCTTATACACACACACACACACACACACACACACACACACTCTTCCTATTTCAGTCAACCCCTCCCTGTTATGTCAGCAACAAGAGACAGAGTTCACACCTTCTGTTTCTTTCACATAGGTTTGATTAGTTACTAAGGGCTAAGTACATGCTTACTTGACATAAGGAAAAGAGGTCTTCAAATTTAAATTAATTACCATTACAGCAGGATGCTTTCAGAAAAACCTAGAGAGATTCACATGAACTAATGCAAAGTGAAATGTACCTTGTACAAAGTAAGAGCAATATTGCAAGATGATAAGCTGTAAATGACTTAGCTAAACAATGATCCAAGACAACTCTGAAGGACTTATGATGAAAAATGCTATCCATCCCCAAAGAACTGATGGTGTCTAAATACAGATTGAAGTATACTTTTTTAAACTTTATTTTTGGGGGGGGTCTATTTTCTTTCACAGTGTGACTATTATGGAAATGTTTTGTATAACTATACATGTATGACCTATATTAAATTGCTTGCTTTCACGGTGGGGTGAGGTGGGAATAAAGGAGAGAATTCAGAAATCAGTGTTTAAAACGAATATTAAAAATTGTTTTTACATGTAACTGGGGAGAAATAAAATAGTAAATAAGTTGAAAAAAGACATGGATTCATGAAACAGAATGAGATGCATATATATTATATGGTCAATGTGGAAATTTATTTTGCTTAAGTGTGCATATTTGTTATAAGCATCTTCTTTTTTAATTGTGGGAGAGTCAGAGGGAAAAAAATAAATTGAAAAAACATTTAGAAAGTTATGGGTTTGTGTGTTTGGAAACAATTTGAGATCATTAAAAACACTATATAATTTCTTAAGTGCAATTCAGCCTGCACTTTTCCTTCTGTTCATTATCTATGTATCTGTATATATGTATGTATGTATATATATAATCAAAACTTTTATTTTAACATCATTGTCATTTCCCTATTACTCCTCTCCCATTTGACTTTGCTAAAACAACAACAAAAACAAACCAAAAAATCCCCAATTTTGAGGTACCACCTCACACCCATCAGATTGGCTAATATGGCAGAAAAGGAAAATTCAGTTTAATTCAATAAACATTTATGAAGCACTTACTGTGTACTTGTACTTAAGTACTAAGTACTGTGTACTTAACACAAACACTGTTTCGTTATTGATATATTGATACAAATAAGAAAAACGAAGAAAGTCCCTATTCTCGAGGAGCAGCTAACAGAGGAAGACAACACAAAAAGAAAGCTAGGAGGAGGAGGGGAGAGAATTATCAGGGTAACCTGGCCCAAGGATATATGTTTTTTGGAGTCTAAACCAAATAGAGCTGCTGATAGAAAGTGGAGAGTTAGCTGGAAAGTTCAGACTCCAGCCCTATACTGCGCTTCACCCTTCAGTCCTCCAGTCAGAGGGGAGAGGAGGCTGAGACAGTGGAAAAGGTAGTGAGTATTGAAAGCTGAGTTAGTTAGCATGATGATGAGGTTTCAGATGACCACTTGTCCTGTGTGGGGTATCATGTTCCACAGAGTCCAAACCAAGCAGAGTTGCTGATGGAAATGACAAATATCAAAAGGTTTGTGGGAAAAGAGGTACAGAAACACTCTGTTGGTGGAGCTGTGAACTGATTCAACCATACTGGAAAGCAGTTTGGAATTATGCTAAAAAAAACCCAAAACCTATTTAACTGTGCATACTCTTTGATCCATTGATTCTGCTACTAGGTCTGTAACCTCCAAAGAGATCAAAGAAAGAGGAAAAGGACTCATAGGTAGAAAAACTATGTGATGGCAAAGAATTGGAAATAGAGAGGATACCCATCATTTGGGGATTGGATCAACAGGTTATAGTACATGGCGTATGGTATAGACTGTTGTATTGTCAGAAATAATGAAGGGGTTAGTTTCAGAAAAAAACTCTGAAGACTTGTATGAACTAAGGCAAAATAAAATGGCAGAGCCAGGAGAACAATTTTTAAAATTTATATGGTTACAGTAATATTGTAAACATAATCAACTTTGAATGACTTAATATGTCTGATCAATAAAATGGTCAACTACAATTCCAAAGGACTCATGATGAAATATGGCATCCACAGAGAACTCAAAATACAGATTAAAACAATTGTTTTTCTCTTTTTTGGGGAGTGGGGTACATGGATAACATGGAAATTTTTTTGCATATTTATAGTGGGTTTTGTTTTTCATCTTCAATGGTTAGGGGAGGGGAAAGGGAGAGAATTTAGAATGGAAATATATATGCATATACATGTACATAATACATACACATATACACATGCATATATATGTATACACACATGTATGTGTATATATATAGTTAAGCAAATTTTAAAAATGAGTAAATTAGCCATGTCTGAGGGGAGAGGCATGATTTACCATTAGTCCTTTGACATCGTGATTAGTCACTGTGCTGATTAGAATTATGATGACTATAATAAATGTTTTCTTTTATACTGTGATCATGTTGTAAATTGATCACTTGATTGTTCTTACCCTGCTCTGTATCAGTTCATTCATAAGCCTTCCGAAATTTCTCTGAATTCCTTGTGTTAGTTATTTCTTATCAAGTCACCTTATGCACAATGACATGCTACAATTTGTTTGACCATTCATTCCCATCAGGAACTTTGTTTCTACTTAGAGGTAGCTAGGTTGCTAACTGGATAGAGTTCTGGGCCTGGAGGCAGGAAGACCTGAGTTCAAATTCAGCTTCAGGCATTGCCCCATGACTCTGGGCAAGCCACTTAACTTCCGTCTGCCTCAGTTTCCCCAACTGTAAAATGGGATAATAAAAGCACCTGTCTCAAAAAGTTGTTGTAAAGATCAAATGAGGTAATAATTGTAAAAAAAAACCACTTAGCATAGTATTTGGCATCTAACAGGCATTTAGTAAAAGCATATTCACTTCCCATAGTTCTTTGCTACCGCAAAAAGTGCTGATATGAATATTTTGGTGTATGTGGTGCTTTCCCATCTGTCTTTAACCCTTTTGAGAATATATGCCTAGTTCTGGCTAATAAAATTCTTTCAAATTACAAAAAAAAAATTATGAACTTAAAAGTCATCATTAAGCACTAAAATTTCATTATACAAAGAACAAGGGGATTATATATAAAGCCTTAAACTTGTTACATAGTTTGCATAAATACACATAAATATATCATATATATTTAAAATTTAACGAAGTAGCAACAAAATTGCCCTCTATCTCCTTCTGGATCCCTTAACATTTTCTTCCAAGCACTTTTAGAACGCTCGATAGAATGTTTTACTGATACTCTTTTGCTTTCTTCATTTCTCTACTATTACCCACTACCTCCCTGAGTAAGTTCTTGCCCCATCCCGCATCGTAGACACCCTCCCTTGTGACAAATATAATCAAGTGAAACAAATTTTCTATGCATGTCTAAAAATGCTTGTCTCTTTCTGCTTATCCAGTCCATTACTTCTCTGCCAAGAGGAGGGTAGCATGTGTCATCAATCTTCTGGACTTGTCATTGCATTTGATCAAGTTTCTGAAGTCTTTCAAAGTTGTTTTCCTTAAATTATTTTGGTCCTTGTGTAAATTTTCTCCTTGTTCTACTCCTTTCACTTTGCATCAGTTCATAAAAGCCTTTTCAACTCTCTTCATCCTTCATATTGTCCCTTTTTATGGCATGATAATCCATTACATTCATATATAATGTATGCCATTCCTCAATTAATAGGTGTCCCCTTCATTTCTAGCTCTTTGCTATAAGAAACAACACAGTTATAAATATTTATGTGTTTTAAATTCTCCCTTCAGTCAGGATCTCAGTTCCAATGAAGGAGACTATTAGAATCAGTAGCTCTTAATTGTCATAAACAGATTTTGTGGAAACTTTTGAAATCTCTGTAAGGAAGCCTCTGTAGAACCATTTTGAAATTACTCTGTCTTGCATTTTAAAAGTACCAAAAGGGGGGAAAAAAAACCCTCTTCCTTAAAAAGATTTATAATGACTCAGTATCATTTAAGAGTACATGTCCTTTTCAGTATTCTTAGGGAAGTAATTCCTTTGATCAGCAATCCCCAAACACAATAGCATTTCCTTTTTATACCTCTGAATTATCCATCACTGTTAATTCCTTCCTCTTTCTTAAAGTCTTTCTTCTGATAACTTTTAAGTAGATGGAAATCATAAAGACAGCACCTCTCCAAGTTGCCTAAAACACATCCCAAAGGGCATGAGTTAAAGCTGGAACCATATATGAGCCTGGAATATTTTGGCCCAAGTGATTTAGACTAACCTGGTTGCTTAGCCTCTGAGGTAGAACCAGAAACAAGATTAGACAGTGATTGAGAAGAGCAGAAGTTTAGTCAGGACGGTATTAACAGGCTGAGACATGACAGCAGCAGCAGTATCAGGAGCCTGTAGGGAGTTGGACAGCTTCTGGACAGGTACAGAGGTCAGTCAGGGATGAGTAATAGGTTTATTAGGTACAGCCCAAGGTCTGTACAAGCAATGAAGTCACGATAGGATGAGTGATACACAAGGGAACACAAGTAGCATAGTGTAACGATAATTAATTTAGCAGGTACTTGTACTTCTGTGAAAGAAACAGAGGGGGTATGAACTCTCTCCTGTTGCTGACATAACAGGAAGGGGTTGGCTGAGACAGGAAGCCAATGTGTGTATGTGTATTTCAGAAGAGCTCCAGAGGACAGACAGACAGAATCAAGAATTTTTACTCCTGGTAGAGGAAGCAGAATTGTTCCAGCATCTGGGAGCTGGGCTGCTACTGGACTAAGAACTCCTGGAAGGCCAAAGTGTCTGCTGCCTCCTGGAAGGCTGAGATTTCTTCTGGATCCTAGGGCCAGCTGAACTGCTGGAGGACTGAAGAAGCATGACCAGGATAAGACTTTCTTTGTTTGTGGCTTGGTTGATTCTTGAGTTCCCGGCAACAGAGGTGGTGAAGGTTTTTGAGATGTGCTGGACCCTTTGAACTTCGTTGTGTAACAAGAACTGCCCAGAGGACTGGATGAGAACCTGGGAGCTGTCTGCCTCTGACTCCAGGTGACTATTTGGTGGATTCAGGTAGGAGCTGGGACCATGGAAGGGGATCCACCCCAAGTCAAGATGAAGAAAAGGCCTCTCCTTGGATACTGAACATGTGATGAAATTGAAGTTTACTAGAAACTGAGGGGTGGAGGGTTTGTATAATTTTCTAATGATTGTATTTAGTGATTAATGATACTTAGTAATTGTGAATCTGGATAAGTGACTGATTAAGTTAACTTATGATTGCCCCAGTGGAAGATTGATTATTATATTGTGAGATGACTGAATTATTAAGTAAGCAGGGTTTCCCCCTTAGGAAAACCAGATGATTATTCTTTTGTTCTTTGTTCTAAATACTGGGGCCACTTTGGTGAAAACTATGTGGTCATTTCAGTGTTAAGCTGTTGTGAACACTATATTGTGATTTTCTATGATAAGACGTAATGTTGTGAATATTATATTGTGATCTGTTGTGAATGTTTGCCTTGATTTGTAATGGAATAAATGGAGTGTTCACTATACTGTGTAATCAGAACCTTAAAAGCTGTTCACAGTAGCATTCTTTTGGGAAGCTGCTGGTACATGGCGTTACACATAGAACCCAGAATCGAGAAGAAAAGCAACTGGGAGATCTTCAAATGTAGTCATGGGAAGGAACCTTTATCCTGCATGAGTCTTTTTTTTTTCTCCTTAAGTTAATAACCTTTTAGAGAGGATAGAAAGAAATCCAAAAGCCTTTCTTACCAATAGAGGGAACTCGGAAGAGAACTGGAGGCATTGAGGTGGAGCAGTAGGTAGAGTGCTGGCCCTGGAGTAAGGAAGACTCATCTTCCTGAGTTCAAATCTGACATCAGACATTTATTAGCTGTGTGACCCTCAGCAAGTCATTTACCCCTGTTTGCCTCAGTTTCCTCATCTGTAAAATAAGCTGGAGAAGGAAATGGCAAAGGACTCCAATATCTTTGCCAAGGAAATCCCAGTGGGCTCATGAAGAATTGGACATGACTGAAAACAACTGAATATCAAAAGAGAATTCTCATACGAGTAGTATTACTATATTGGAATGGAAATGTCACTATGTTAACTATCCGTCTGTGCAGTAGAAGTCCTCCAGCTAGAGATCCAGGTAGAGGTCTTTATCCTTCCCTCCCCCTAGGAGTTAGGCTTTGATGCTTGAATTGGAACATACTCAAAACCTCTGACTGAAATAATGACTTTTACTCACAGAGGTCTACTTTCTCATATGCAGTCTTTTTTTTTTTTAACAAAAGGGAAAGAAATTAAATCTAGAAGTACTTCTGTGGGGTTTATGGGGGAAAAAACAAAGAAAAGACCAGCCTTTTGTCTCCATGTACCTTGTGGCTTTGCTTTGCTGAAAAAAATAAATATCTCACTCCTTTGAGAGGGAAGTCCTGTTTTCCCTTCACTTTTATAAAATGCATACAATAACCATTCAAAACCAGAATAAATGGCCATTAGGATTTTTCTGATAACACAGTAAACAAAATCAAACAATGAGAGAAGTCCTTTCCTCCAGCTGCCATGGTTAGTCTGGTAGCTCTAGAAGGACAAACCAGGGGTGTGTTAGAATGAGGCTCTTGATGGCAGGAGATCCAATTGTCAAATTTTCCATGTGAGCATTTATGTCTTGGAAAACTTATAAAAAATAAGAAAACCTATAAATAAATTGATTTATTATTTATTATCTTTTAAGAAAACAATGGAGGAACTAATAATGCAGATTAAACTTAAATGTTTCTCATGAGTTCCTTTTCTATTTTTTTGGAGAGTCAGTTGTTAAACATTTACCCACACTCCTAGAAAATAATAATTTATACACTTATTAGTGACTGTGGGAGAATCTACTTCTCCCTGGGTGGTTAGAGAAGGGGTGGGAGAGACCTGTTAGATGGGCTGAAATCCCTCACCCTTCCTAGTTGCTGCTTAGTCATCGATCTCCCAGCTGGAATGACCCCTCCCCCCCAGCCAAATTTGAGTCTGTACAAAGTCAGGGTCACCTGGGTAACCTGGGTGAGATTTCCCAGAATTCCCTGGGTCAAAGAACCTTAGATATTTTTTCCTATGTCAATTTCAAGGTTCCAGAATTCCTAGGGAATTCTGGGAAGTCTTCTTACCCAACAGGAATTCGAATTCCCTAGCCTAGAGTTTTAAAGGCAATACCTGTTGTTGTGGGAAGTCAGTTTTCATTCCTTTAGCCTGGGACTTATTTATAAGTGGAAATAAGTGGGAAAATCTTGTCAGTCTAAAGTGGGAAATGAGGGATTGGGAGCAGTGAACAGGGGAGTACCTGACAAGTACTAAATTATGTGTAGGTGTTGAATGTGTCTAATATAAACTCTAAGTTGTATCTTTCCTTCAAAATGTTAAACATGTCAATTAGTGATAAAAAAAAAATCTTGTATCTGGTTCTTACATCGTCTTCATTTTCGAATCTCTCTCCTATCCCCTACACAGCAGGCCATCCCTTTTAACAGAGAAATATGTAACTCAGCAGCACTATCACATTTCCCATGTCTGATATTAACATTGGACCTTGCAAAGAAAGGGAAGGAAGGGAATTTTTTCATCTCTTTTCTGGGACCTGCTCAAGGGTGTGTTGATAAATGTTTAACAAGGAGCTATCTGGAAAAAAGTGGGAGTTTAATCTATATTAGTAACATTTTGTCCATCACTTTCTTAAGTTGAGATGATCAACAAAACAAGAAATCAAGCCCTGGTTTGTAGCATTTGCAGATTTCTGTGGTGTACGTGTCCACTCTGAAAAATCAACAACCAGCCCCTGAACGTGATGTGAGTTAGTTCCAACAGACCTCTGAGCCTGGTAATCAGTGACTTGTTTTTACAAATAACCCTTTCTATTTTCATTCTTTCTTTAAAAACATGAAGGAGTAGAAAAGTTTGCCTTGTAAGAATCAGTATCACACACTGGAAATGAGTGTATTGGACTATCCCACAGTTGTTTCTGGAACCACCATCACCACCTGGGATCATTCTCTGAATTGAAAAAACAAAGCCCAAGAGAAAATCACATTTTCTAGAGTGCTAACATTGCCATCTCACACCTTGAAAGTTAGAACAAAAATAAACATTAATTGAATTGAATTTTTTAAATGTCAAGATAGGTATCCCTTGGGTCCTGTGTGTATCTGAAGCTGTCTGACTTGACCATTTCAGAGAATTTTGTAGTTTTGCCAGGGGGAGCCTTTTGCCAAATTGCAAATGATAGATTTTTTTTTTTAAATCTTCCACACCTGGTCCTACATCCCATTAGCATACCTTCTCCCCTTCTCCCACTCCTTCTCACTCTGCAGCTCCACTTGGATTCCTCTGCTGCAGTCAAATAATTCTTGTTAGGGTAAAAGAAGATAGAGGACTAAAGGGTAAAGCCCTAGAGCCACTTACATTTGAATAAAGGAAGGACCTTTTTAATCCAAATAAATGGGTGGATAGGTTTTCCAAAGAGCTGTTTTGTTGGGGTTGAGAGCCCATGTAGCTCCTCAAATCATAAAATGAAAGTAACTGCTTATTCTATCTGCTAATTCTCACATAATTTCATATAGGTAAGAAACTGTGAACAATCTGTCTTCTTCCCTGGGAAATAAACATTTGCTAGCTAGATGCTAACAGCATCTTTCAGGAAGGGCTTTTTGGCTTGTTTTAATGGTCAAGGCTTATGGAGGAAATAACAGCAAGTGGACATTAACATCAGTTCCTGTATCAATGTATCGATGATCTTGTTGTTTCTAGCACCATTAACTTTCCTCTTTTGGGACAAAAGCAAGCAGTTCATCTAAGCTAATAAGTTGACATTTGTTCCCCAGGAGGAATCCATTGTTTCTGTCTTCATTCTTTCTGGTGGTTTTATCTATTTCCAGGATTGTTTCAAGCTGAAGTATTTTTAAAAATGGTTTACTTTGGTGTATTGTTAATGTATTTTTGCTTAATGGGAAGATCTTTCCCAGCCATTAATAGGCCCATGTGACCTGCTTGAGTCACATGGAAGCCTAAGCCACATGAGTCTATGGGAGGAGGAGCTTGTCAAACATGTAGAGCAGAAGGGGTGGAGCAGAGCCAAGAGGAAATTGGTCACAGCAGTCAGAGTTGGGAGTGACAGCAGTTAGAGTAGAGGGAGAGAGAGGAAACAGGCAGTGAGTGTTCATTTGTGAGAAGGCCCTAGCAGGGGGAAGGCTTGGGGATGGCAGTGCCCCCTGCATTGTTATTATGCATAGATTTCTTTGTTGCTATGATGGATTTGACTTTCTGGTGTTTGGATTCAACTTTCTGGTGTTTGAATAAATGTTTTGGTTCTGTCTTCCATGTGGAGAGGCTGTTATGTTTTGCAATTCAGAATTATGCTGGCATATTCATAGCCACAGTAGGCACTGTGAATATCATATTGGCTCTACATTTGGTCCTCTTTGGATTCAGATATTTGCAAATGCTGCTTAGAATGACAAGTGGAGGAAATAGAATGTCTGAGAGGTTGATTACCATTCATACTATAGGGAAGGGGAAAAAAAGACTTAGTGGTTGCCAACAAAGTGGTTGCCAACAAAGATCCCAGAGACCTGCTCCTTCTTGCCTCATTTCTAAACTGTCTATAATAGACCCTATATTAGGTATGTGCTGATAGGAAGGGACTTACTTTACCATAGTACCATGGATCTAAGGCATAGGCACTGATTAGCAGTGGTTCTCAACCTGTGGGTCGTGATCCCTTTGGGGGTTGAAAGACCCTTTCACAGGGGTCACCTAAGAAATATGTGTTTTCTGATGGTCTTAGGAACCGAGACACGACTCCTCTATCCATCTCCAGGCGGGTCCACCCACACACAGATATGCCCACATACAAGTATTAAAGGATCCTGGCATTAGGAAGGTTGAGAACCACTGAGAGGCAAGCGAGAATTTTGGAAGAAGAAATTTGGAAGAATTTTGGAAGAAAACCCTAATAAGGCTGTTTCTTTTCTTATGGCAACAAAAGGAAAAAATAGCAGTTGTTAGAGGAGTACAAAGGGTTCCTGAGATTAGTGAGCAAGTTGTGGAAGCCACTAGTGCTATTTGGAAGCCACAGATACAAGGACAGGTTGCTGAGAACAGGTACAGATCAGACACTCAGATACCAGAACATCTAAGGGATAGCAGCTTTGCTCATGCTACTGAGAGTTCATTTAGATGAGGAAGAAGGTTGACCCAGAAGGAAGGGAGGGGCTCTGCTTGCATCCATTCCTTTGCTAATTGGAGCTTAGATGTTGTTCTGGGCTGGGTCTGTGTGTAAAAATTGCATTGTATCTTGTTCTGGTTACCCTGACCATCCCCCTCTCTCTTCTAGTCAGTATAGTAAGTTTTAAAGTGCCAGCATAAAGTAACAATAGTAGGAAGTAAGGTTTCAAAGAAAACCTATATGTGGATACGTGGTGAACTAACCGTAAGGTGGCAAGGGTAATAATTTATCCACCCCACACCAAAACCCTATAAAAATGAGATGCCAAACTCCTGTTCCACCTCCAACCCCTCCCCACTCCCAGCACTACTTTACCTGTTTATGGGTTCATGTTGTCCAGCTACTCTCAACTTCAATCCTTGACATTCTGTGCCTTTCACCCTCTTGATTTTCTTCCCCATGCTTCCTATCTTCCTCTATCATCTCATCCTCCTTCCCCATACCATACTGAGAGAAATGATTATTAATAACCAATGATTTGGGGAGATCCAGAGTTGTCTCCTTTTCCTAAAAATATTAAAAATTCAGTCTCTTGAAGGACAATGCTGATAATGAGATTGGACTAACTTTCTTGTTCTGACCCCACCCAGGTGGAGAAGTGTTATGGGAATCTGAAGATATTCCCTGCCCCTAAGCCCTTTGCTAAAGTGGCTACTGAGAACCTTCCCTGATTTGAAAGTATACTCTGCCTCCTAATAGGCTGAATGTGAGCCTGTAGCTGGAGGCTTGTTTTTTGGGAATGCCCTGCCTTGTTGCTTTGTGATTGGGCAGTGGGTCAAGAGGGCTGTGACATTCTCTGAGCCAGGAGAAGGCTACATATATGCCTTGATGCGGTGTTTTGCTTCGGGGCTCACTTTGAGAAGAGTTGTGTGATTTGGCCAGATGACACTCTGGGAAGCTGTTGAGCCCCCGGCTTTGAAAAACCCAGATGTTGGTGCTTCCCTCTCTGTTAACTGAATAGGTAACTGATGTAATGGTCAGACTCTGGTAGCCGTCTGCTGAACTGTTTCTTTGTCTGCTTGTAACTTGTGTTTGCATTCTCTGAAGTTCAGGGTGCTGACTTTTTCCCCTGAACTAGGTAAATGGTATGTGTTTGATTGATTCAAGTAAGACTGTTAACCCATTTTGAGTTGCTTTCCCTTAGAAAAGCAGATCTAAGAACCTGTGCTAGCAGCCACCCTGGGTATGCTAGGGTGCTTGCTGATACAAGAAGCCATTGTGCTCTATTCAAGTCTGTCTGGGGATAAATTCTTTGAATAGATTGCCCAAGGCTGGGAGTAACTTAGAAGAAAATGACATAATCAAAGTTCATTTGAATGGGTTCAGCCCTCTCTGTAACATACATTCTCTCATTAACTGTTAAACAATTAGAGTTGATTGTCACTCTCGGGAATACCTCTCTTCCAATGGGCATATAAACTGTATTTGGTCTAAGAGGCAGATGACCAAATGACCATTCTTTTATTAAAATGCTAATATGTTAAATTACCCAGAAATTATGTCTCTCAAACTTTTTAAATGCCATAGCACCCTATCCTTTGTCCCTGTACTTTCTGTGCCTTACTAAAGTGTGATTTTGCTGCTACTGTGGTCTTTCCTGGTGAGTATCCAAAGAATGATATGTGCTTGCCCCTGAATTGACCCAGAGGGACCCCCTTTGTGGTTCCAGTCCCTTAGCCACAATAATTCCATAAATTGGTAATTTCATCTGGCTTTAGATTCAGTATTGAAATGAAAGGAGATACTAGTAAATCCTTCAAGAGTTAACAAAAAGAAACATATGTACTTAGCCACAGTGGGAAGACATTCAACAAGGATAGAAATAGAAGATAGCTTGAATTGATTCATTTGAGTGATGCTCTTTTGCATCTGTCATGATACCCCAGTCAGGCATCAGAGAGTCTCTGAAGGACTTCTTGGCTGCCTTGTACTCAGGGGGTAAGAAAACGATGTCAGTAGTCTGAGCTTACTGAGTCTCGAGGAAAATCTCCAATACTTTTAAAGGAAAAACTAGCCTAAGTTACATGGGGGTAGGGAGCAATGGGAATGTTTGGAGGACTGGAGGAGGGGGTTAAAATATTCCCCTACTACAGATGTTGTCCAGACCTAGTAGTGAAAGTTTGAGATTAGAATAAAATGAGGCACTCACTCATAGACTAATAGCAAGAAGATTACTTAGCCTTAGCATGGAAAAGATATTTAGTAAGGTCACAATACTGATTCATGTGGATACGACTTTGGATAGTTTCAATACCTTTTGAGGAAAAGTAGCTTAGCCTGTTTGAGGTAGGTCCCTGAGAGAAGACAGCCCAGTCTACATGACAAGATCCTGGGCAATATTGCTCCTACTTATGGGGTACAGGCTCTGGGAAACCCCTTGAACTCTGATCGAATCTTCCCACTTGATGAAGCATTTTCCTGAGGCCAAAAATCTTTCAACATTGCTAGACCCAAATCTCTGTTGCTTTAACCTAGCCTAACCCTCCATTGTCCAGCTACTTCCCACCCTTGATCCTATCAAAATATCTATACCCAAATCTCTTACCTTAAACAAGCCTAGCCCTCCATAGCCTTCGATTATTTCCCACCCTTAAACCCATTCCTGGAGTCTGACCTCAATTCTTCAAGAACTGCCTTAGACTCCTCTTTAAGACCCTCCCCTAGACCACCCCTAAATCCTCCCACAGTCTTTCTGTATATAAGATTCATCTTGCCTGCATGAAGGTGCTGAGATTCAATCTAGCGCAGACTCACTCTGTGTCAGATTATTCTGGCCTGCTAGTCAATCCAAGCTCACAAATACTTAGGTTGCTTAAGAGTCTACCCAATATGGTGAATCTTTAACAAACTTTGTTTTACTTTGGCTAAGAGAAGGCGTGAGTTAAATTCATTTGGCAGGATCCAGTGTGTTGGTATTTTGGGGTCCTGAGCACCCCTAAACCCCAAACCTCAACACTGCCATGCATACAAGTTCCATTTCTGTTCTTCACATCTTAGAATCAATATGCTTTATGTACATTAGGAGATGGTTGCATGCAGGTTAACAGAATACTCCTAGGGGAGAGTTAGAAACAAGACAAATGAAAACACAAAGCCATAGGGAATAATGAGAAACCTCCACCCTTGAATTCCAGGCTATGTCAGTCCAGAACTGCTTGCCTACAGTGATACGGTCACAGGTTACCCTCAAGGAAATTTCAAGGTTATGTTTATTTATTTCATTTATTTATTATTTCGAGGTTATGACCCTTAATTGAAAGAGGATGGGTGGAAGTGGCAGAGCCTCCAATATCCAGAAAAGATGGTGAGGTGAATGACGGAAGAGAAAGGCACCCTATGGAGGCTTAGAATGCTAACATAGTGGAAAGATAGTGTCACATATTCAGGGAGAGATGGACCACTTTGTACTTTTATAAAATGGTCAATTTCACTGAGATGTTTTTGGGTCTATGCATAAATAAATATAAAGACAGAGAGCCCCTCAGGAAGTTCATATTGGAACAAAGTGCTAGGGGGTAGACCACATCTATGCAATTATATATGGAGAGACATAAATCCTGCCTCTCCACTTGTGTATTCCAAATCAGGCTGCATATTGCGAAGGGGTCTTTGTTACAATGCCCTAGTCTGCACTCAGCTATCTTGTTCTGAGATTGCTTTTGGATGGAACCTACATTGTTCTCTGAACTGTTATAAGGCCCCCGAACCACACCAAAATGACAAAAATACCCTGAAAACCCAGAAAATGCTTTCTACTGTCATCTTTTACTACTAGTTCTATGTCTTGTGTTTGGAACCATCCATATTGAATTGAAGTCATGCTGTAGCTATGCCATTATGTGGCCTCTAAAGGGTACAAAACTTTAATGCAAGCTCTTGTATAGTCTGCTTTGCCACTAGTCAAAGTAAAGTACTTCCTCTAAGGTCTCCAAAATGCATCTGACTGCCAAATATTAGGTTCCCCAATAGTAAGCTGCAAGCAGTGGAAATCAGTTTCTTCATATATCTAACAGATTTAATTGAATGGTTCACAGAAATTATATTAATAGGGTCAACTAGGTGGTACAGTGAATAGAGCACCAACCCTGAAGTCAGGAGGACCTGAGTTCAAATGTAACCTCAGACACGGAATACTTACTAGCTGTGTGACTTTAGGCAAGTCACTTAACCTCAATTGCCCTGCCTTCCCCCCTCCGAAAAGCAAAAAAAAGAAATTATATTAATAAAAAAGTGACAACTGAAAAAAATTCACATATGGGAAAAGTCTCAGAAATTTATTTTTATAAGAAACAGAACTCAATCCAATTTTATTCTTTGTCCATGGAGAAGACATCAGAGGCATTTCATTTCTTGGTTTCCAGGACCAATGATGGAAGGTCATCTCATTCAAGCCTCAAGGGGGCCCTACAAACCTGTTAATGAACTCAATGATTAGGAAATCACATTTCATTACTTGCCTTGTTTCCTTCCAGGTGGTACAATTCTACTTAATCTCAGTGTTTGTGGAGAAGACACAATTACTATGAAGAAGAATTTTATTGTCTAAATAAAATTCTGTTTCTAAACATTTTACATGATTTATTATTTATACTTAAGTTATTTACATAACTTATACATTTTTTATGAGATGGAGGATAAGGAGGTTTAGGGAAGTTAATTAATCTTTCTCCAATAAGAGAACTAAACACTAATTAAACTATTTAATAAAGAAATTACATTCATTCAGTGGACATTTATTGAACACCAACTATATACAATATACTAGGTCAGGAACTGTCAAGGATACAAAAAAAGAAGAAGGTATGGTTGCTGCTCTCAAGGAGCTCACAGTCTAGTGAGGGTGGGAAGAAAGGAAGCAAGCATTTGTTTCGTGCCTACTACGTGCCACACTGTGCCACGCACTTTACAAATACTATCTTATTGGATTCTCCCAATAACCCTATCAGGTAGGTGCTATTATGATCCCTCTTTTATAGTTGAGGAAACTGAGGTGAAGAGATGTTAAGTGACTTGCCCAGGGTCACACAGTCAGTCTCTGAGATCAAATCTGAACTTACGTCTTCCTGACCCCAGGCCTAGCAAGCACTCTATCCAGTGTACCCCCTAAGCTGAGACATGGACGTGAATAAGTATAATACAGAGTATAATATAAACATGCATTAAGAGATGGCCAAAGTGTTCAGAGGTTGGTAACTGAGCTGGCCTTTGGAACATGAAGAGGAGTTGGAAAGGCAGAGTTGGGGAGGAGAGAGTGAACATTGCAGGGGTATAGAATTTCCTGAGTAAATTTCCACTTGCGTGGGCACATAGAGAGCACTGATTACTATTGGAAATAGAAATGTTTTAGGTTTTATGGCAAAAACCCCCCAAAACTTTGACACTTGGAAAACTAAAATCCTCTGGGCTAATAAAATAAAAAAGGTAAGATGCCAACCCTTAATGATAGGAGGCAATATGGTGCAAGAGGAGGTAGCAGACCTGGATTTGAACCTGAACCTGGTCACCTCCTACGGATATGACCTTGAGCAAACCCCTTACCCTCTTGGGGACTCAGTTTCCTCATCTATAGAATGAGCAGGTTGGATTAGATGACTTCCAAGGCTCCTTCCAGCTCCAAAATCTAGGAGCCTATAGATCTTTTTTTTTTAATAAATGAACAAAAACATTCACTTCCTTCTGTCTTGCTTTATTGGCTTCTATAGCTTTGTAATAGTGTAGGTCGAAATGGAAATGTAAGCAGCAGGATCCAGATATTGCATTCCTGGCTGTGGCTCTTCAGCAAACCAGTAAGCACCATGGATAGGAGAAGACAAGACGACGAAGAAAGGGTTTACATTTCTTGAAGTTCCACTATCTTGCGATGCAACTTGTTTATGTCTTTCTGGAATTTATGTTTCTCTAACTGGATCTTTGTCATCTGTATTTGTTGGAGGGATTCAAGAGACTCACGAATCGATTGAAATCCTGGTGTGAGAACAGGTATATTTAATTTAAACCATGCCTTGGAATATTTCCCTTTTTTCCTTTTTTTTTTTTCCTTTTAAACAAAGTCTTCTAATCAGCCATCCTGCTATCATTGATCATGTTTCATGCAAAGCAGGCTAAATTCCATTAAAGCCTGTCTAAAAAGGTCTGGTAATCTGTCTTTTTGTATTTCAAGGAGATGTTTTAGGTCAACAGTGCTCCAAGTTGCATCTGACTAACGTGTGGAAATTTAATTCAGTTCTCTTCACCTAAATATTACCAAATGAAACAGCTGAATATTTTAATGTCTATTGTAAACATTGCTTTTCCATCTGCCAATATTTGCTGGCCAACAAGAATAGGCAATCTGTACAAATGAGATTCAGATAAGGGGTCAATGCAGTGGAAAGAGTATTATATTTGGAGTCAGAAGAGGCTGGGTTAGAATCCTGGCCCTGCCTCTTACTGTCTTGGATAACACGACCCTCTCTGGGACTCACTTTCCTTAGTAGTAAGACGAAGGGAGCTCAGCTTTTGATATTCAATCCAGTTCTAAATCTAAGGCTTTATGAATTTTCTCTTGATTCTAGTACAAATTTTAAGGCCTCATATGAGAGAGCCAGATTAGATTTTAAAATGACTTCTCTTTAAATGATCATTCGGAGAGAACCTGAGCATAGACCAAGTCCTAGGACTAAGACAACAGTAGGCAGTAGGTGGGGTTGGATCCCCTCATTTTAGAATGCCACCTACAAGGGAAGCACAAAACCAGACAGGTTGTAAGTTTTACACATGACTTCTCTGTGTGTAGAAAAATCCACTGCATTCAACTGAAAGCCTAGGGGTTAAAACCGATGAAAGAGGTGACCTAAAAGAGATGTCATTTAAAGCCAGGGCACTATTCTTGACCTGAAATTAATTACTTTGCTTGGCTTTGGGGACAGGTGCTCAGGCAGCGGTCTTTGGGCCAGAAACACCTAAAGGAAACAATTTTGACAGCAAGACTTTTTTTTTCCTCTCAGAAAAAGTGATGCCAACACCAGACAGCATAGGTGATCTTTACCTCAATGTTTTTTATTATGAGGGTTTTCTTTTTCTTTTTTCCCCTCTCCTAGTAATGGTGAAGGGAGAGAAAATAAAAGCTCATCAATAACATTAATTTAAAAAGAAAATGGGTGATAGAATTCATTCAAGCATGGGTAAGTGGGAGGACAGGAAATTATTCTTTTATCTCTTAAAGGAATTAGACCAATTGATAGAGATACTCTTCCTATCACAAGTTAGAGACAGATGGCTGCTGCTCAGCACTGATCCCATGCCCTTCCTTTGCTAAAGTTAGAGGACCCTTTCAAATTAATCCTCTTTGGTGTTTTCCCAGCTTGACTCTGATACCATTAACCTTTTAGGCAGAAAAATCTGTCATCCCACTGCACTTACTAGTTCACTTCTTTCCTTTCTCCCTCTCTTTCCCTTATGTCTCTGCCACTTCCCCTCCTCCTCCCAAAAAAGTTTGTCTGGTAGTCTCATACCATGAGTAGACTCGTTACCTGCAGTTTAATAGGAAAGGGCATTAGATTAAATGTCCCATTTTCTTGATGCACAAACTGATCAAAGTTTGATGCTCTTTAAGGTCCCTCCCAGCTTTAAAAGTCTATGACTTTGGAGAATTTGAGGCAGCTTTCCAGGGTACAGCCATAGGAGGTTAATTCAGAACGCTCATATGCAGTGACATGACAGGGCCACAGGTTCATTGATTCTGAGCTAGAGGCCTCATACTTTTTAAAAGTATAAGGAAAGAGGAAATAATTTTTCAGAAAGCAGTTAGCAGAAAATAGGGAGCGTTTCTGTAATTGAGGTAGGCAGACCCAGGGGTCTTGAGAGGGCCTCCAGGGGTGGGGAACTTATGGCCCTGAGGCCACATGTGGCCCTCTAGGTCCTCAAGTGCCCAGCTCTTTGATTGAATTCAAACTTCTCCTTAATAATAAAAGCATTTGTTTTGCAAAACTTGGACTCTATCAGTACCCAAGGACCTAGATGGCCATGTGTGGCTCTGAGGTTGCAGGTTCCCTACCCCTGGCTAGGCCCTAGGACCACCCTAATTCCCTTTAAAAAAATTTATGTTTTGAGTTTCATTGTTTAACTTTGGATTTTTAAGCTTAGTTGCTAATTTTGGGTTTTTTTTTTTGCTTTTTGGAGGGGCAATTGGGGTTAAGTGACTTGCCCAAAGTCACATGGCTAGTAAGTGTGTCAAGTGTCTGAGGTAAGATTTGAACTCAGGTTCTCCTGACTCCAGGGCCGGTGCTCTAGTCACTGTGCCACCTAGCCACCCCTAGTTGCTAATTTTTTAAAAAAAAATTTAATTTTTAGGGAGTTTTTTGTTTGATCTATAAAAATAATGCCCTTAACAAATGAGTAGTCAGTAATTGATAACCTTACACAAGTAAAGAAAATGTCTTGAGTATCTACCTTAATAAACTGTGTTGCTCATGTCTAGGTAGTGAGAGATTTTCCATTAATGCATAAGCAATGCCCACCTGAATGGTATTCATTTTGGATTCTGTTTAGCTCTTCCCATATCTGCCTTTCCACTTGATTCATCCTTTTGTACAACTTGTTTTCTGCAAACTTCATTTTGCTCAGTTCTTTTTCAAATCTCTGCGGATTTAGTAACTCTTCTGATTTCACTATTAGTTCATGTACTTTTCCTTCCAATTTATTTTTTGTTTCTTCCTATTAAAAAACACAGCAAAAACAAACAAACCAAAAAACAAAACATCCTGCATGAAACTGTGTTGAGCATAGGCATTGTAAGACAAACACAGCACACAGGAGGGCTGCTAGCACAGATTCACTCTTGATCTGGTCAGACAGGACAGACACTAAGAAGGAGTTAATAATCTTACTTTATTCTAGTCTAGTTTTCTCAGAAGAGGATTGCTGGTAATGGGAGCACAAACTCCTACAGCATTCCCTAATCACCCTTCTAACAGGGGCCAGTCAGAAGTGGGGGAAACTACCTCTACGTGTCGATGGGGTCAGTCGAGATAGGCACTACTTGTGCATCCCCTAAATTCCCTCAAGCCTCAGTGGGGGCCAGTTGAGGCCAACACAGATTTTCCCCAAGCCTTGATGGGGGCCAATCAAGGCACACACAGCTTCTGTGCACTCAACCCTAAGAGTTCCCATAAGCCTCAATGGGAGCCAGTTGAGGAACACAGAGCATTTGTGCCTTCAGTCCTAAGGTTCCCCATTCACTGACCAATGACCACCTGTTTTATAGGGCCAATAGACAAAGAAGGCATATTGTCACAATAGCCTCACAAGTTTCCATCACCCCATCCCTGTATCTCACTGCGTAGTCACAGTGGATGTTTATATTATTTATCATTATATAATGCTGCACAAGCATGGTGGTGATGTTTTGAATCATAATTGTGGGAATTCATATCTAATACTTGGGAACAAGAGATTGTTATGGCTATGGATCCTGGAAATGGAACTCTGAGAAATAATAACAGAAATTCACTTTATACACACTAAAATCCACATTACTTACACTAAAATTCACCTTACTTACAGACACTGTGCAAAATTTGTTTATATAGTCAGTTTTTACCTGTATGCATTAATTCTAACCAAACCCTTTAAGGTTTGCAGAGCATTTTCCAAAAATTATCTCATTTGAACCTCACAACAACCCTGGGAGGTAGGTAGAATGAGGATAACTCATTTCTCCTGTGTGTGTGTGTGTGTGTGTGTGTGTGTGTGTGTGTGTGTGTGTGCGCGCTCGTGTGTGTGTGTGTGTGTGTGTGTTTAATATCACCGTTGAAAAAGAAGAGTGAAGGTACAATTGCTCTTCCCAAGTGCACCTAGGTTTTGGAGGCTGCATGAACCAGACTTCTCTCAAAGTGGTTGTTAAGGCAATGGAGACTACCGTAAAAAGCTTTTGCTATTGCCTTTTGTGTCTGTAGGGTTAGCTAAACCCCAGGCAGGTAGTTAGGGTCTCAGCTATTTCTACAAAGGATGTCCAGAGCCAGTTCAGATATTTCAAAGTTCATCCTGATGGGAAGAGGAATTACTTAGTCTCTTCTTCCTCTGTTGTTTGTTGGAAGGAAACAGAAGCAGCATTGTTTTCAGAAATAATAATAATAGAAAGAATTAACAGAAATAATAATAATGGCTAGCATTTATGTTGTGCTTACTACATGCTACGCATTTATATTTATTTTCTCATTTAATCCTCACAACAACCCCAGATGAGTAAACAGAGGTTAAGTGACTTGCCTGGGATTACAAAGCTAATAAAAGTCTGAGGCTGAATTTCAACTCACATCTTCTTGACTCCAGACCTGGTATACTACAGAGCTGCCCTATAAAGAACAATCACAAGACTTCAGTTCATATTCTGGTTCTGCTGGTTGCTACCTGTGTGACCCTGGGTAAGTCACTTCACCTTTTGGCTTCAATTTCTCATTTGTAAAATGAGAACAGACAAAGCTGACCTATAAGTGTCCTTTCCAACTCTAAATCCTGTCACCCAAATAAGACTGGGGGGTCTTGCAAATTAAAACAGCATGCATTTTTTTTAGCAGCTATAAAAGAAAGTTGAGACCAGTTAGTGAGTCCTGAATTCTCTCAGGCTCTAAGACTTAGGCAATATGGTCTAAGTATTACCAGCATTCATTGCCCAGTAATACCATAGAATCTCTATGTTAGGGTGATATTACAAAAAAGAAAAAAAATAGAACAGCTTCAATTAGGTGAAGTTTGAGACAATCTTTTGACTTAATATTGAGCTTGAAACTATTATTAATACTGAGATTAATGACCCTTTAGGATCTTGTGAACACTGTTCTATTAAGTTTTTCATCATCACCACCGTTTAAAAATTTCAGCACTATGGAAAAATTGGAGACAAGGTAGGTGCCCAATGACTGGAGAAAGGCTGAAACAATTCAGAGTCCATGTATTGTACTGTAAGAAATGATGAATTAGTACAGTGAGAAAATGACTCCAATAATGTCTAACAGTAGCTTAATGTAACTCACATAAGGCAGCTGAACTCAAATTCATTTTGATGACTAATCTTGGCCCTGAAGAACAGATGATGAAACAGATTTCCTTCATCTTAGTAGAAAGGTAAGAGCTATCGGTATGTAATGTTGCGTATGATGTTAGTCATGGTCATTCTGTTGGTTGGTTTTGCCTAAATGTTTTTCTACCTTAGAAGAGAGGGGCTTGTGGGAGGAAGAAAAATGATTGCAATGTAGAAGTCAAAAAGTATTAAATCAAACTTAATAGAAAGCTAATAAAAATTCAGTGTTGAACATCAAACACAGGGCAAACATATGGGCCAATCCAGCTCAGTATTATTTTCCTTTGTGATATCCAAAGCCCTGTTCTATTTTCTTAGCTTAAGGAACATCACCCAATCATTGAGGCCTCTCAAAATTAAAATCTAGGGTAGAGAATTCCCAAAGAACATAGGGCTTGGGAGTTTTTTTTTTTGTTATTTTTTTTTCCAAATGATTTATTTATTTTTAGTTTTCAACATTGATTTCCACAAGATTTTGAGTTACAAATTTTTCTCCCCATCTTTCCCCTACCCCCACCCCAAGATAGAGAGCTTACTCAATTCCCCTTCCCCCAATCTGTTCTCTCATATCCTCCCCCATCCCCCCAACTTGTTTTTTTAAATCACAAAGAATATAAAAATAAATCTCTTCCAAAGTACTTTTTTATTTAGATGAGTTTACCTTTAACTTTTCTAGCTTATCAAAGTTCACATTTTGGGCTCTGGGGGTTAATTTGAATAACATTTTCATCAACACCAATACCAAGAGGAAAATTTCTCACAACCAGAAAAGCTTCAGATTCTATGAAATGATTCACAATTGAGAAGTAAACTAAAATATTTGCAGGAGGGGATGGAAAGTTTCCTTTTTAGGGGGGAAAAGGGGAGAGCTGTGGAAATAGTCCTTTTTCTAGGAGAAATAGTTAACTTGGGATCTTGAAGGAAAAGAAGATATCAGAGATGCATATGCCCTTAGACTAACATTCTAGATCAGTGAAGTATGCTCTGCAATACTTTTTGTAGGATCTGTTGGTGGACTTTGGAGCACAGATGTTTATATATCTCTAGTCTCCATGAGATTCTAACTTTTTCTGGTCTAACACCCATCTTCTTTGAGGGAGGAAGACTGTGGCATGTAGCTGAGTAGGGACATTTAGAGGAAATAAAAGTGACTGCTCTCCTGGGAAAAAAAGACAAGATCTGAAGAGAAAATAGAACTGTGATGTTTAGTCAGAGTTCACAGGGTCAACAAATCTGAAGGGCTGTGCAGGAGGTCAGAAATGTCCAAGACTAAGGTCAGATAAGCATGAAGAAATTCTGGAAAAGCCTTAACTAGGAAGTAAGGGCTTATGGTTGGTCTTACAAAACTTTGATATACCTGAGACAGAATTCTTTTGGGTATCATTGTGACTCAGACAATCTTTTAAAATCAATTGATGAACGAGCATATATTAAATGCTTATTATGTGTAAGGCACTGTACTAGGCATTGGAGATGCAAAGACAAAAATGCAAAAGCTCCTGCCTTCAGGGAGCTCATATGGACAGCAGGTAACCTTGAGCATATATAAGAGTCAATACAAAATATGTATTTTGTATATATATTGGGAGACTTGAAGCTGGGAGGATCAGGAAAAGACTCAAGTGTAAGGCAGTGATTGAGCTTTTTTCTAATTTCCCCAAAGGGGCCATCTCCAGTCCTGATCTGTATCTGGCCACTGGACCCAGATGACTCAGGAGGAGAAAGTGAGGCTGGTGACTTTGTGCAGCCTTCCTCACTTAAATACAATTCACTTGCAAGTCATGATCCTCTTCAATAACTAAGGACAAATAACAATAATAATCTCCTCATACTCCAGTCTAGTTTTCCCCTCTCAGCCCCTTCCATTTTCTTATTACCTTTCTCATCCAAACACGATGTGAAATGTGATACCATCCAGTAAACATTCACATTTCAGCATATTTTTTTGTCCATTCATTCCAACGGGAGATCTCTAGACATTTCTGTAGTTCCTTGCTATACTACAACAAGTCGTTTTCTTCCTTTGAAAAGTGAATGTTGTCTAGGGACAAGATATCAGACCTAGCATTTGATTAAGGAAAGAAGAACTCAGGTTTCTGGACTCAAGTATAATGTGAGGACTGGCCAATGAGGGCACTGTTTTCAGCAGCAGAGGACAGTCTGTTGTCAAGCCACACAGGGAGTTTGGGGCATTGTTTCTGGTGTACATCGGACAGGGCCTGCTCCCCAGTTCATGGCATGAGAGGGTAGTCACACTTTAATGAGTGGTGAAGAAAAGCCTTTTGATTGGTTGCTAAGCCAGAGCTGAGTATGCAGTATGGCCAAACTGAGCTCTCTCTTTCCTGGTAGAAGTTATGTTGGCCCTTGACTACAAGATGACTCGTGGCATTCTTTTTTTTTTGTATGTGTTGTTGTTCTTGAGTTATTTTTAGTCTCTTTGTGACCCCACCTGGGGTTTTCTTGGCAAAGATACTAGAATTGACATTTCTTTCTCCAGCTCATTTTACAGATAAGTAAATTGAGACAAACAGAGTTAACTGACTTGCCCAGGGTCACAGAGCTAGGAAGTGTCTGAGGGCAGACTACAACTCAGGCAGATGTCTTCTTTTTTTTTCTTTTTAATCGGTTTATTTACTTTTAGTTTACAAGATTCAGTTCCAGAATCCCTTGAGTTTCACATTTCCCTCCCCTCCCTCTTCCCCCCCCGCCCATGGTGGAGTGCAATCAAGTACAAGATTTGCAAATGCTTTTTCACATTGGACATTAGTCTGGTTGTATAGAAGGGTTGTAACCGATGGAGTGAACAATGGGAAAAAAGAAACAAATCCAAACATGGACAAGAACAATAGCATGTAGACTGCTTCAGTCTCCATTTCAACCCTGTTCTTTCTAGATCTTCAGGCAGATGTGTTCTTGTCTCCAGGCCCAGGACTCTATTCACTGCACCACCTACCTGTCCTACTGGGCACACAGTACTTAGTCTCTTAATACATGTTTGTTGACAGATTGATGATTGATTGATCTTAAGTGAATGAGTGTTGGGGATGGAATTGAGTGGGCTATGAGTATGAACGAGCCACTGGAGACTAGAGCTCAGAGCTGTTGGCCAGCAGCTCAATCTGGTGAATAATGAAACCATGAGGAACAACAGGGAAAACTAGCCTATTGTTATGGTTCAGTCACTTTCAGTTGTGTTGGACTCTTTGTGACCCCATTTGGGGTTTTCTTGTCAAAGATAGTGGAGTGGTTTGCCATTTTCTTTTCCTGCTCATTTTACAGATGAGGAAACTGAGGCAAGCAGGATTAAGTAACTTGCCCAGGGTCACATCACTAGTAAGTGTTTGAGGCCAGATTGGAACTTAGGCAGATGAGTCTTTCTGATACCAAGCCCAGCGATCTATTCATTGTACCACCTAGCTGGCCTACGTTGGATCAACTCAGGAGCCTGAGGGGAGTGGACTCCAACTTACAGGGGCTTTTCCTAGTATCTGTCCCACAAAGTTACTTTTCTGGTATTACACAGCTGCTAGCTGCTGGATGGGTCACTTTGCTGTAGGATGTAGTATCCTGGCTCCTGAGCTAATCTGCTGTTAGACTGGCTCCCTGGTGAGAACCCTTACTAGCCTTGGCTACAGGCAATCTGTCATATGGATTCCAGTCCCTGGACCTTTGGTGGATCTTCCAACCTTTTGAAGCTCACTAAGTCATAACCTCTTGGCTGTCCCACCTCCAGCACTCTTTTGTCTATGACTCTCCCAACAGATAAGCTTACAACATGTCTTCCTTTGATGTACACCAGGAAATCAAGAGCTTAATTTGGCCAGTTAGTGCCTTTTGTAGGCACATTCAGTTCTGGCTCAGCAACTAATCAAAAGGCTTTTCTTTATCACTCAATAAATGAACAGGAAACAGTTATAGAATACCTGTACCTGCTCTGAATTAGGGAACAGGGCCTGTCAATGAAACAGCCTTACACAGTTCCAGAATTAGGCTCACCAAACACTTCACTACGGATTGGCAACAGGCAGAGTCTCTAGCTGCCTTCAGGGGGGTCCCAGGCCGATTCCCCCAGTACATTAGATAAATTGCTTCATGATTCCATAAAGAACAAAAGTGCTTGCCAGTTTCCCAATAACTCCATAGTATGCTTTGGGCTTTTGAGAATTTTGTTCTAGGACTTGCCTCACACAAAACTGCTTACCGTTTTCTCCTTTATGGTGTTGAGAAAGTGATTTATATGCAAGAACTGTTCTTTTTCAGATTTCATAAGCTGATTTTCTGTCCACTTCTGTTGGTTCTGAACTTGTTCACGGAGGTCATTTTGAAGTGCATTTAATCTAAAGATAAGAAGGGTATTGGTTTTGTTTTTTTGGTTAATGACATTAAAAAATAAGAAGTTAACAGAACTGAAGTTTTACTTTGTTGATAAAACCTATTGTCATTTCAGCTTGAAGAACTTGCTTAAGTATAGTCTTTAAATGACAGTGATTGAGAAGAACATTTTACTTGCTACAGTGGGGAGTTACAAAGGAGGAGGTGAACTTGTCCTGTCTTAAAGTTGCTTATAGTTTAGTGGTTAGACAATTTTCTCCCCTCAAGCTGTATCCTCCCCTTAACTCTAGTACACATAACTCAACAAATGTTAATAATAGCTGATTATTATAGAAGTAAAGAGTTATAAATAAGTTATAATGAAATAATTAAATAAAAGAGCTGATGTTTATATTGAAATTCAAGGTTTGCCAACAGCTTTACATATGTTGCCTCATTTGATCCTCATAGCAACCCAAGGAGGTATGTCGTATTATCTTTATTTTATACATAGGGAAGCCAAGGCATAGGCAGAGTGTCAATATAGCACCAGAAATCAATTTTAAAAAATAGTTATCAGATAGTTGTGAAGGATAAAAAGATGGTAAAGAATATTTTA
Organism: Pseudochirops corinnae; assembly: GCA_028646515.1. Taxonomy (NCBI): domain Eukaryota; kingdom Metazoa; phylum Chordata; class Mammalia; order Diprotodontia; family Pseudocheiridae; genus Pseudochirops; species Pseudochirops corinnae. The sequence goes on along the minus strand of CM053587.1, from coordinate 23,114,102 downwards.
AAGTAAGTGGAGTAACTAGAATCATATAACGTTACATTGGAAAGGCACCATGGGAAAGATGATAGGCCTGGGTGAGATTTTGAAGAGATAAAAATGTTATGACTTAGTAGGGAGAACCAGGATATAAAGCTAAAACGGGAAAATGGTACAACGAATGGCTCAGAGATTGGAGGAGGCAGGGAAAAAGAAGGATACTGTATCATCTGTGGGGGTTGCCAAGAAGGATTTCTTGGATTGATCTACCAACAACAACTAGCTAACAACAAATAACTTTTACAATTCCATTTTAGGGTGGAAAAGTGCTGTTTTATTGGTAGGCAAATCACATCATGTTTTGTTACTGAAAATATCCTTACTATATTTTAGAAACTGCTAGGGCGGTTCTCAAAAGAATATGCCAAAGCAATAGTATAACAGCTAAATGATGTGGAGTACAAAGGTCAAGTTGTGAGCCTCACCTTTGTAGATATTGTGATCTTGAATTATTTAGGACATTCTTGGCATATTTAGAAAATATTAAATAAAAAAATAAAAAAATAGAAAATGTTGTTATTTTTAATATTATTTATACTAGCTGTTTAGTAACTATTTTGTTAAATTTTATATATATAAACCAGAAGTTCATAGTTTCTTATGTTCTCTTCCTTCTTATTCATGAACATTGACTTTTTTTTTATCATCTCTCTAACATGGAGTGTTTATTTTAGTTTTATTGCCTTAACTTTTATTCTTTTAAAAATGAGCACTGGGTATTTTTAACATGTAGTAGTGTCATGTCATATGTATCTTACAACTGCATATTTTAGTAACAAATGAAATTAGTGATATT